>FR990100.1:5875000-6475000 GCA_905404275.2 Hedya salicella
AACGGAACCCCTGCAGTGAAATAAAAACAAGTAAGACAAAAACATACGAAGCTGGCGGTCCTTGATGCGAATCCCGGTTAGGGCAAGTGTTTGTGTGATGTGATGATCGCGAAGGTTTGTTCTTGTGTCTTGGATGTTTTATATGGACCTATGAGGATAAACAGAGATTCACACTGGTGGAAAGGAAGAGCAAGGCGCGCAGGGCACATCGCAAAACTCTTTGTGGCATTACCGAGCCGGTTAATTCTGGTCTTCGGATTGCTTCACTGAGTAAGGAGCTCTACGTGTCGTGCTTCCAACAGTCCGCCGTGGCTGATGACGTGGCGGAGTTCGTCCGCCGGAAGACTGGCTTCTCACTGAGGGTGCACCAGCTGCAGTCCCGCCACTACGTGCATTTCAGCTCGTTTGTGGTGCGCGTGCCGCGGCCGCTGCAGGACACCATCGCAAGTGCAGACTTCTGGCCGAAGGGTGTAGTGTTTTGGCAGTTCCGGGGCAATCTGCCGAATCTAGGATTTGGCCAGGGTCCCGTTTCATAAACGCCTGTAACTGGTAATTCATATTGTTGGAAAGAGATTTCCGCTTGTAATACATGTTACAAGCGTTTATGAAACGGGCCCCAGATCAGACGACGCAACTGAACAACGGACGTCGCCTAAATTGAACAAATTTTAAGTTTTTCTGTTTGTTTTTGTTTTTTGTTATTCACAGTGCCTTGGATTTTACCGTAATATAATGCAGTGTAACTTTTTAAATAGTAATCCATATCCATACTAATATTATACATAAATGCGAAAGCGTGTCTGTCTGTCTGTTACCTCTTCACGCTTAAACCGCTGAACCGATTTGGATGAAATTTGGTATGGAAATAGTTTGAGTACCGGGGAAGGACGTAGGCTACTTTTTATCCCGGAAAAATACCCTTATCCGCGATCAACGAATTTAATCATCATCATCATCATCATCATCATCATCATCATCATCATCATCATCATCATCATCATCATCATCATCATCATCATCATCATCATCATCATCATCATCATCATCATCATCATCATCATCATCATCATCATCATCATCATCATCATCATCATCATCATCATCATCATCATCATCATCATCATCATCATCATCATCATCATCATCATCATCATCATCATCATCATCATCATCATCATCATCATCATCATCATCATCATCATCATCATCATCATCATCATCATCATCATCATCATCATCATCATCATCATCATCATCATCATCATCATCATCATCATCATCATCATCATCATCATCATCATCATCATCATCATCATCATCATCATCATCATCATCATCATCATCATCATCATCATCATCATCATCATCATCATCATCATCATCATCATCATCATCATCATCATCATCATCATCATCATCATCATCATCATCATCATCATCATCATCATCATCATCATCATCATCATCATCATCATCATCATCATCATCATCATCATCATCATCATCATCATCATCATCATCATCATCATCATCATCATCATCATCATCATCATCATCATCATCATCATCATCATCATCATCATCATCATCATCATCATCATCATCATCATCATCATCATCATCATCATTCATCATCAAACGACCGCTTTGGCTCAGCGGGGGTAACGTTGCCTGCGAACCTGTCCTGGGTCACCCTGGGTTCAAATCCCGGTGAGGGCAAATATTTGTGTGATGAGCATAAATATTTGTTCCTGAGTCTTGAATGTTTTCTATGTATATACTTACGTAAATATGTCTTCGTCTAGTACCCATAGCACAAGTCTGAGCTTACCATGGGAATAGTTCGATATGTGTAAATTTGACTTGTAATATTTATTTATTTATCATTAGCCAAAAAATATCCACTGCTGGATATAGGTCTCACTCAAAGAACAAAACACCATGACTGGTCCTGCTCCAAGCATCCAGCTGACTCCAGTGACCCTCACCTGGTCACTGGAGTCAGTCCACAGCCTTCCATCGCTGCGTTTTCCGGCGCGCGGTCGCTACTCAAGAACTCGATGGCCCCACCGGCCGTCGGTTCTACAAGCGATGTGCCTTGCCCATTGCCACTTAAGTTTTGCTATTCTTCAGGCTAAAACAGTGACCCTATTCTACAGATCTCTTCATTTCAGATTGCAAGCTTAATATTATGAAATAAATTATCTAATCAAGGGTGACGTACAAAAATGGATATTATATAAGTAAATTATTGCAAGTGAGTTATCAATTATCATGCCATCTGTAGTGAATTATTTAGATTTATTTGTCGGTTTGACTGCGTTAAATCACCATTATAATTTGACCCCTTGCCTTGAAGTGACTGTTTGAAATCGAAGATCAAATTATACTGGGATATTTTTATCTTATACCTATTATTACCGAACAATATCCGGAATCAAATTCACTAATGCAATCGTATTGATAAGACGATAAAGACTTCGGTTAACAAGTGGATTATAAATAAATTGGCTTTGTGTTTTCCGAATGTTGATAATAGTTAATACTAGAATACGCCCCCAACTTTGTTCGAGAAGGAGAAAAAAATCAAAACGCTTTTCGTTGTAGCGTATTCGGGTAAAAATATTTTTAAATCAGTGTATAATAAAAAGATAATGAATATGTTACTTTTTTCATGTGTGACATTGCATTTAGCATAATATATATTGTGGAAGATCATAGTTTCCCTTTTGGGGTTCCGTAGCCAAAGTGGCAAAAAGTCCCTTATATTTTCATCATCTCCGTCCGTCCGTATGTCACAGGCATTTTACTCAAAAACTACTGGATGTATATTTATGAAATTTAGAGTATAGATGATTTGTATTAGACCGCTACTTAGTGTAGTAGTTAAATAACAAAAATAAATATATGTAGGGGGCTCCTCCATACATGTAACCGAAGCGGATTCTTTTTTCAGCAAAGATCAGCGCAACTTTTCTTAAAAAAAATGATGAAGTGAATATTTCGGAAAGAATTGCTCCAAAAGTTGCATAAATTCTGTCCCCCCCCCCCCCCCCCTTAACCCTCCCTCTATCTTTTAAACCGTATGTCCAACAATATGAATAAATCATAAAGATAGAACTTTATGAATTATTTCAACGAAAATTATTTTTGACGTGATCGGATGTACCGTTTTTGAGTTATTGGCGAAAAACGACGCTTTTCAGCAAAATGACGTAAGTGCCGTGGATATACGCTCTTTTGCTAGTGCACTTTTGTAAGTCGTAGTTTTTTTTAATCTGTAGTACATTTTTTGGTATGAATGGCTGCGGGACCCTATACTGAGAATGGTTCGACTTTTTTGTACATATATTGATATTAGAGTGATATTGT
This sequence comes from Hedya salicella, assembly GCA_905404275.2. Taxonomy (NCBI): domain Eukaryota; kingdom Metazoa; phylum Arthropoda; class Insecta; order Lepidoptera; family Tortricidae; genus Hedya; species Hedya salicella. Next base: position 5,878,373 of record FR990100.1, read on the forward strand.
AGGTATTGTGTAGGTATACACAGTATATACCAAGAGAATTGCTCATATATACATATGTACACATCGCACAAGCGTAAGAGTTCATTTCACGTTAATTATGCAAAATAGTTCGTCAAATAAATAATTGTCAAATAAATAATTAACGCGTAATTAAAAATATTTTTTATTTCATTTTTTTTTTTGATTATTGACTTAAGCATTAACTGAACTCGATATGTGCATTTTGAATAATGATTAATTAGAAAGTTTGGTACTTTAAGTAGTCAAATTTACATCGAACTTCACAAAAAACTATTTTTTTCACTAGAGCACAACCTGTTCAACCGACGCCATTACAAAATGGCCGAGTGTTGGTGGCGCCAGTAGAGCATACTTTAGTGTTTACAACGTTAAAAATATATGTTGGCTTGTGGGTAATCTGGAGCTGGTACAATTAAAACGGCGGTACGATTTCACCGACTCTCCCCTATACATCCAACATACAAAAAATAAATATTATTAACCTTTTTTAGACATCTTCAGACATTTCATTTTTACAACTTTATAATAGTATACTTGGATATTTCTATTCAGCAACGATGTGTTTATCAAGTTATTCAGGTGCTGTTGTGTCAAGAAAAATCATTCGCCAATTTTCCGTTGCAAACGTTGCTATTGGAATTATTATAAGACTTGGAAGTTTTAGAAAGACACCTTGGTTTGTGTTGAGAAAAAAAAGAAATAACTCCCTTTTTGCTTACACCGTCATCTGGAAAAAATGATTTAATACTAAATAACACAGCCTGTGGATGTCCATCTATGCCTCGTGTATCAAATAAATAAAAATAAATATTAAAGTACAATTATTACACAAATCAAACTAGTCCTATGGTAAGTTCATTAAGGTTTGTGTTATCGTTATCAGTAGGTGCCAGACGAAGATATGTTTGGGAAAATAATTGTATATTAATGCAGAGGCTGCTAAAAAATGAATTGCCGGCCGAGTAGTTATTGATATACCATACATAGATATACGAGGCCAACATTCCCTATTCGCGCCGAGCCTTGTATAGTGATTTTCATAAATAAATCTAAGGAAATAATACAAATGTCCAACTTATGTGTATATTCATAAATTAGTTTTTTTCTAATTCCACCAAAATAGATTTTTCAACTATATCTTTGTAAGCTGTTCGGTTAAATGTTTTTTCCCCCAAATCTAAAGATGATTTTATTTATGAATAAATTACAATACCTTATTAATTGGTTACTTTAATTAATTATTTACAATAAACGTCATTCCTTGTTCATTTTAATGAACCTGGTTTAATCCATCTAAGTAAATAATCTAGTTACATAAGAAATTAAAAAGTAAATACAAACACATTCACAAACTGTTTTATGAAAGAAATAAAACCTACTGAAACAAAAGACAATCTCTTTGTTGGCCATGGCCATCAACGTTGTATGAAATTCCTTTATATTCCTCATATTTCAAATTAGAACGAATCTTCAACAAGTGCTATTCGAATCACAAAGATAAGAACGCCATTTTCTTGAAGGTTTGAGAAAAATAACTATTGTATTTTTGGGCTTATCTTACTTAGAATTTGTTCGACCCTCAAACAAGAAAAAAAGTGGCCAAAATTATGTATGGAAAAAAAAATACAATTGCATTACGTTCATAGAAATAAAATAAAAAACATTCAAACAAAAATCTAACAGAAATGGAAAATTTGGTGCATATATTTTCTTGTATGAAGTTCGCGGCATTTTAGCGCTGTTTTTACCGTCGTAACTGCAGTGTGCGTACGAAATGAAAAATTTAATACACATTAAATATGTTTAGGGTTCCTTTAAATCGTTGCTTTAACGACTGCAATATTTTAGTCTGCCATTTCAATGTGTTATTAGTTTATAACAAATTGAAGGTATTACCTTTTCAACGTTGCAGTCATGATATCATGGCTACGCTCGCCCTATACGTCAACGATGCATTAGATGACAAAAAATTGTGTTTTTACTGTCAGTAAGTGTTTTGGAACTTCCTACCCGATTAGATAATTATGGCCATGGGTTGTAATTTTGAGCGCTAAAGGGCACGACTAATGTGAACTTTGAAGAACAAATGCCAGTTCGTAACAGACAATAAAAATCAAAATGTTCCGATTTTTGTTTTCTTAAAGTTTAGGCTGCCAAACAAATTTATTCAAGGATACAAACATAACTACAAAAGCGCCTTCAAAATACAAGAATATCCTAATTTGTTAAGTTGATCAAAAGCTGCATTATTTCGAACACTACGGAACCACTATGACTAGTCTCATCTTCAAAAGACCACCACCGTTGGAGCTTAAAGCGCATCGCTACTCTTTTGATTCTTTTGACACACGATGCTATCACGAGCACGCTTCAGCGGCCATCACGATCACAGGGCTTGTTATCACGCACGTGCCGGCGCGTGCTTCATCACCGAGTGTACTAATTGATAATTTTGCCCCCATTTGTCCCCTTTTTGTAGTTAGGGGCGAATGAATTACGTAGTAATTGGTTATGTGCTATAATTTGTTTATGTTGCAAGTGTGATGACGCACTAAGGTGGAATGCGCCTGATATATTTTCATAGATATATTCTGGCTATAATATCTTTACCCCACCAATTTTAATTGTTTTATCTGTGCTTTGGTATATGGCAACACTGAATATAGGGCACTAAATAGTCTTATGAATAATAAATACATCAGTAACACCACATAATATATTCTCAGTGCACTTAAGAGGCTGCTTAAAAGCTAAATGGCTTCACTTGAACATTATTTTAACAAAAACCATATGGGTGTTATTCAAAAGTACTACGATTAGTAAATCTTACCAGCCAAAGACTTAATGCAATGTAAACATTGCCGCTTTTCAGCGATAATCGCTTCTTGCTGTTGCTTTACAGCATCGAAGTTAATGATCATGCGGAAAAGCAGTTCCCGCTGACCACGTTTATATGGTTTTCCCATATTTAAACCTTTATTTTTTTTTAAACCAACGAACGTAAAGATAAATAGTTTCTTAAGACACATAAGCAACTTGACGTCTGTGACAGATACAAAACATTGCCATATCCAGTTTTTATATATATGACAGTTCATTTGCTTGGAAGAGATAAGATGGTCCGACTATATGACCGAACATACTTATGGGTGATTAACAACGTTACTTGTTATGTTTATTACATACTAGAGGGCGCCGGCAATTTCGTTCGCAGAAGAGAAAAAAGTCATAACCCTCTTTTTAACTTCAGTGTAGTCGGGTAAAGAGTATCATATAAGCTACCGGTGTACTAAAATTAGTTATAATCCGTTCAGTCGTTTTGGCGTGATGAAGCCACAACGGCACATAAAACACAAAAAAAAACAATTCAGTAACCTTCACTTATTTTTTTGAAAATATCTTCAATCTACAGACATTTAATTTTTATAACTTTATAATAGTACTGGGTGTTCGAAGAACTGATCGCATCAGAAACACCGACCTGCGCTATCTATCTGTATCTGTATCTAGACTCAAATGGGATTGGGCTGGGCATGTCTGTCGTATGAACCCAGATCGGTGGGCCAAGGTAAGTACCGAATGGATACCCCAGGATGGCTATCGGAACCGAGGCATACCGAAAAGGAGATGGCAGGACGATTTAGACACATTTTGCAAGGGCTGGCGGGAGTATGCGATGTTTAGGGATGCATGGCGGAAAAGAGGGAAGGCCTCTGCCTAACAGTGGGACAATTATTCAGGCTATTATAATTATAATAATAGTAATCAATGTCGTTTATTCGTAGCAGCATTTTTTGTAGAAAATCATTTCAAATAACGCTAATTTGATAGAATAAACCCTCATAAAAGTGCACTTACGAATAGGGATGAAACAAGAGGTACTGTGTCGACCAAAAATGTGTTTTTTATTTATCCTAATCTATACGATGTAATTTTACGAATCTAATTTTTATAAGGAAATGAAAGAGGCTAATATTCTGAACTTTGTAGTAGGCGGGCCAGTGCCTCACTTGTAACGACAATTCCCGGCATTTTTCAATCAAAACAATTAAAAGTTATTTTGCCTCGTGTATCTTTTATTATTTTTTTATTTATAAGGCGATTTTTTTTCTCAGAAAAAACTATGTGCTTGAGCTGCCGAGGCGAAAATCTATAATGTTTGATGTAATCTAAACTATAATATTTGATTCGCTTAAAATTAAACATCCTATGCTATAATGTTCTGAATATTATGATTAAATTACATCAAGAAAATCATATAAAGTACCTATAACTTTAAAAGTACACATTTGGGAGCCAGCATAAGTGGTGTTTTAACTAGAAATATACCGTAGGACTCAGAAATAAGTTAAATTAAGTACATTAGCGGTTACTCTCATTGTAAAAGCCGAGTACTGCTAGACATGTTTCGGTCCATTCCTGCATAAAACGTCGAACTACTCAGCAGAGATTTAAAATATCAAGATGGTGAACACGATTCAATTGTATAATTCCGGATTTCCCGGTTAGTTATCGTTATCATCTTGTATGGCTTGATATACCTAAATAATTTGCATCTTTCGATCAAGATGGCGAGACAATAACTAAATGACTTCTTTGTCACTGATTATCGCTAATGCGAAATATGATACCAATTAATTAACAATCAAACGAACTTACCTTAGTGAAGTTTGATTCCAATTATATGAGGATTTTATCCAAACGCTATACGTTTATTACTAGGCAGTAATACGCAGTATGTGCCATCTTCGTCACACATTTTAAGTTAAAAATCCAAAGACTACAAATTTCTACCCCTTCCACCTGACAGACTGGCAACCCCGCCGCTAGATGGTTTCATTATTTTAGAGTATAATTTTTGTGTTATCGAAACAATGGCTGTTAATTTATATTTATTTTGGAGCTGGGAGGGATGGGCCGTTATAGCCTTTGGATAAAATCCTCATATAATTGGAATCAAATTTCACTAAGGTAAGTTCGTTTGATTGTTAATTATATTTCGGATTTTATCCAAAGGCTATATACGTAGGCAGATGTTCAGAGCCTTGTAATCACACCAACAATTGGGCGTAAAAATAAAATAAATTAATAATTACAATAAACCGTTAACATGCATGGTTTATCTGCAATTAATATGCACAGATAAGATAGAAATAATTAATAAAAATTAGTCTAGCCGAGGACTAATTGATGTATAATGCAAAGTATCAAAATCTCGGTTTCGTTCTTCCTTGCTTCAACTTGTGTTGCACTTGTGAATTAGGAACTTAATAATAATTTTATGGTAATAAATATATTAGATATTGATTCAAAGATCAATACAAAGCCTAACACCTCGCACGTTTCCTGTGTATGTGTTTCTGGAGATCTTTCTTTTTTCTATGTGTAAATCTCTACTGCTAATAACGGAATATAACGTTAAAGAAAATACTATTAAGAGTTTCTATTGAACAGACCATTGCGATTACACTATTAACAGAAAATATGTCAGATTACTTAGAACCTAAGCAGATTTAATTAATATGTTTAGATTCTGTAATATTCTTACATAATAATATGATGACGCTAATTGCGGAGCAATTTTTCTATTAAACAAATTAATTTCCATTGAATTTTTTCACAAAATCGTTTTAATGATGATGGATGAAGCTAACGATACGAATGCATAGAAGCATTTGTTAGGATATATTGATAGATAATTAATGCTAATTTCAATCGGAGTGTATTGAAATCCATTTAAAAACTGCAATAAAACAAATAGTACCTTCATAAAACAATAATTTTGAAGCAAAGACATGATCAAGCAAATATATCATAATCATTACAAACTCTAAGAAATAGAGACGCTTTATATGATCCAATATGATAGATGGAAGCTATAAATCTATGCCTGCCTTTAAACACCTAATAACTATTGTCATTAGTTTACTATTGCATTAATAGTTCTGAATCGATACTTCTTGAATATTTGCAAAGAGTCTTTTAATAGGTACGGTATTTTACCTTTGAAAAGTACAATGTTTATATGTACCTACATCATTGTCCTCTTGCATGTATGGCCTCTTGCATCTATGCAACATAAAAACAGAAATATTATAATATATTATCGTGCATTATTCCTGTAACCAAATATTCGATAAAGGTTTTTAGGCGTGGCATAAATTATTAGTAATAACAATCGCTTTACTTTTATTCCTTACGAGATATTATTCAGTCAACAACTACTGAGGTGTTGTACTAATACCTGACCTGTGCTAATTAATAAAATAGCATAAGATGTTTTCTGGCAACATCTTTCAACAACTTTTTAAGAAAGGTCAAAACACCGGAATATATACCTACAAAGTAAACATATGACGTCACCTATACGGTAAAATAAGCAAAATTTTATGCAATAATGTTTATTCTGTTCAAGCATTATTTCGAAAGGTTAATATCGATTTATTTATTACCTCGAATCTTGAGAGTCTTAGATATAAGGGAACTGGCCTATTATATAAAATTGGTGTAATCTCCTTTTACTTGTAGTTGTATTAAATGCATAATTATGTAATGTTTTCAAGTATTGATACGTGAAGTAAATTACAACAATTCTGTGGACACATCACGCAATCTGGTAATCACCTAAGATTAGCATCAGTTGCCATACACTGTTACAATAGTATCAGTATATAAATGTGCGTTAAGTCCCAAAACTAAATATTACGGTAGAATATGGTTGTTTGTAATCATAATAGTATTACATGAAGTAAAAAATAAATAAATAGCGACACTGTTAAGTAGAGTAATACTTGTTTAATCCTTGAAACGCTTTTCGTGGAATAAAAGCGGACCTTAACACTCTTCAAGTGGGCTAAAATATCTTTAACGCTATGTACAGTGGAGTATACTCATTTCGTCCTCGACAATATTTAAGTGGAGCTTGTTTGAAAATTTAACACCCTTTAGGTGGAGCAGGCTTGAAGTCCTCAACACAATTTAGATGTAGTAAGCTTGAAGTTCTCTACACCATTTAGATGGAGTAAGCTGAAATCTTCGACACCACTTAGGTGGAGCAAGCTTGAGGTCCTCAACACCATTTAGGTGGAGCAATCTTGACACCTTCGACACCAGTTAGGTGGAGCCAGCTGAATGCCACTACACCATTTAGGTGAGGCATACTTGAAGTCCTCAAAACCATTAAAGTGGAGCAAGATTGATCTCCTCAACACAATTTAGGTGGAGCAAGCTTGAAAGCCTCGACACCATTTAGTGCGAGCAAGCTTGAAATCCTCAACACCATTTCGGTGGAGCAAGCTTGAAATCCTCGACACCATTTAGGTGGAGTAAGTTTGAAATCTTCGACACCATTTAGGTGGAGCAAGTTTGAACTACTCGACGCCATGAAGGCGGAGGCAAACTAGAGTATAAGTTTCGTCAAAATCGAATGAAGGAAAGAGATTCACAACGATGTTAAATATTTTATCCTCGATACGTTCTACTCGGCATCCTTGACTTGACAGTGTTCAATTGGTGTTCACGACTCCCTCAGACAGAATGAGAGTGGATATTTTTTATTTAGTTTCGTAAGTGGAGGAAAAAGTATCCTCAAGACTATTTAACTAACGTTACGGTAAGGTAATTATAAACCCGTATAGTACATGTTATAGTGAACTTCATTCAGTTAAGTAGGTTGAACTCAGGCATTAATTGTTGAGACATGTGTATTTTTATTACTTCAAGTATCTATTAATAGAGGAGAATTAACCACGAAAAAAAAAGACTGCGTGAGGAACAATTCTCTTTCTAATGTTCTCATTAAATATCTTATTTAATTTTTATTATTATAACGGGTAAATTATTATACTAGGAGTTGATATTGGGAAAGTTATTATTACTTACTTACTTATTTCATCTTCCTTCTTTCGATTAATGTTTCATGTTAGATAAGTGGGGCAGATATTGTAATGTACGTTTAAGCATACCTAAAATATGTAAAACTATATATAAGTAAGCAATTTAGATAGTATACTTTTATTTATCCACGTGGGTATTCATATGATACGGTGATTATATGGGTCAGTTCTCAAAGATTTTGTTTTGTCTAGATATAATTATTTGTCATATTGTGTAAACAAAACATGTTATTTCTGCAAAGCATCGTAATATCATCATATAATTATTTCAAAACCTGCGGCGGTAGGTACCCGACGTTCAGCGCGGCGGCGCGGGCGCCGATGGCCGGCGCAGCGGCGCGGGTGTCTATAGCCGGCGCGGCGGCGCGGGTGTCTATGGCCGGCGCGGCGGCTCGCACCCATGGCGGGACCGCTGCTCGCACCCACGCCATACCCCTTTCAGTTTAGACCGCCTTTTCAAGGCTGAACAACAGTAGGTCAGCTACCGGAGGGCTAGGCGACGCTTTGCCCCGGGGAACCCAGGCTCGTTACTCGCTAAGTGTCGAATTCTCGTATATAGTATAGATGTATAAGACCTGGGTTTCATTTCCGAACTGCTTCTGAACTCATATTATATTCCATGATGTCAATGTATATGGAGCTGGTTATCGGCGTTATATTCTTAAATAAATACGAGAACTACCTATTATACAAAACCCTCCATGTTGAGGATGTCTAGAAAGCACAACGCATAACTATTAAGGATTCGAATATAATCCATAAAAGAGATCCACAAGATTGCATTAAACTGACAGTTTTTAGCTTTGGGAAATAATGACTTCTACACAAGTATTACTTGTGTACTCTATGAATATAAATATACATATATGTAGATCCATGTCATAAACGTTTTCCATCACCTCTTAATTTTAGACAATTATTTTTAAAGGTCGACTATTATGACAGTTATACACTTTTGTTCCTCCTTTCAAATTTTAACCACGATGATTGTGACCAATAAAACATTTTTCATTTTAATTTTTCATACACTTTTGTTTTAAACTTGTTTACGAGAGACGTCCGCTCTTAAAACATACGACTAAATTAATATTGTAGCTGTAACTTTCTTTGAAACTTAGCCGTCGTTTGATGTCATACTCTGAAGTAAGTAATTATGTAATTTGGTAAATCGTATTCAATGCATACGCTCTGTTTTACATGTATTACCCGGTTAATTTGAGTTCACGCTTCATTGGATTGCGACGTCATCGATATTAAGTACAAACTTAACTCAACCGATTAAATAGAAGTCTTTATTCACAGATGGAGGGTACGTATACAAAGTTCTTACAAGTTCTTTGTTTTAAAATCGAACGATTATGTAACGATTTACTTATTTATTGTAAATCAGAAGAGTGCTCGTGATGAGTACGTACTTTTCTTGCACGAATCATAATCGATTTTATGTGTGAAAAAAAACATGTATCTTATCACTTACCGAAGCAAACTGACGAAATATGAACGAAATCGATGTCGAAAAACAGCACCATTCTCAAAATATTCTCACCTTCCGATGCATGTAGTATTAATCACTATCACTCACTACCTACGTTACCTATAAGTAATGTTATTGCTCTCCCGTTTTGCAACTAATTTAATAAGTTTTGTTCTGCCTACGTGTGAACCCGATGATACAAAAAAACGTAATGAAACCATCTAGCGGCGGGGTTGCCAGCCTGTCAGGTGGAAGGGGTAGAAATTTGTAGTCTTTGGATTTTTAACTTTAAATGTGTGACGAAGATGGCACATACTGCGTATTGCTGCCTAGTAATAAACGTATAGCCTTTGGATAAAATCCGAAATATAATCGTTATTATTGAAATATTGCTCTTCTGTAGGTAGGTACTTATACTCAATACTCTGGCTCAGTGACCCGAAGAGGATCTTGGCCTCCGACACAAGAGAGCGCCATTCTTCTCTGTTTTGTACCTTTCCCCGCCAGTTGGGGGTATATAGGGCGTTAAAATGACGATTCATTATTCGTTAACTTTGAAGTCAACAATTAATAGGCGAAATCGAAAAAAAAAAACGTTTTTTGTAACCGTTGGCTGGCCGCCTATAGACTGGGTTAGGTTTGCGTTATGGAAACTTAGAACTTTTCCAGGTTCCGAAAAAACTTAGATACGAAGGGAAGAAGAAAGGGATATTAAATATTTGAGATGGGAAACAGTTTGGGAAGCGTAATTTGCTCATTTATTAGTAACTCCACAGACACACAGATAGTTAACGCTATTTTGCGGTACGCGGTTTTAACTCAGCGAATTATTATGTATATAGGTATGTCTGTGTGTAATTGTGTTATATGTATGTGTCATTATATCATAAATATAAAAATACTGATGAACTTTCATAATATCATCAATATAAAAACTGATGATCGGATTTAACTTTTCAAGTTTAAACCACTTAACCAATTCAGATGAAATTTGGTATGGAGATAGTTTGAGATCCTGGAAAGTACCTTCATAGGTTAGTTTTGATCCCTGTAATCATGTCTTTAGGGAGTCAAAAAGAATGTGGAATTTGTATGGGAAATCAATCATTAAAATATAGACTTTCTCGGTAACACGGGCGAAGCCACGGGTAAATGCTAGTTATTCTCTAAAACTTAGATATTTTATGGAAACCATTGAAAGCAAATTAGTTTAATCAAAAAGGACTTTTGTAGAGAATCGATGTTTAGAATGACAGAGTAACGCCAAATTTCTTATTATTTTTCTTCATTATATCGCTAACATAACATGATAATAACCCACTTAAAAACAAACAGTTTCGTCTAGTAAACATGATTTAGATAGTGAACTGTTTTTTTCCGAAATTGTTTATTATATTCTGCTGTCAAAATACCTATGTAAAACTAGTCATTGATTGTGGCAGATAATATTGATTGTTAGAGTTGTCATTATCTAAATAATGCGTTATCTAGCTTAGAAGGAACAAACACTATAGCGTAATGCTACGTTCGTTTGAGGACTCTATTGTTTGTTCTGATGACTCTGAGACCAAGTTACTACAGAAGCTATAAAAAGAGAAACTCACTCTGCTGTTGGGATGGCGATGCCCTGCGGCCTCCAAGGGAGATAATATATTCACGGAGTTCAGGCTACAAGACGGAATACGTTTTATTGTACACGGCAACCAGAAAGAAGTACAAACACCTAAAGGTGCGTCCATATTTGTATCATTTGCCCGTATCAGATCATCATCGCGTCGCTTGATCGCGTGTCACGATCACGCGTTTGGACGTTGCACCGATCGGATCGCTCGAAATCCATTTTGCTACGCGTATCACACAATTATATCGGAAGAGTGCGGCATGATCGGCGCGCCGACAGTAAGCATCTAAGCAGCGCGATACGCAGTCATGCCACGGCACGGTGATCGGATACGAGCAAATGATACAACTGTGGACGCACCTTAAGATAATTTAATCAATGGAGATGACAAAGCCGTGTATGTTTAGCGGGAGACGAGCTAATCACGTATATTACGGACATATTCCTATTTCAATATACGCACACAATAAAGAAGAACATACCTTACCCATACCTAGAAACAAAAAAACACACACACAGACACACACGCGGACAATGTATCGTATAAACTGACTGTTTTTTCTCATAGACTTTGGCAGAGGAGAATGCCCGTATGATATGTCCAGTGGTTAATTTGCTCTATGACAAACACATGTATCTCACAAGATTACTGTAGAAGTAAACAACACAATAAGATTCTTCTTTAATAATAGGCTTGTATCCTAAAAAAAATAATTAGTCCGTCAGATGGATTATCCCCGTGACGTCACGCCGTGCGACTGTTTTTGGCACGGCGCGGCGTGGCATTGACAAAAGAAAAAATCGTGTCCAATATTTTTTGATAATCTACCTGATGGTTAAATAGAATATTTTTTCTTTACCTAGGAAACTGAATTTGAAGTTTACCCACAAATATAAAAACAAAAAAAAAAAAAATGATGTTAAGGCACTTCTCTGTGTAATAGATGCAATGAATTTACCTTTAAGAAGAACCATGTACATATTAAAATGCATGCTCGCTTATCTTATTTTTAAATTGTTTTAAGTTGTCTAGTAAGTTATATTTTGTAACTTCTTTAGACAAAAATAAAGATTCTTTAAACCGAAACTACCCTATTACAACCTGGGTGGGATGGGTGACTGACATTTAATACAAGGAATTAATCACATATCTATGCTATTATAAAGTTGTAAAAATGCATTGTGTGTCCGAAAAAATAAGTGATAGGTCCCTGAATCGAAAAATATTCTTTTGGATTTTTTTGTATTTTAAATATGTGTCGCTGTGGTATAATCACCCCAAAACGGCTAAACGTTTTTCAGCTATTATTTGTACACGGGTAGCTTGGCATCCATATCTGGTTAAAGGATACTTTATATAATATACAGTGTGTGTCTACAACCCAGGCTTTTTTTATAGGAGGTTAATATAACGTATATTTATAATGTAACCATGATATTAATTTAATTTATAAACTAAATTTCAGACTTTGTTAATTTTCTAACAAAATTTTAATTGCCAGCAATGTAAAGCACAGTAATTTGATAAATACCTAGGTGTAAATATCAGTCAACAGAAACTTTGATCATTATGAAGAGTACCTATTTCAAGAGTTAGCGATACAAGTATAACTGCACTTAAGATAACTACGGCAAATAAATAGCACTTGTACACGTTTGATAAAAACTTTATTATCTACAAATTCAATAAAACTTAAATACGAACCTATCATTTAAATTTAATTCAGCTAAACTCTGTTTATTCTGTGTTCAATGTGTCGGCCACCCTGATTACGACACAATTCATAATGTCTTGTAATTGAATTATGAATTGTTTGAAAGTCGATCCTTTCTTGCAGTTGCTGAAAAGCTGCTGTTATTTTGTCTTTCATAATGTCTACAGTTTCACTGTCGGTAGCAAACACTTCATTTTTGACAGCACCCCACAAAAAAAAATCCAAAGGGGTTAGATCAGGGCTCCTGGGCGGCCAGTGCCTGTGTCCAAAGCGTCCGATCCAACGTTGGCCAAAAATCTCGTTCAACCTATCCCGCACAACTATGGCTGAATGTGCAGGAGCACCGTCCAGCTGATACCACGTTTCATTACGATTCTCTTCGGGAAGAGTATTTAAATAGTCTAAGAGTGGACCATTTATCAAATCTACGAACCTCCGCGTGGTTAGAGTCCCATCAATAAAAATAGGCCCGATGATCCTGTTGTTATGAATAGCTGCCCACACGTTAACTGTCCAACGGTACTGATGAGAAGTCTCTCGGAACACATGGGGATTATTTTCTTTATCTTCCCAGTAATGTGTGTTTCTGCGGTTCCACATTCCGTTTCGAGAAAAAGTACTTTCGTCGGTCCATATTATTTTTTGTTGAAAGTCATTTTCATCGACACATTTTTGTAAAAACCAATCGCAGTAATGTTGCCTTATTGGCAAATCCCTAGGGAGTAATTTTTGTACCTTTAAAAACTTGAAAGGATGTTTACGATTCCTTTTTAAAACCCTGTGCACAGTTTTGTTGCCCTTACGGAACATTCGGCCCGCAACACGAGTACTTGACGTTGGGACTTGCCTAAAGTGCCTGAGAATCCTTTCTTCAAGTTGCACTGGCACAATTGCGTTCATAGCCCCTTCAGGCTGACCAGGGACTATCGGCATATTATCACGCACTCGCTGTAGAGCCGCTGTTATCACTCGAGCATTGTGTGGATGTTGTCTGTTTGGGAAGCGTTCGCGATAAAGTCTTAAGGCGTGAGCTGCATTTCCGCGTGCTTCGCCGTAAATTAGAAGCATATCGGACAATTCCCGTGCATCGTAAACCATTTTGCAGAAAAACGAACATCAAATTTGACATAATTTACTTTTGTAGTTTGACAACCCGACGTAAAGACTTGTCAATAATTAATAAAAAAACTGGTCAACTAATTTAAAACCTCCATACATTGACAAGGACGACAATACATTCTACGCTAGCTATCACAGTTTTTAACCCCCGTACCACGACATGCCTTGTACCAAGTGAATAAACGACATGAATTACGACAATTACACAGTACGTCTACTACATTTAAGTTGCGGATTTTGAAAATTTAATTGTGGCGTTAATTAACATAATTATTATTTACTAATACGTGCAAACACTTGTTAACGAAGCATATTATCATCAGTCTTTATAAAAGCCTGGGTCGTAGACACACACTGTATATAGGTGGCTAGAAGGCAACTTTGTTCGTGGAGAAGAAAAAGTCATAACCCCCTTTTATTTTTTCTTCAGTGTAGTCGGATAAATGGTATCCTATAATCTGTGGATGACCCGCTACCCATGTCCCAAAAAGGTTAGAAATCCGTTTTGTCGCCATGAAGCCACAACGACGCATACAAAAAAAAATCAAATAGTCCTCAATATCTTTTTTTAAATATCTTCAATGAACAGACATTTTATTTTTACAACTTTATAAAAGTATCTTTAGATGTACAGAAACCGGGCAAGTGCGAGTCGGACTCGCGCACCGAGGGTTCCGTACAAAATACACGCTACAAATGGCCATATCTATGAAAATCCAGTGTGAGCGGAGCCCTAGTCCTAAGCAAAATGTAAGCGGTGCTCAATTATTTTATATTGGTTACTGATATAGACAGACAGACACAAAATTATACTGTTTTTAGTATTTGTTGTCATAGCGGCAACAGAAATACATCATCTGTGAAAATTTCAACCGTCTAGCTATCACAGTTCATGAGATACAGCCTGGTGACAGACAGACAGACAGGACAGCGAAGTCTTAGTAATAGGGTCCCGTCTTAGCCTTTGGGTACGGAACCCTAAAAAATGCTGCCAAGACAAAGGTCGACAAAAGTTAAATGAGTATTCGGTGAGTAACATATTCGTAATCTTGATGTACACAACTAAATAAATCCATACTCCATACTAATATTATAAATGCGAAAGTGTGTCTGTCTGTCTGTCTGTTACCTCTTCACGCTTAAACCGCTGAACGGATTTGAATGAAATTTGGTATGGAGATAGTTTGTGTCATGGGGAAGGACATAGGTTACTTTTTATCCCGGAAAAATACCCTTATCCGCTATAAACGAATTTAAGGCGGACGAAGTCGCGGGCAGAAGCTAGTAAATAAATAAATTTCTTTATTTACGACCAACTTGGATCATTGTGTTAGTACAATTGTATTACTTATTAAACTAGTGTTATTATTATTACATTATATTATGATTTCTGTTACTACTTGTGTCCGCGTGCATGTCTGCATGTATCATACAGCAGTTGTAAAAGTACAATATCTTATGGTATGGATATCAAAGACTAAAGATAATGAAGACGTTTTATTATAAGACGAGAATTGCATATGTACAGGGAGACATCACGTTATTTCTATAGTAACAAGACAATGACAGAATAACCATAGATACTATCGTAACATCTCCCTCTGAAAGAAAAAAATGACTCTGACTGTACCTTATGAATTAATAAAAATATAAGTCTTCTTTATAAGTTTTTTACATAAAACCTCAAATTATAGTTGCCTCTTTAAGAATAAATGCTAGGTAAAACAGAACGTTGCCGTGCTTGGCAATGACATCCGTCAGTCAGTTTAAGAAAGTAAACGAAAAGTCATAGTTCTGAAACTAACAAAATAATACAAAGAATGAATGAGAATGCTAGTTAAAAACATTTAAACTGACGAAAATATTTATATCGACAACAACCACAACGTTTAGATTTATTGCCTTTTCGACCTGAACGAGTATATATTTTATGAGGATCAAACACAACATTTTCTCTAGAATGTTGAACACCGCTTACAACGTCCTCATTTTTAGAATTACACGGGATTAATGGACTATAAACAGATGATGGGTCTATAAACGTAGGTCGTTCTATAATATGTTGTCTGTTTCGTCTGTAAACACCATCAGAATTTTTAACTATGTATGACCTAGGTTCCGGGCAAACTTTTTCTACAGTACCGGGAATCCAGGTTGAATCTGGGTGTTTCTTGAACATTACTGGGCTACCAGTGCTTAAAGGCTTTAAGTTTTTTACATTTCTATTAAAATAACCTGTCATTTTCTTAACTCTAAGATCATTATACTTTTTCAAAGCATTGTAATCACAGGTTTTAGGTCTCTTTCCATAGATGGTAATTTCGTACGTAATGATCAAATGCAATGAGCAAATGTCGCTGAAATGTTTTGTCTACGACAGAACTTACTGTAATGATTGAGCCTTTGACAGTTTCTGCACTTGACACCTTGTGCTGGGCAGCGATAACGATGTACTTGACTACAGTTTCCAGACGGTCGCTGGGAAGACGAAGATGGTCCGGGCGAATTGTATCTTCGTGGCGGTGTACTAGCACGACACGGGACGAAATGGCTTTTGTACGGCGACGGATTGTTAGAACGAGACGGTGTACCCGAACGAGACGAGGTGGCGGCTCTGTGTGACTTATGTTGTTGACTTCTGCTGACGTGTCTTTCCGCTGACAGAATATTTGCAGTGACGTTGCTTGATAGTTCCTTGGCTTGAATCCTGGACAGTTCTACAGACTTCGCTAAATTGATCGCTTCATCTAACGATTTAGAAGCTTGTTGAAGTATTTTCTCCTTGATATAATGGTTCGATTGGTTCAAATTCCAGCTAAAAATATCTCTGACAAGTTCATCGCGCAGCTTGTCAAAATTACACATTATCGGCATCTATATCCTCATCTGGATATTGGCGGCGGTAAAACAGTTTGTAAGGAATAAGCCCGATTAATGTAAGGCTTTATTTAGCGAAAAACGTATTGGTAGAATGACATTAATATTTGACAAGTAATTTATTCATAATCACCACATTCTTCCCTACGTGTGAAAGTCTTGGAGGTATGCAGGAAGCCTACGCGTTCGCTGGGAGCGTCGTAGCTCGGGGGAACCCTAAACAGCAACTTCAGCTGGTGCCGGCTGCTGCGGCTCTTCAGCGATAACATCTTCCCGCTCCTCTGGCTCAAATGACTCTTGTTGAGGGCCTGACGCTTCCGGCAGTGATTCCTGCTGAACCGCTTCTTGGTGTCTCTCTCCACTCGGAGCAAGGTGACGGTTAGACACTGTAAGCTCTCTGCCTTTTGGCAAGCGCACTGAACTATAAAATGGATTCGCTTCTAAGAGATCGACTTCTTCCATAAACGGGTCGTACTTACTAGAGCGATTGAATCTTCTTAAAAGAATTTTTGATGATTGATTCAGCCAGGACGGCATAGACTGGCCCCACGACAATCGTCGCGGGTGGCTGAACATCCGTTCGTGCGGCGTAGTGTTTGTCGCCGTGCAGAGTAGTGATCGAATACTGTGTAGAGCTTGGGTTATTACCTCTTCCTACCTAGTCAAAGGCCAATTCTTACCTTTCAACGCAAGACGGATTGTTTGCCATAAAGTACCATTAAGTCTTTCAACCTGACCGTTTCCTTGGGGGTTATATGGAGATGACCGACTGGTGGTAATGCCTTTCGAATGTAAGAAATCTTTGAGCTCTTTTGACATAAACGCCGCTCCTTGATCAGTATGTACTATTGTTGGGAATCCGAAAATTGAGAATAATTCTTTAACATGCGTCATAACTGTCTTTGTGCTAGTGTCAGCACAAGCATAAGCAAATGGGAATCTGGAGAATTCATCTACGATAGTGAGAATATATTTATTTTCAGTAGATGACGGTAGGGGTCCTTTAAAATCCAAAGCGATCCTCTCGAGCGGGGTAGTTGCTTTAATGAGCGTGCCGGTGTTATTGTTGAATCTAAGTTTAATCTCTGCACAAATCGGACATGCTGTGACGACTCGTTTCACCTCGTCGCTTGAGAAGGGTACATTTTTCGATCGTATCCAGTGGGTCAGCCGAGTTATACCGGGATGACAAAGCGTTTGGTGTAAGTCTTTCAGTTTGTCAATAGTAGCGTCGCATATTTGTCTAGTCAATGCATCAGCGACCACGTTTTGACTTCCTGGGCGATATTTGATATCAAATTTATAGTTTGACAGTTCTATGTGCCATCTTTGAATTTTATCATTTTTAATTTTGCTTGCGTGTCCTTTTAGCATGAAGGCGACCGACTTTTGATCTGTAATTAAGTTAAATCTTCGTCCGATTAGATAGTGGCGCCATTTCTATAAACTTTCAATAATAGCACATGCTTCTTTTTCAACAAACGGGTATCGGCGTTCGCTGTCGTTCAGTGACTTCGAGAAGAAGGCCACAGGTCTACCATTTTGTGTGAGAGAGGCCGCTATTGAATGATCCGAAGCATCAGTTACGACTGTGAACGTTTCTTTAGGATCTATAGCGGATAGAGATGATTTTAATATTATACTTTTTAGTTCTTCAAACGATTTAATTTGCTCGGCTCCAATGGGAAATGTTTCGACTTCTGTTAGTAAGTGAAGTTTAGATGAAAAGTTTGGGACCCACTTAGAATAGTGTGAAAACAGGCCAATCGCTGGTTTGAGAGATGCGGAGTTCTGAGGTATTGGCAATTCACGCAGCGGTCGCAGTCGTTCTGGGTCGGGTTTGACTATTCCATCATTGATGTTGTACCCCAGAATATTCAAATTTGAAAGTGAAAAATCGCTTTTCTCTTTGTTGATTGTCAGATTGTGCTTTTCTGCTATTTTTCGATCAAGATACGGAAACACACCTTCAATGTCAGATTTGCGTATAATTGAGTCTATGGCTCTCTGAAAACAGGCTACTCCATTGGTCGCTGTCAGTGGTTTGTTACCGGGAATAATTGGAATTTGATGGTATGCCGATTTGAGATCTATTTTGCTGAATACTTTGTAGTTCGATACTTTAGAAATTACTTCTTCGATATTAGGGACTTATTTACGGTTTGGGAATAATCAACACACATTCGTTTCTTGTGATGGGTGGCAGATGTTACGAGTACTTGTGCCCACCAGGGTGAAGAACTCTCTTCTATTATACCATCAGCAAGTAATTCTTGAATTTCGTCTTCGATAAATTTTTGATCATCAAATGAGAATCGAAGAGATTTTATTGCGATGGGTTTGGTTTCTGGAGCTATATTTGGGAATAGGTCTACTGGATCTATATCTGCATGATTTAACGCACACAGCTTTGAGTTGTGGCATGTGTCCACCAAATCCGACTTCGAGACTTGAATATTGTTCTAGGACATCGTGACCTATGATGGCTTGACAGCAAAGATTTTTCATAGCTCGAAAGAGCACTTGTGGGATCTCTTGCCCATTTAATCGTACTTTGGCTGGGCATACATGCGATATTTGGGACTTGAGAGTTGATGACGACATCGAAACATCTTGTGAGCAGTACAGGTACTCCGTTAACTTCTATGTGTACTGTGCACTTGTTGAACCCAGTTGCAGCTAACATGAAACAAGAGGTTTCGTCTTGAGGTATTGCGGAAGCATTGAGTCGTATTCCTCTACATACTTTTGCGAAGTGACCTTGTTTACCGTAATTGAGGCAAGTTGACTGGGCAGCTGGACACAACCGGCGAGGATGGCGTGGATTACCACAAAAATAACACGTTTCTTGCGATTGATTCGTGTTACTCGTGTTAGGTACTGTTTTGCGTGTCGCTTGATTAATGGCGGCGGCAGAAGGTTGCAGCGAATTGAATCTTTCAGCTTGAGTTTGAGCCGACTCTATAGCACGTGCTTGATTATGAGCTTCTTCTAAGGATAATTTCATATTTTCTGATAATCTTTGCCTCATGGTATGGGAAGCGAGGCCAGAAATGAAAGAATCTCTAATGTAGTCTTTTTCGTTCTGTTCGGCCGTGACAGCTTTGAATGTACTGTGAGGTGGCTCGTGTATAGCCACCTTTTTCATATCCTGGCCGTTTATTTTAAATAATAGATTCGAATAAAGAATGTTGTGTTTTTGTAATGTCATACTGTGAAAAATATTCATTACGGATTGGGCTATCAAAGAATAAATACGTAAATAGTTACTCTTGTTTTACTACCAACGGCTACACTCCCACAGTACATTCTTTAGATAGAAGCTTTAACGCTTGTATGTATTGGTCGACCGACTCTCCTGGTTATTGCTGTCTAGTTGCAAGCGTATAGCGAGCAAAGTCACGCTTTTTGGTTTTATGAATATTGTATCCAAAATGTCAATAGCCGCATCGTATGTTTCGGCGTGCGAGATATACTCGTAGATGTTTGCAGAGACGAGATTGATTAGTAATTTCAATTTTACCTCCGGAGACTTGGCCGCGGCTCCTTCAGATACGTCATGAAAAGATTCTTCTAAAAAATTATCAAGAGTTTTCTTCCAGTGTAGCCATTGGGCGGATGAGTTTTGCCCGTTTAATGGATCGACTTCGAATCTATCTGGCTTGAGATATTTAGACATTTTAATGCATTATTTCCTTTCTGAATTGAAGTTCGCTAAATAAATTGTAAGGAATAAGCCCGATTAATGTAAGGCTTTATTTAGCGAAAAACGTATTGGTAGAATGACATTAATATTTGACAACTAATTTATTCATAATCAATCACCATACAGTTTATGACGTTCCATGGTGACATTTACTTTTGGACTAAAATAATTTTCATATAATGTCATGAGCTCGGAATATTTAATTTTATCCATATCTACGTCAAAGCTATAAAATATATTCAATGCTTCGTTGCCGACATGATGTAAAAATATGGCGACTTTACGTGATTCGCTTTCTTCTTCTAAATTGTAGGCTCTCAAATAAGTCATAAATTTCGTTTTGAAGTTTTTCCAAATTTGTGACATATTATTTCCATTTACATTAATAGGTTCCAGATTACTTACAGTACCCATTTGCTTGAATTTTGTTCTTGACGACGGCATTATAGGATCCTTGACAGAACCGGAAGTATCGGGATTCGACATTTTCGTTAATTTTGAATTTCACTAATGTGATGATGAATATTCAGACGATAGATATACACACCTGACACCATATTATGGTATGGATATCAAAGACTAAAGATAATGAAGACGTTTTATTATAAGACGAGAATTGCATATGCACAGGGAGGCATCACGTTATTTCTATAGTAACAAGACAATGACAGAATAACCATAGATACTATCGTAACACAATACAAGCCATCAATCCTATTCGCTATCATATTCAGAATGCTTTTGGAGCTAACTAAATATAAATAAACCGGGCAAGTGCGAGTCTGACTCGCGCACCGGGGGTTCCGTACAAACTTTCACTTATTCCGACTTAACTTGCCTCTTAAGTTAAGATTGCCTCTGGTATCTATGGCGTCACATACAAATGAGGGGCAAACTTAACCAAACCGGGTTATTAAAAAATGATTTTTGTGAGTTAAAAAAAAAGTAAGACAGATAGATATATAGTTATGATTTTCGTGTAATATTCATATTAAATTACATAATTCTAGAAAATTCCAGATTTTTCGTGTGGTGAACTTCGGAGATAAAGGAAGGGAATGGTATTTTTTTCCACATTTTTCTTAATAAAACGACATTTAAGCACAATAAAAAAATTCTAAAAATTTGTTCAAAAATGTACAGATCAAGCTCTTTCATATGATACCCTATTTGACCTAGTGACTAGACTTTTAAGTTTTGCCCCCCTCAAATTGGTCGTTCTTTTAGAAAATAAAAATATATTTTATAATGTTTCCTTTGCAATACTTGTGGGCTGACTAAGATTATAAATATTCCAAATTTCTAATAGTTATCATAAGTAGTTTTTGAGATATGGCGCTCTAATAGTTGGACCAAAAAGACCATACCCTCAAACTATCCCTAGCCTAAATTAGGCCACATTGTAAAGTATCATCAAAGCCAATTTGATCAGATGAGAAATGTCGGAAGCTCAAATGAGATAATAATAGTAATTATATAATAATAGTAATTATATAATAATATAATTACCTAGTCCTTTATGTAGTTGTAGTATGCATCTTGTCTTGTATTAGGTATAAGAAATTTGTAATACATAAATAAAACTGGGCATTATAGCTAATAGATAATAATATAATACGCAATAAAATCCGTAAAATTTGTTTTATTTCAACTTGATTCCGGTTCAGAGAACGATACACATATTTTTAATTCGGTTTGTATAGTTTTATTTTTCAAGGTTTGATAGAAATCTACATAATCGGCGGATAAGATTGAATGCATCTGATATTGTTAAATTTATCGCCTAGTACTAATTAGGTAGGCGTGTCAAAGCAGATTAAACTTAGTATAAATACAGGAACATGTTTCTTAGTGTCAAAATATTACATTTGTTGCATCAGGTGAGTTTTGAATTATGTCATAGGTTTACTGTTTCTCTACAATTACAGTTTACAAAACTCTAAATTTTATTGCAAAATTATTTTATCTTGTAACCACCTAATTATTATTTGAATCCTTTGACAATCGTTTTTGTCAGCCGGAGTGACGCTGTCTGCGAATCTGGCGGTCCTGGGTTCAAATCCCGGGAAGGGAAAATATTTGTGTGATCATCGTAAATAATTGTCCCTAAGTCTTGGATGTTTTCTAAGTATATAAGTAAATATATTATCTATTAAATGTATTGTCGTCTAGTACTCAAAACACAAGCCTTATTGAGCTTACAATGGGACTAGTTCGATTTGTGTGAAATTGTCCCATAGTAATTATTTATTTGCTCGTAAGAGCTAATAACTAACTTTTGTATTTTTTTAATTTTATGTGACTAGTCTATAATATTTTGTAAACTTTTACACCTACCATTTTTTGATATAATATTTGTTTTAGTGTCCATTTAAATATGCAACTTTATCACAAATAAATAACGTAGCTTTTAAGGTGTAGGGCGTAGTTTTGTAAATGCATAATTTGTACATCCCTGTATATTTGTAAGGTGTGCAATTAAGAGTATTTTTAATGTGTAGGTCACTTTAGTTACTACTTCAGTATTTAAAATTATACAATAATTTGTTATTTTCAGACCATAAACAAAAACTCAACATGAAGGTCATCGCTTTAGTTTTCCTGCTAGCAGCTGTTACCGCCACACCAAACAGACATGCTACTGATATTGAATCTGCTATTAGTAAGTCTCCCTCAAGTCCACTGTTGAAACATACATCTTCCCCAACACACATCCTTGTACCCTGTCTTAGTCGCAACCAGCTTTTCTCTCTAGCCGGAGAGCGTCCTACATCACTCCAAGTTTACCTATTACTAACTTACTCGGTGAGCTTAGCGAACCAAAATGAGCCAAAATCTTGACGTACGAAGCGATACCCCACGATAATGGATAGAGGAATGATTGCTAATACAGCCTAGCTAACTAAAAGCTTACCAAAATAGGCAGGGTAAACCGCCTAAGTCATTCCATATTTAATCTTTGCGAAAAAATCACGTCACGAATTCTTTTGTTTTAACGAAACAAACTAACAAATAAACGCAATTTTATTGTTAGCCGGTGGCAACGATAAGAGCGACGCGGTGAGCTAATTTTCTCTTCATTGCGGGTTCAAGAAGATCACCGCACAGTAGTTATTTGGCACAATGTGCAATGTATTAGGAATTCGCTTGCTATACCTGCAGTCGCGCGTAGTCGTGGCCGGCCTTTAGAATTAGACTTTACAGGATTTGAGTAGTGTCTGTGATATGAGACAGGCCAAACATGGACGAAGTTGAGCATGAAAAATTTATACAAATTCTGTTTTGGTCACTTTTGCCACACATAACACTAATATCAATTTGTGTCTAGGGTCCGGCGAGGCGAGGCTGGTCACTGGCAACATCGTCAAAGCCATTGAGGATATCTCCCAATCTATCCGCGACGCCGGCTTGGACCCTGTCAACCTCCACCCTCTGGCAGTGGAATATACCGTGCCTGTGCCATCGTGAGTTCTGCGCAACATCAAGTTGTTTCTGCTACTCTTCTGCTAGATCCTTCTTGTAACTCCCACTTGAATATAAACTTTTATCGTACACATGGCGGATATAAGCTGCCTTAAAGAACAGAAAAAATGGTTTGAAATATTATCATACCAAAAATCGGCTTCCTAGCATTGTCATTGTTACAAGTATCAAAAGAATGTGGTCATGTACCCAAAATTCTGGTGGAACCCTATTTTTATTTCTTTACACCTGTTCGATTTCTTTTTCGATTACACCTGTTCCACTCACCGCAGACGACGTACTTAGTTTTAATGAAATGTTTATCCCGTGTCAGAAAAATAAATGCCACTGACTGTTCTCACTGCCGACTATTAATCCCTTCTCGTCAGTGAGACAGATAGACTGAGAGTTTCGAAGTCCTCAGCGGCTGTAAGAGAAGATGGATGCCTGAAATGTAATTAACGCACTTAGTTAAATTTAAGGGAACGCCGTTATGCGTCCATGTAAGAAAAAAAACCCGGTGAAACTTTAAACAGACAGACAGACAGACGGACAGACAGACAGACAGAGTCGCACCATAAGGGTTCCTTTTGTACTTTTTTGGTACGGAACCCTAAAACAAGATAACCGCCTTCAATGTTAACTCACACTAAATCAAATTTCCAGCGTGTTCAATGCTCGTGCGTCCCACAAGGGTGTGAAGTCCCAAGGCCTCAGCAACATCGTCGTGAACAGGATGAATTACGCCGTGCTGACCTCCAGGCTCACCTTCAACGTGGAAATGCCTGAAATCTATCTGAACGTTGGTAAGTACAGACTGCGGTAATAAAACAAAATATTCCTTCCCGTGATAGTTCGGCTACGTCAGAAGCGCTTGATGACGTCATTAAACGCGGTGCGGTTCTTAAAGTGTTTCACGCGTCACCGATTGTGACGAAATCCTGGTGGGTGCCCTTTATCTTGCATAATATCGATTGTCGGAAATACACTCCGCATAAGAGTTATCGCAGATTTTTTTTAGCCGAATGATACTTTAGCATAATCGTATACTTAGCATCACTGTCATGTCGCATAACACTCATTTAGGAGAAGTTTGAATTGCAGAATAAGTAATTTAGCCGACTTTAATTTCGCATCATTTTATGTAGCATGTTATGTACATATATGTTCCGCCGAATTTCTTGAAGCATATAATACTAATATCGCCGACTTTAGTTCTGCATAATTTTATGTGGCACAGTAAAAAAGTTTTGACGAATT
Organism: Hedya salicella; assembly: GCA_905404275.2. Taxonomy (NCBI): domain Eukaryota; kingdom Metazoa; phylum Arthropoda; class Insecta; order Lepidoptera; family Tortricidae; genus Hedya; species Hedya salicella. Next base: position 5,903,523 of record FR990100.1, read on the forward strand.
TGTTGTAGAAAAATGATAGGAAGAACTGCGACAAAACGGAACATGTCTAAAACCGAAAACTGTAGGTTAGGTTAGGTTTGTATTGTGACCATGTATAGCGGAACGAGCGAAGCGAGCGGAGTGTCAAAATGGGACATAAATCGAAAACTGTATGTTAGGTTAGGTTTGTATTGAAACCATGTATAGCGGAACGAGCGAAGCGAGCGGAGTGTCAAAATGGGTCATAAATCGAAAACTGTAGGTTAGGTTAGGTTTGTATTGTGACCATGTATAGCGGAACGAGCGAAGCGAGCGGAGTGTCAAAATGGGTCATAAATCGAAAACTGTAGGTTAGGTTAGGTTTGTATTGTGACCATGTATAGCGGAACGAGCGAAGCGAGCGGAGTGTCAAAATGGGTCATAAATCGAAAACTGTAGGTTAGGTTAGGTTTGTATTGTGACCATGTATAGCGGAACGAGCGAAGCGATTGGAGTGTCAAAATGGGTCATAAATCGAAAACTGTAGGTTAGGTTAGGTTTGTATTGTGATCATGTATAGCGGAACGAGCGAAGCGAGCGGAGTGTCAAAATGGGTCATAAATCGAAAATTGTAGGTTAGGTTAGGTTTGGGTTGTGACCATGTACGTCGAAATGGGTCAAAAACCGAAAACTGTGGGTTAGGTTAGGTTTTTAATGTGTTTATTTAAGACAACAATTATTGGATCATACTATTATTCAAAACAACATTATGCCAACGTACGATTATGCCCATGAACTTTGTGCCAACAGTATGCCAACTAAATATTATGCGATACAAATTTCGGTGACACACTTATTCGATCATAGGACTATTATTGTAATTGTCATTATGCCAATGTACTATTCTGCCTATGGAAATTGTGCGAAATGACAGTATGCTAAAAAAATTATGAGAAAAATAATTGTGCGAAATGATGATTCTGCCAAGGGCTGCTATGCGAAACAAAATTATGACAACCAATTTTATGCAACACAATAGTGAACCAAATCCTGGTGCATCGCTGAAAACAGAATACCTTATTTTCTTGTATATTGTCATGGTACAGATAAAGATAGCCTATACTGCTCCGCTGGTGGAGACGTTGGACCGGCAATCTATAGATGCTGGGGTTCCTGGCGTAGACAACGGGTGATTGAACTTTAGTTTTCATCGAGAAAGAAGATTTACCCAAGTTTACGCGCCTTTCTATAGCATGAAGATGTCGATGCCACGCCTCTCAAGAAATTTTGCAAAGGTTTCTGCAGTAATTTCGCCACTTAACAAAAAACTTGTTTAAATTCCACCTGAAGTTTCCAGTTTATCATCAATGACATCAAATGTGAGTTTGGACACCGGCAGTAACCGCTGTTAGTTAGTCCCAAGTTCCCTTTCGAAAATACCCAGCTACGTCCAAAGTTAACATTTATATTATTTTTAGCTGACTCTGAAATGGACGTGAACATCTTGGGCGGGAACTTCAACAGCCAGCTCAGTGGATTGTAAGTAGTGTCCATCCTATTTCATAACACGTTTTATTTTTTGACAAATGGCATCTTTGACTAACGCCTTTTGGGCTATGTTTGGGTGTGTCGGGAAAGCGAAACTTGAGTTGCCTGAACCACCTATCCCGCAGTTCAGGTTTTTATTTTATTTCCTTTCATCTGTGCCAGTATCTGCAGAAGCATAGTGAGTAAGTAAATCCATCAAGTTACATCTTACTAGCTTCCAGGTGAGTTAAGATTGTGCATACCTTTTTTATATAAATCAGATGACAATGCAAGAGCTTTTTGATGATCATATTTATCTTTTATCTAAAGATAAATATGATGATGATGATGATGATGCCTGCTGACACCTCCTGGTGTTTAATTATTTCAATTTTGTAATGAAACGAATCCGAGTTTGGGCTTGTTTGATTGATTTGACGAGTAATCTTATTTTAAAAGTACTGGTAACAAAAACAGAGTGCAGTACTTCAACGCCTTGCTAAAGTATCTACATATTTATGACGCTGACTGTACTATCAACTAAAATGCTTTAAAATTTAGTGAATTAATCTAATATTTTTGAAACTTTACTTTTAGTCACAAAAAGACATGACGACTTTGTTCAACTTTGTTCAACGGTTTCCAAAAACTTGAAACTTTCAGTTACTCGGTAATTATGATTATTTTTAACCGATTTGGGTAAGAAGACGCTTATACACTGAAGTATCCTCCCAATGCAATGTCTAAAACCTTTATTCCAATTATAGGCACCCAGTCATTTACATCAATTCCGATAATAAATCATTTCATCGCTGAAAATCATCAATGCCCTTTGGGGCATTCCTTTGGAACTAAATTCTCCAATTTTGAAGCAGTGGAGATGTTTACTGTTCTAATAGTTCTTATCTGCCTGTTCAGTTTCGCTGTGAAGAACATCGTGCTGACTGGTGACATCCGTGTCAGCATCGGCATCCTCTCCGGTATCTCCATCAGGAGCATGGGCCTCACTTTCAGCCTTGGAGGCATTCAAGTAAGAACCTGCATATAAACTTTCATATTAATTAATTAGTTGTTCCTTTTTTTTAGAGCTGACTCTCAAATTCAAATAGTTTATTTGCATTTCATGTTGTATACTATTGTCTTAATGATTAGGTACACTTCAAATATGAGCCCTGTTTAGCAATAGCACTAAAAACTAAGATGAAGGGCTATCAAATCATGCACAATTTACAATAACTATTTGGGAGAGCGGGAACTCAGAAACGGGAATGCCATCCACGGCCACTTAGAGTTGGTAGGGATGTTAGCGTAAAGCACAAGGAATGTGAATGTGGTTCGGATCGGCTCAACCCGCCTTAGGGAGAGAAAGAGAGAAAAATTAAATTGTATGGAAATGCCTTTTTTAATGACTGTATCTTTGAATTATGTTGACTTCTAAGTCAACTCAATTGATTTTTTTACAGGGTCAAGGGATCCGTATTTGATATTAATTTCAACTTGATACCTTGACAGACAGACAGACGGACGGATAGACAGACGGACAACAAAGTGAACCCATAAGGGATCCGTTTATTTGTGTCGAAACACAGTAACATAAACTATGGGATTGAATTGCAGATCCCCAACTGTACTGGCACTGTCTCTCGAGCCCAAGGGCGCTTAAATTGAATATATTTTTGTATTCTTAATACAATAAATTCTAAATTAGAAAAGAAATCAGGCAATTACTTGAACGACACTAAACTACAAATAAAGACAAAGACCCAAGAACTTTTTTTTGTTTAAAACGTAATATTTCTTTTCAGTCTAATTTGAACGTGGAAATCCAGGGCAGGAACTTGTCCCGTGGCTTGAACCAATACTTGGGAGAGACCATTCCTCGTGCTTTGAAGGCTCATGAGGTAAGTACCTTTTTTATTGAAAACTGAACTATATATGCCGTAGCGAGGGGAGGCCCTCGCCAAGATGAACCGACAATCTGGTCAAGATCACGGGACACCTTTTGATAAGGGCGGTGCACGACCGGTCGTTATGGAGATCCTTGGGAGGGCCATGTGTCATATCATATGTTTAGTATGGGGCTTCTTTTGAACATTCATAGGTCATATAGCACCAGTAAGCTCGATTATATGCTTGTATAGACATAGTATATCTCTAATTTTATTAAAACACAAACTGTATCTCACAGTTTCACATGCAACTGTGTTTACCAGCACACATATCGTGTTCCATCGTAGGTAACGTTGGAATATTATTACTGACGGAATATGTTGTTTTAAATCACTAATAGAAAAAGCTGTTTGGAAATTTCCACAAGTAGGCACTTGTTGTTTTTTTATCGGTTACAATTTATAGATATTACCAGTTAGTAACCGACATGAACATATCGTATTCTTTTGTTTTTATGAGCTAAACCAGAAGGTTAACTTCGTTCGCGGAGAAGGAAAAAGCCATACCCTCTTTTTTGCTTAGCGTAGTCGAGTAAAAAGTATCCTTGTAACTACGGTTTACGGGAAACTCAGCCCAGCTATCCGTATACCAAAAATTATTGAAATCCGTTTAGCTGTTTTGGCGTGATGAAGCTACAACGACACAGACCAAGTAGTTCTGAAAGTACGAAAAAATCTTTTCACATGGATTTGAGTTAGGTAGATGACGGACGAATGGACCCTTAAACTTGTTTTTTTTTACAGAGAGACATTAACGATCTGTTGACCATCGTTGCGAGGGATATCGTCGAAGCCAACTTGTAAATAGAACGACCAGTGAAAACTCAATCATTGTAACGCACAAAAAAACAATTTCTAAATAAAGCATGATATTATACTTGCAGTTCTATTAATCGTGGCTTTGCCCTCGTTACCAAGATTCCTCAAACAAACTCCCTTCCCCTTTCAATACGCCTATCAATCAGCCAAGAACGTCCACCCCAGAACATAGGCCTGCCTACAGTTCGCCACGAAGTGCAATCCTACACAGACTGCATCTACCGACTCCCCGCGATCCTCACGAGTCTCAATAAGGGATAATTTCTCTACCTATGACGCCGGCGGTCCCGGGTTCGAATCCCGGCCAGGGCATTTATGTGATTAGCACGAATGTTTGTTCCTGGGTCTTGGATATGTTCTGTGTATATACGTATTATGATCTTTACTATATTAGAAACGTGAAAGTATGTATGTACGTTCCACTATTGCACAAAAACTACACAACTGATTTCCATAAAACTCTTCAGTAATATAGCTTAGATATCAGAATAGGACATAGGCTACAATTTTCGAGGATATTCATTCATAAAATGGGTTTTTTTAACAATAAATGGAAAAGCCTTTGAAAACCCCGAGTTTTGTTCATTGTGACATTTTTATTGCGAAGAATTAAATCAACAAACAGTTGCTAGGAAACCAATTTGACACGTTAGTATCTGTTTGTGTAAATTGTGACTTCGTTTCTATATAATGAATAAACAATTGGTAACCTAGCAACAGTAGTACTACCTACACGATTAAGCAAAGAACACACCTTCTATATGTGACGTATCATACAAATAAGAGCATATTTTAGTATAGCCAGATAATAGCCTGTTGTACATTTTGGACTTGCGATCATCTCTGAATTATAAACATTTTGTTACAAAAGTATGGTTTATAAATAAGATGAATACATAAAACGGGTTCTTCTTAACAATAAATGGAAAATCATTACTTTTTGTTCACTCTGAATTTTTTATTCCGAAGAATTATAAAGAAATAATAGCGTTCAAACCAATATGACACGTTAGTATCTGTTTGCGTAACTGGATGGCGTTATTGAAATAAAACAATTTAACGGATTATATCCCGTATATTATCTCATTTTAGTTCCCGACGTTTCGGAAGCTTTCCAGCTCTCCATGGTCACGGGTGGACTGAGAAAAGATGTATTTTCCTCTTTCAAAGTTACAATTTGTGCAAACTACCCATTTTTGAAAAAACACAAATAAAGGTGTACATACATGCCAGATGGGCCTAAGCTGTAAAGACAGTTACACATGTGCCAGAAGGGCTTAATTATTTTAATCTAATAATTTACCAAGCAGCATTTCACAAATGAGGCGTACTGAGGAGAAAAGAAACGCTGCAAAGAAAAACTCCCAGGCTACCTCATTACTAATTATAATATTTTAAAAAAAACAGAGACTATTAAACTACTTTTAAACAGATAAGATATTTTACACCGTTCGGAAATTAAGGTTTTGCAGTCCTGTGTCTCGCTTGTTCCTTGATGAGATGTATTACAGGATCCCAAGCTGGATGGCGTTAGTTGTAAACGCTTTTTCGTTCTTTATTTTTAATAATTTGCGTAATTTTTGCATCATAATCATAATATAAATCATCATCATTCACGATGAAATGAATTAAAGATTTTTTTTTTTTTTAAATGTCATGTAAATTTATACAGTATCGCGACCGCATCATAGAAATAGTAAATACAGATAGATGGTCATCGCTAGATGGAGTAACTGTACATCCAGGTTTGTCTATAAGTTTATTGTTATTTGATTGCATCAAACGATGTACTATATACTTATTACAATAATTAAATACAAGTTCTAATAGAACTTAAATGGTATGCATTTAAGTCGTTCTACCACTTCATATTTGTAATAGTTTTTACTTACTCACAGAATACACAGATGGCGCTGTGATTTTGATGCGTGATTTCTACTTCACGCTATCTTCTATATATATAAAAGGAAAAGTCCTGACTGACTGACATATCAACGCAGATCCGAAACTACTTAACTTAGTGACTTGACATTTTCACAGTATTTAGTCACAGTACTATTTTTATCATCAACAAGGAATAAGGTAGGATTTTTGGAAATTCATCTCCTAACGGGGTTAAATTGGGGTTCAAAATTTGTATGCAAAACCTGTATTTATTTCAGTAACTGTTATAATATTACGTGTAAAGACTTTTCATTTAAAAGTAAGAAAAGTAAATTCAGCATTTTTGGAAATTCATCCCCTAATGGTGTTAAATTGGGGTAGAAAGTTTATATGGAAAACCTGTAATTATTCGAGTAACTGTTATAATAAACTAATTTCAGCAGTTTTGGAAATTCATACCTAAAAAGGGTGAAATAAGGGGTAACAGTCTGGGACAAAAGTACAATGGCGTATAAAGGGTATTTTGAAGCGATGAATAGAAATTTGAAAGACATTAGAGGGAATGATGGTATGATGGGTGGAGTCACGATCTTGTTAGCTGGAGACCCGGTCGTCAAATATTTGGCCTTTAATCAAAAAACTCCACCTTAAGATAAATATGCGAGTGCACCTTAAGGGTGATATTTGCGCTGGAGAATTCTCCGGCCTTTTGCCATGCCATAAACTATCGCGTAGAGTTTGTAAATTCACTTAACCCACCTGACCAGGTGCTCGAGTAATGTTGCTGCGAAATCTCAATCAGTCGAAGTTTTGCAATGAAACCAGGCTGCGTGTGCAAGCCTGACATAGAAACGTTATAGAAGCCATCGTAATTACTGGCTGTGCTCAAGGTGAATCTGTGTACGTATATACCCCGGATACCACTTATACCCTCGGAATACCAATTCGAATTGAAAAGGCTGCAGTTCCCCCTTGAGGTCCGCTGTTTCACAATCAATATGTCTCAGGGTCAGCCACGGAAATCCGCAGGAAGAGATCTTAGGGGGGACTGCTTCTCGCACGGCCAGTTTTACGTGGCTTGCTCGAGAGTAAGCTCTTCACGCAGCTTGGTCGGATCTGTTAATGTGGGGTATAAATAAGTACTGCCAAAACTACCTAATGTTCAATATTATCAAGAGTTAAATCTCAATTGTCCAATTACATATTTTTTTTAAAATTACAGGTATATAATAAAGTAACGTGACATAATTATTGACAGACAATGCATAGCCTAAACTGCGGACGGTAGAAATACGAGAATTGAAACACATATTCCGTTAGATATACATATGTAGAGGCGAGAAATTCGAGCTACAAGCGGACGAAGTCGTGGGCAAAAGCTAGTTTATCTATATACTAGAAGATGCCCGCAACTTCGTTCGCGGAGGAGAAAAAGTCATAACCCGTCGTTTTTTCTTCAGCGTAGTCGGGTAAAAAGTATCCTATAACCATCTGGAGATACCTGTGTACCGAAAATAGTTGAAATCTGTTTAGCCGATTTCCCGTGATGAAGCCACAACGACACATACAAACATACATAAAATCCAAAAAAAATATTTTTCGTTGTAGTGACCTCGAAATAGTCCGTAACAATATATATTTTTTTAATATCTTCAATTTACAGACATTTCATTTTTACAACTTTATAATTTTTAGTGTCAGAAAATTAAAATAGGCCACCTAATCTCATCACATTTGCAAGAAAGCAAAGATTTCTTTCGTACGTATGTATAACATATTTTTTCCCCTCACCAGCTAGGAAAGTCGTCTTTTATCCTTTAAGACAAGTGGGTGAAAACGCATTTTATCCACTCGTCGGGAAAGTAATTTGACCTTGGAGCGTGTTTAAGTAGCTTTTGACAGATAGCAAAATGTAAAACGCTCATAATAATGGTTCGTTCGATATTAATTATCTATACTATTATAAAGTTGTAATGAAATAATGAAATAATGAACTTTATTCTGTAAGTAGGCCGTAAGGGCACTTTTACAAGTCTGACTCTACGGCGTTTCCCAAGAGGAGACCACTGAGGAGAAGAAAGCCGAAACAAACTCAAAAGTCAGTAATTTTTTCGAAAATAAAAATGTAAAAAAAAAATGTTTGTATGTGTCTTTGTGGTTTCATCACGCTAAATCGGCTTAACGGATTTCAACTATTTTTGGTACATGGGTAGCTGGGTATCTCCGGATGGTTATAGCATACTTTTTATCCGATTATGCTGAAGAAAAAAAGAGGGGTTATTACTTTTTCTCCTCCGCGAACGAAGTTGCGGGCGCCTTCTAGTCATTAAATAAATGCTTTAAGAATTTAATAAAAATTGATATTAATTTAATGATTTTAAGTCATAGACCTAAAAATTCCATGACAAATATTTCTTTTTTTAAATGATGTTGAATATAATTCTGAACGCATAAGTTGAGTAAATGCAAATTACAAAACGCATCGTCAAAAATGTAACCAATGTCAACAAAATTTTACTTAAAAAATTGATGATGATTCTCATTATCATGACGATGTTTATAATATGTACAAATATTTTTTTTTTTTATGCGCTGTTTTTTTGCATGTTGCACTTACCTCGAATGAGGTGAAAAGTTTCAACTATAGAATGCTTTCGCTTGCTCTTGTTTCAATTCCACACTCGCGGGTAAAATACAACTTTGCACCCTCGTATAACAAATAACTATTCCAACGTGTACTTACATTAAAAGATCTCACAGTTATAGTGTGCATTGCATTTCATAGTCAGCGTCCTTTTATATTAGTGGATCCTAATTGGAGGATACAAAGTGGTATAACAATTATAACATGTAGTCCGAAACGCGTAATTTTTGAGATATTAATAATTTTTTTATGAATTCATAAATCTCACGAATATCATGACTTAATGATGTAGTTATTTATTTTATAGTTTTGTCCCAGAAATTATTAATACAGCATGATTTTTGGCCAGTTTGTATTGACATATACAGCCACTCACTTGCTTCACATTTAGGATTGAACTCTATTTATACTTGAAATAAGACAGATGATAGGTAACTAGATGTAACCCTGATGCTGACCACGATCCTCAGACATGAGGGACCGACCCCAGAGAGAGAGAGGTAACTAGAGTTACCGAAAGCAAGTGAGTTACATTACAAAGAGACTTTATCAGTTCACTGGATGTGTCTAGTGAAATGATAAAACGCTTTGACTTTACTAGCAAATGATAAAGTGGAATCACCATTTTAACATCCTGCGTGATTTGGTCATATCCCTTAGAGATTTGCTCAAATCCCTGTTTTGGTCATTTCCCTGCGACACATATATAAGACATTCTAAGTACTCCATCGCGATACGTACCTAACATCTTAAGAGCGTCTCCAATAATCTGTCAGAAGGACCCAAATTGAATTTTCCGAAGCCTATAAAGTCGTCCATATAAATTATTTATCAACAGTAAGTCCGTTTTCACATTTCGCAGACCGCAGCGTTTCTTTCCAATAGGATTTTCAGCGGCTCAAATCTGGTCAGCCATCTGTGCCCGAATCTTTGGCCCGGACACACGGTTGGGGCGAACGGTGATTTTTACAAGCTTTTATTTAACTTGGCCAAATCTTGCAAGTTATCTCACTTCACAGTTTTTGACTGATCTAAAATTTGGGATGTAAGTTCAGTGACAATGCAATATAATGATGAGCTGATCTGGAGCCGAGAGGGTACTCTATTACAAAATAACGCAAAACTATCAAGTTTGGTCTTTGGAATCTTCTTAATGTAGTTGACGGGTGTTTAAAAAAAAGTACAGTCGGCTATAAAATATTGTCTCAAAAATGTCATTTTTGACGGAGACTACATTTTAAGTGTCTGTATTTGACTCTACAGTCATGCGACACAGCAATAACTGTCTCTAAGTAAAGTGTTTGTGGTACAAATACTTACAGATAGAACTGAAATTACATACTCGTATAGGATTCCGTTTTTGTTACTTTTGTTATTATTATAGTCAAATATTAGGGCATTTTTTCTATTTGCCTGTTGATGTGTCCCACTGCTGGGTAAAGGCCTTCCCTCTTTTCCACCATGCATCTAAAGAAAAAAGATAAATTGAGATTTAGTGCATAATCCCGCCAGCTCTTGCAAAATGTGTCAAAATGGTTCTGCTATCTCCTTTTCAGTCTGCCTCGGTTTTGGTAGCCATCTTGAGGGATCGATTCGGTAGTAACCTTGGTCCACTCTTCTGGATTCATTCGGCAGACATGCCCAGCCCAATCCCATTTGAGTCTGGCCGCTTTAACATTCACGTTTGCGAGACCAGTTCTGGAGCGCAGGTCGATATTTTGGACGCGACAGTTCTTCGAACATCAAGGGCATATGCGATGCGTTTATTTTTCAGAATAACTATATTAAACAAACGTAGAAATATTAACTTGAGCCTAAAAGGGTACAACAAAGAAAAACATTGTAGCTTTTTTGGATATTACGACGCAAAATTACTATTTATATCGTGTACGAAAATTTAACGTTTACCTTATGATTCTTTAAGGTTCAAGGAAGGAAAAAAAGTTGAAATATATGTATTAAAAGTGTTCTTCAACGCAGTTTTAACGGCCACAGGCAGAAAATGCTCGTTTCTCCAAACACTTGTTCACTTGTCTGTGTTGTCTGTGGTTTTTTGGCATTTTAACGCCCAACCGTTATGACTGAATTAGAATTTCGATTTTAACGTTTAGTGTCTAATTTTCAAGGGCTATCATATATACTTTGACAAAAATACAAATTAAGGGTAAAGGTGCCAACTAACGGGCACTATCAGGCTTTGGAAAATTTACACAAAAACATTAAAAAACAGTGTTAAAGAAAAGTCGTTAAAAAAACTTAAAAAAAATCTCTCACAACACTTTTTATTTATAAAAAGAGGTTTATCAGTGTTCACATCTCTAAGTCCCCTGTATTAAAGATCGTTAAAATTCAATTGTTGCGGCCGCCGCGGGGTCCATCTGGACCCCTATTGATGTAATAAGTCCATTGAGGACGCATAATTGCAAATCATTTGTGGGTTTGTTGGGGGAAAGAATGACGTGGTGAAATTCAAATCATTTCGTAATAAACTTAGATGGTTTGAGGACTCCATTATGTTGGGTGGGTTATTAGTGGGACTCTTCGCAGCTGGTTACGAGTGAAATTTGAAGTAGCGATTATGTTTTACTTTACTTTCAACGATATCGCAATAGATGTATATTATGTAATTCTGAGTTCTTATACATGTTAATCCAAAGATTTTTTTTAATGGCGCGCTGCGGTGTGTCCGCTCCGGGTGCCTGTTTCCTGTATATTCATACCATTCATACCATCAGTGTTGCGATCCGCCAGATGCAACACTGATCGCTCGCGAATGGTGGGTTCTTTTTTGCGATGTATATATAGGTTGGGTAGTGAGTGGTGGGCATAACAGAAATATTCAAAACCTGTTAAGTGCAAAGCGGACTCGTGCACCGAGAGTTCCGTACAAAATATACGCTATAAACGGCCGTATCTATCAAAATCCAGCCTTACCAGAGCCCTACTCCTAAGTAAAATGTACGCGGCGTTCGATCATTTTATATTGGTTATTGACATAGACAGACGGACATACAATTATACTGTTTTAATTATTTAGTATTTGTTGTTATAGCGGCAACAGAAACATATCATCTGTGAAAATTTCAACTGTCCAGCTATTACGGGTCATGAGATACAGCTGAACCGTAATAGCTGGACAGTTGAAATTGGTGACTGACGTACAGACAAACGGACGGACAGCGGGGTGTTAGTAATAGGATCCCGTTTCAGCCTTTGGGTACGGAACTGTTAAATGTATATCGCGACATAACTTTACATAATACGTAGATGGATATTACAATCCTCGACTTATAGCATAATTTCTGAACTACTCACGAACTATTCAACCAGAAAATATGAAACTTTAATAAATGTCCCAGGGCGTATATTACTGGATTTCTAGTAAATCGATCAAGGAATTTATTAAATGAGCTAACTGAATACACTGGTATTAAGTTTTTATAAAAGTCAAAATGGCTATGTCCAAACGTATGGTATTAAAAACACTATCTATCTATCAGCCACGGACGTCCATTGCTGAACATACGCCTCCCCCATAGTTCGCCACAGGGTGCGATCTTGCGAAAACTGCATCCACCGACTCCCCGCAACCCTCAAGAGGTCATCTGTCCACCTAGTTTGGGGCCGTCCTTCGCTGCCCTTTCCTATGCGTGGTCGCCACTCTAGGACTTGTCGCCCCAACGGCCATCCGTTCTCCGGGCTACATGGCCCGCCCATAAAAAACACCGTATAGCACTAGCTATTTGAGCTTGTTGACAATACACAAATTACACTGTGACTTGCTATTTCAACGTTGCACTACGTAGTGTCCCCAGGTGTTTCCAGTGGGTCTCCTTTGGAATCCCTAATGTCGTTTGTCTTATTTACGCATTTTTTTCAGAAACCGTAAATTTTTCAGGATTTTTCAAAAGATCGTCGTATAGATTAGGTTAGGTTAGGTTAGGTTTGTTTTATAACAATCCTGAAAAGTTTACGGTTAGGACAAATTATGTTAGGGATTCCGATATAGATCCGTTTCCAGTAGATACCGAGAAGTACAGAACGAACAGGCTTACCAAGGACTGTGACTTTGAAACTTTTATACATGTACCTACAGGCAATAAAATAAGTCATAACAGGCCCTTGAGGAAGGGAAGATGTTACGGAGCCATTTTATTGTTACCATTAAATGACTGAATGTTACGACTCACGCAGATTCGGAACTCTAATACTGTAGGAATCGTAACATGGATAGATATTAAAATTTGATAGATACTTCACTTATTTATAGGAACCAGATTTAGGTAATGACCTACTGTACTAGCAAATTGTATGCCGACGTAAACCATGAATATCATAATAATTTAGTTTGTGTCATAACCACGCTAAGTAACAGAAGCCTTGATTTGAAAGTCTAGATTTAATCACTGGTTGGAACTCGTATACAGAACTAAACGGAGAATGTTGAATTTAAAAATCTGACTTCCAACAATGTGAAATTCAAAGGAGTAACTACTCTCCCTGGAGTACACACTCGATGTGACACTCATCACATCTGCTTATAGTAACGCATATTAAAATACAAAAAATGAAAAATAATAATTGAACATTTTTTTCTCAACTACAAAACAATCTACAGCGGCGCGGCGCGGCGTTCTAGGCCGTCGATCTCTAATATTTATTTTGCTTCTTTTGTATTTATATTCTAAATAATTAAAAAATAACTTCTTGGTTTTGAAATTCACCCATTAGGTATACAATTATTTCAGTAATTTGAGCAATCTTGACGAATGAAGCCTTGAAGGAGAGGTTTTATCTTTTCGAATCAAATGAGAACGCGTACGCGTGTCGAGTCAAAGATTCTTGTAGTGAATTGAAAAAAAAAATTCGCTAAATTGAAAATAACAATTTTATGATATAGGCTATATGGACGTCCCTGAATCAAAAACTTATTTATTGTATTTTTTGTTTTACAAATATTATGATAATAATCACAATTTTTGCAATTTATTAGTGGATCACTCCACTAGCGTTATTATTATAAACAAAGATTAGGTCTGGCTCAAGGCACTGGTTCAAGTCCAGTATCGTCGAAAATTTTTTTCATTTGTTTCTGATTTTTGTTTATAATTATTTATTGTATGTTCGTATGTGTTGTATATATTTTGTGGCTTCATCACGCCATAATGGCTAGACGCCTTTTGAACAATGTTATGTAAACGGCTACGGTTAGGTGGGCATCCGCAGATGGTTATAGGAAACTTATTATGCAATTAAAAGAGAGTTATGGCTTTCCAATTTCCATGAACGAAGTTGCACCTTCTAGTTTACTATATTTTCCTAAACAGCACAACACTAAAATAAATTATATCCCCCACATGGGTATGTTTAATGTCCCCCAAATATATATACGATAGTATATGTGTAAGTATACATATCTATTGGTACGAAATCGTCTCTTCTGTTTAGCATTGCATGATCCACTCTTTCCTTGACATTTTCCTTTGGCGATGACTCATCGCCCTCCCCTAGGTCAATGTCACGTAATACAGCTACACATGTAACCAACAGAATTAGCACTCTGACAAGAAACACTGTTCTCCTCACTAGAGCTCTATCATAAGCGGTTGATTTTGTGTAGCAACTGTTACTGCCAAGAAAAACCTTACATATTGCAAAATGTGCTCTGATTCTTCTGGTAATAGTTTTACGGTTGAAATTTCTATGTGTTTGAGTTTTTCGGGGTTACATTGTTGTTTGTATGAAGTAGTTGTTGGTAAAGATACCTAATATGGGGACGAATCTACGGAATTAGGGGAGGATTTGGATGTGTGACGCTTTGCTTAGCGTCATTGAGTGCGAATGAGTGGTTTTACTTTTAAAATAAAACGCCCACGTGCAGAGAGTTGAGACAGAAGTTTTTAAACTGTTTTAAAAAACTGATATATTTTACGGAGGACGTACATTGCACGCAGATATATGAGTTTGCTTGTACAAATCTGTGTTTTGTTAATATTTACAATAACAACCTTAGTACGAAAGTTTACATAAATGTACGTAAATGTAAATTCCTAATTAAATTATCTGAAGAAACATGTAAGCGTCAATTGATTAACGCTTTACTGGATTCAATAAATATTAAATAATCTATCATATTTTGTAAGCAAGTATGTGATCTCATAATTATTAAGATATTATTTAAATTGTTCTATGGTATTACCTTTTATTCTTATGATCCTAGCAAGGGATATATACTCAATTTCATTAGTTATTAACGCCTGATTACCGTCAGATTGCGCCTGTCAAAAGGGTCATTATCGACAGATATAAAACTAGATAACAATGCAATATGCGGCAATATGGCCTCATATTATAAATTGTATTTTTTTTACTTTCTACACTTGTAACTATGACAAATAACATTTTTTTATATTTGAATAGTTGATGTTATTTTGTTTGTAGCTCAGATACATTTTCTTGTAAGACTGTTTATGACCGAAATAAAAGATTACATCCTCGTGTTTAGAAAGCAAAACGGGGCAGATTTGGAATGATTTAAAAAGTTTATGTGCATTTTATGAATCATTCATGTCGCAAAGTAAAGTGTCAAAGATGTGACAAAATTGGAAACCCGATACCTCTCGCCCCTCAGATACGTCAGGGGTGCCGGGACAATTATCCCGGGATTTTCATAATTCCCCTACTGCTTAACCTCATTTGTAAGGCTTAGTATGTTTGTTTAACTTTTAGCTTTTTCCCATTTTCAATGCCATTCGTCACGGAGTGCTTGAACCTTATCACACGGTGCAAGTGCGAATGACGATATACATAGAAAACTTATAAGCATGAACATTTTTTTTTTTACGAAAATCTTGTTGTTTAACCATCATGATCTTTCGTGTAACTCAGTTGGCAGAGCATGCACCCCGGCAAGTCACAAAGCACCAGTTTAAATCCAGTCGGAGTCTTGATTTTTTTAATTGTTTGGATCTTTGCATTTATAAGATTAAGAACATAATAATTTTAAATGCGATTTGCTGCGACAGCTAGTGGTGTCCGACAACCAACACCGACTTCTTTTGGCCAAAACTGTAGTAGTCTGTTGGATTACTCGTCCCGAAGAATTCCAGACTGTAGTGAGATCAAAACATATGACCCTCATGTCCACCGGTCTGCTACAATAGCCTCAACTTTCTTAGAGTAACGTAGACGACTTTTGGTTCCCCAATGATATTGGCCTACCATAGATAAACTACACTCCAATTACGCAGCATACATAAATCGGGCGGGACATCCCGTTATCACGGACTGGAATCTTCATCCCCCGCGTGGGGTGCAGTTTGGTCTGGTCGCTAATTAAAATGCACTGCGTGTGTATGGTTCAGTTTGTCCAACGCCGTGCAAATTTTGAATGAATAAAGGCTTCTGTCCATGCCAATATACAGGGTGTCCCAAGAAGTAGTGATATACTGAAGCTGGGACGTAGAGGACCTAGAGGGCTTCTAAATCACCCCCATGTATGTTCCGCGATTTTTCGTATTTTCGGAGTTATGACTTTTTTTTAATTCTTCACCTATCGCCGAGTACGATGAGATTTTTATTTATGGTGACGTGAATTATTGCGGTAGATGCTTGATTTTTTTGTGTGCTAAGCTGATAGATAGGCCAATTCAGTATGGTAACATTTACTATCGTTAGATCTTTGAATGGAATAAAAAAAAAATTAAACGCCAAGAATGATAAAATTACCCAATATGTTCACAACTTCAAGGGGCTTTAAAAAGATAAAATCACATTAAAAAAAATACCGTTTGACTTTTAAAAACTTGCTCTATCTATCAGGTAAGTACCCTGAAAATTTCATTTTATTATTCATAAAACTTCAATCAAAAAATTGAAATCTAAATGTGGCAAGTGCAAAATTAATTAACTTTCTAAATAAATTTCGTTCTAAATCATTTTGGCTATTCATATGGACTTTGAGTTACGTATTTGGATTAGTGTTATTACCTGGAATCGACGACTTGGCATTATTTAACTGGACGTGAGTTTGCGTGTAAGTGATCATTTTTACTTCACGTGACTACGCAGAAATGCATTACTATTACGGTTATGCTAGGGGGAATGCGGCGGAAGCTTCAAGGCTGTACCGGGAACATGTGGAACGAAGAGGCGGGCCTCAACCTGAAACGTTTCCTGACTATCGCATGATCTTAAAAGTACATAATGGGTATTTGGAAGGTTACATACCGGGTACCAGATCAGGCCGTATGGCCACTATGCCGGATCCTGATGTAGTAGATGCAGTGGTTGAAGAAGTAGAAAGAGACCCGTCGACCAGTGTGAGAGTTATGGAACATCGTACCGGACTTTCTAAATCTCAGGTACACCGTACACTACAGAGCGTAGGATATCATCCGTTTCACATTAGAAAAGTGCAACAGTTGAAACCGGAAGATTACAATCGGCGAATTGAATTCTGTCAGGAAATGCTGAGGAGACAAGCTGAAAACGAAAACTTTTTTAACCAAATCTTGTGGACGGATGAATCCCACTTTAGACGCAATGGGATTTTTAATATGCACAATTCTCACTCATGGGCAATTGAAAATCTAAATTTAAAAAAGGAATCGACATTCCATGAACATTTTAATGTTAACCTTTGGTCTGGTATACTTAACGGTCAGCTAATCGGGCCCTTTCAGCTGCCAGACCGCTTTGTTGGCAATCACTTTTTAAATTTTCTACGCATTGATCTGCCCCTGTTGTTAGAAGATGTGGACTTGGAGACACGCAGAAGCATAGTACTGCAGTGTGATAATAATAATAATAATAAATTCTTTATTTCGGAAAAAATCATCCATAGCTGGTTAGTAACGTTGACTTATAACTATATTATTTCTTAAAATTAAGATTAAGTAGTTAGGTAGGTACTAATTTACACTACAATACAAATTCTGCAACACCTTTGGTTTGTCTTACCCAAAAATGCAATATGGGACAATCATACCTTGTCGCTAATGCATTCAGGATGCTGTTAGGGCTTTGTCTAACCCTAGATAATAGCGAGGCAATCTTTTTTCTTATGATGGCATGAAAGCCGTCTGTGCGGGCCTCCGCAAACATACCAGATGCGCTACACCTACTAGACAGCCCCAACAACATCCTAAATGCATTATTGTATTGTACACGGAGGACGTTATAGGCCCGTTTCGTATACTTGATCCATAGGCTGCTCGAGTAGAAAGACTGGCAGTATGCCTTAAATAATGTTACCTTTACTTCGGTGGAACATCGAGCAAACCTACGGATCAACATGTTACTCCGAACCGCTAACGCCCTCCGCTCCCTCTCAATGTCAGAATCGACATTAAGAGATTCCGTCAATACGTGACCCAGATATTTCACCTTACTAACACATTCCAATTCAGTTCCATTCAACAATGGTGATGGTGCACCATGCCATTTTGCCTTGGACGTAAGAAACTATTTCAGTCAAAGATACCCTGAAAGATGGATTGGTCGTTGCGGCCGGGGTGACGCCTGCCTTATAGCCTGGCCTCCACGGTCCCCTGACCTAAACCCCATTGATTTTTTTGTATGGGGATACTACAAAGACCTCGTCTACTCAAGAGAATGCCGCAATTTGGACGAGTTAATCCGGGAATTGAGAGTAGCAGAAGAAACCATTAAAAATAATAGAAGTGCATTCAGACAACTTTTTTCGGCGATGTCGCACTTGCATTGAGCAACAGGGGGGCCATTTTGAAAATTTCTTGTAATTAAACACCTTGTAATTGGTTTTAATTTGTTCGTATTAATCATCATGTAAATTAAAATTTTGCACTTGCCACATTTAGATTTCAATTTTTTGATTGAAGTTTTATGAATAATAAAATGAAATTTTCAGGGTACTTACCTGATAGATAGAGCAAGTTTTTAAAAGCCAAACGGTAATTTTTATCATGTGATTTTATCTTTTTAAAGCCCCTTGAAGTTGTGAACATACTGGGTAATTTTATCATTCTTGGCATTTAATTTTTTTTTTATTCCATTCAAAGATCTAACGATAGTAAATGTTACTATACTGAATTGGCCTATTTATCAGCTTAGCACACAAAAAAAATCAAGCATCTACCGCAATAATTCACGTCACCATAAATAAAAATCTCATCGTACTCGGCGATAGGTGAAAAATTAAAAAAAAAGTCATAACTCCGAAAATACGAAAAATCGCGGAACATACATGGGGGTGATTTAGATAGCCCTCTAGGTCCTCTACCTCCCAGCTTCAGTATATCACTACTTCTTGGGACACCCTGTATATTACTCAATATTTGACACGTTTAGCTTGTTGTATTTATACGAAAATCATGATGTTTACGATTTTTGAGATTTTAAAAGTGAATTTCTCCGCTTAAATTTTATATTCTCATACATTTATTATATACTTTACGCTTAGCTTACTTTGTATATAGACAATCTACAAAGACCTCCAAGCGCTCTGGGTTCGATAAGCCAAGAGGTTCCTCTTGGCTTATCCATGTATTGTTCGGAAAAAAAATATGCTTTATTGTCCTTAGCTTACGGGAACTAGAGCAAACGTTTCTTTGATACTCAGACTCAGTCTCTAACTCTGTTTGTTATAGATTTATTTGGCATTAAAAACTTTAATTTCAAAAACGGAAAAAAAAGATGAAGTCGTCAGAAGTCAAGGAAGTAAATGTCAGAATATTAACAACTTCATAACTAACAACCATATATTTGAACAGTAAAGTAAATTTATAAGTATACAATTCAGCTAAAACTGAAATAAAACAAACGTATTCTAAGCTAAATAACACAATGTTAAAATGTGCAAATCTTCTAAAAGTTAACCTAACCTTACTTAAAGGACTCCCACGGTCCCCACAGACCCACAGTCTTTTAAAACACCCCATAAAGTGAACCGGTCTTTTTATTCCACATTATGATAGATTATGTGGATTTAAATACTGAAATTCCCGCGTCGCTAGTGCACATAGATTAAGAAATCATAATTTTCCGAAATTCCGATACCGGAAAATAAAAAAAACACGAATAATTCGTTACAAAACTACAATTTTTTTTTGGGTTTTAATTGTAATTAGACACACCTTTATACAATACACAATTATATTGAGTTTCAGCTCTGTACACCCACCCTATCAGAATTAGTTACTACTTACTCTTAGTCTATTTTAGAGTAGTGTTCTTTAAACAAAGTTGAGCCCTGTCATTGATACTGTAACAAGTTACAGGTTTACATGACTAGTATCGACTCCAATTATTTCAGAACGCTGTTAGGCTGCATTTGAAACAAACCGCTATACATCTGTAGCATCTAACTAGCTGCGTTTTTTTAGCGTTCCGTTCCCAAAGGTACCAACGTAACTCTATTACTGTGTCTGGTATAATAACAAATAACAAAAATAAATTTAGTTAAAAATTAAAGCTGGTCCACAAGCAACGCGGTTTTAGGAGTTATTAGCCCAATATTTAGAATCGCAATGCCTTTTGAATCATAACAGATATACTTATGCATTAAGTGTGAATTATTTTAGTCGCTATATTAAACCTTTTGATACCTATAGTCTGACGCTGGCATGGTATATGCCGATCAAATTTCATGGTTCAAAATCTCCGAATATAATATTAATATCTCATTCTGCAATCTCCATTTTATTTTTAACATTTTTTTGTCATTTTCTATCTGTGGCGTCTAGGTCAACGTTTTATTACTTCCCTGCATGGTGACCGCTAAGTAATAAAAATAAATAAACGATATGTGCTTCATATGCGGAACCACGGAACCATTGATATGCGAGTCCGCCTCGCACTTGACCGGTTTTTATTAATTGGACAGAGCAGACCGGCAATTGAAGCTAGTTTGCTAACCTAGCAAAGCTAGTTACCGACTGGTAGGCTTAGGACTTTCAGTTTGTTATCGTTGCAGTTGGAAGGCGTATTTGTAGGTGGGTCGCCCGTGTTGGCCCGGAGAACCCAACAGACGTAGGTTCAAACTAAGTTAATAGCATAAAAAACCCGCTTTAGTATAAATAGTTAAATAGGCGTATTAGTCTACGACTTCATTTGCGTGGATTTTTCAACTAGTTTCTTAATATTAAAACCCGCCTCCATCTTAAAAGTAGAAGTTCAGAAAGTTCATTTTTGATGCAACTCTACTCTCTAACGAACATGTGTACCAAATCTCAAACTATCTTCAGTAATTTAGGCGGTTCTTTGTCAGTCAAACGTTATGTCGGTTACGTACTAAAGACTGTATTTTTGAAACGTTGGTAATTAAGGCATCTTTTCCTCTGCTTATTTTCAACATCCTAGTTGTTCGTTCTGTTATGCATAAGGGCCTTCACAATTCTTACACAAATTAGACTTATCCTTTGATACAAGCCAGGTTTGACAAGCCTCTTTATCACATTTCGCAAACAATTTTTATTATATGTACTATATTTAATACATTACGTCAATATGTTCTCCATTATTAAACTTAGTGATTAGCTTGTCCTGACACGGAGATTTCCCACGTTGTAAACAATTTTGCTTACCGCTAATGGCGTCACGATGACACGGTGTTGCCAGTCTCTGTAATTATCCGGAATCAGGGTAATTCGGGACGTTGAGTACGGCTTTTTGCTCGTTAGTTACGGGGTTGAGTCGCATTTCTAGCGTTTATTTTGCTTGAATCTCGGATGGATGTCGTCACATACAAATTTTTGATATAATTTTAGTCAAAAGTTTCACGTGGCATGCTGCAGGCTATTGTAGTGTGCAGTGTATTAATAAGGTCACCCCGCTATTTTTATTCATATCAGCATCATCTTAAGCTTCTTCTTCTTAAGGTTCTTGTCTGACCAGCGAAGATTGTTTTACTTTTCTTTTAAAATATTGCTATTATTTTTCCACTAACCCAAAGACACCAGTGAACGGTTACTTCACCATTAGTTTCATCTTAATTCACCTTCTTAAGAAGGCTGTTCTTCGAGTAGTGAAGAGCCGAATGCTTCTTATTTTCGAATAATTACTAGGGCAGAGACCCCATTGTTTTGCATTTCCATAGGTTGAGCTGCCGTATCTTTATCGTTCGTATCACTTGTTTCGTATTGTAATACTTCTTCTTCATAAGGTCCCTAAATCTGCCTAACGAAGATTTACTTTTAAAGGAACGCTATGAATCACCGACATCACTATCTGCTTATACTTATCCTAATATTTTTTCTAGTTTTTGAAAAGGTTCCCTTCTCTGACTTGCGAAGATTCTAGTAATTTTGTTTTAGATTTTATTGCCATCTTTCCGCTAGCACAGGGATGCTAGTGATCGGTCCATTGATTGAACCGCCACGTCATCATCGCTCGGTGATGCCTGAAAGGGATTTGTTCCCATCAACGCTCAGAACGGCGACGATGTGATATTTTACAACATGATGGAGGTTATTTCAGGAACTGTAGATGTCCTAAAAAATGTGAAAATGTACTTCCAATTTAAGTAAAGTTTCTGTAATTATAACTGGTCTATATGAGGTCATTAGATCTCACGCTGACCTACGACTTGCTGACCGGACTCGGCGTAACTATAGTACAACATTTGTTTAATTATTTACCCGCTATCGGTCCCTTTTGTTTCACACCACCGCGAACCTTTGTTTATTAAAATTGCATGTGACAATTTTGTCCACTGCACTTAACCCTTTCAAAACATTTCAAATGTCAGGTTAACGCCAACTTGGTATTAAGAACCAATGTTTTATTATAACAAGTCGAGTGAAACATTTTAGCTCTCTAGTTGGTTTAAGTGGCTTTTTATTTTTAAAGATACGATAGCTACAGTCGTGCTTGATAGCTTAAATGAAAGGGCAATAGCCAAGCATGTTTCTTAAATGGTTTGAATAACCGGGGCTATTTTAGTTTTTTTTTTTACCGTCCTTAGAAAACACTTAAATCATTTTTTTTTCATGTTATTTAATTTTGAAATCGCTGTAGTTTTTTTTCTTTAGACACAGATGTTTCAAATAACTTTTATGGTGTACGATAGACATTGCACAATACAAAAAAAATGGTACCTACATTTAAAAAAGTACTATTGTCGATGTAGTCTAACACATATATCGCTTAAAATGTTCTAAATGGCCTAAGCTATCACCTCCTTTCAACTTTGCATCCTGTTACCAAACACCCTGTATAAAGGAATTCAGAATCCTTAAATCCAAAATCTTAGAATTTTTTCTAAGATTTTTACAATTCTCTATCTGCATCTGCACTGTCATTAAGCTAATAATGCTGTTGGAAAATGTAAAACAATTGCCGACAAGATCGTTTTGTAGAGAAAGTCCCAACAAAACTCCCCGTCCCCAAGACATTGGACATGACTGCCCCATTCCACCCTCCTCCTGCTTCGAAAGAACCAATCTTTACAGAGATTTCAACTAACTTATGTCCTTTTGGAACCCCGTCAAGCTGTCACCGGCTAATGCTTGCGCCATTATGCAGGCTTTTATACCGACAGACGCACTTCCGGTGGTGTCGAACGAGCCGGAAGTGACGTCAATAAGACTAGTCGTGATTGAGCTGAGGAAACACTATTCGTGCTATTATTCAGCTGTAACGGCCTTAGAAAAATGATAAAGGATGAATCTTGATATTTACTTTAAGACAGCGTTTACACATCACGCTCCATCCATAGGAAAGTAAAATTTCATTAAGTTCCTACGGTTTACATTCTTTAGACGGATGAAGTTTGAGAAGTGAATGAACGTCCTTTCAGTTTGTTAGATACGATTTCTCAAAAAATTTCGTGGTAATAATGACTTTGTATTATTGTGCAAAAATCTCTATGATTTCTGCTCTCTTTCTTGATTTTGGCTATTACTAAAAAAAACGACAGCCCTATACTACGTGCCCGACTTATCCGTTTCTTTACCAATCTCCTTTGCTAAAAATCATTGTAATATTTGACAGGTCGCTCTTGTATTTCGTGTGCTACCTATATTATTATGGTGTCCCGTAATACATACAGTAAGTAACTTGACTTTCCAATTGAGATGTTGACTGTACTTAAATAAAAATGAAATTTTGATGCAAAATATATGTTGTATGATATAAATACTAAAACAAATATTTGTTTTCGATACTTTACGTATAGCTTGTTTTATGAGCCTTTAAAGTTGAGAGGGAAAGTCTATTTTTAAGGTATGAAAATATTAATACTTAATAACACAATTGAATAACCCAAGAAATGTACAGAAATTTTGATATGAAACCGTATCGATAAACGCAAGCATAGCTGCAGAACAAAGTTCTTTAATTCTCCATAAAAGGTAGGAATGTGTGACGTCACACGTTCCTAGGCTTTTGTATGAAGCGTTTTTTGGGAAAGTCCAAAATGTGATCTTAACATTCTTGTATTTTGGTGAGTTTTTATAAGATTGAAGTAGTTATTTTACCAATGTTTCTATTATTGCGAGGTCGTTCTATAACATAACACAGGAAAAAATTGTCAACATCCCAATTGAATGACAATGCGCAACCTAAAACGCTGAAGGTAGGAAAGTAGAGAAAGAAACTTATTGAAACACGGTACATATTTGTTAGGTGCACTAAAAAAGGACTTTTTAAGATTTTAATTGTTTTCGGACGAAGTCGCGTATAAAAGCTCGTTTATCATACGCACAGAAACAGTTCATGTTCATATAAACCAATTCGCACCCCCACATCCACTGCATCGTAAGCCAAGATAGTCAAATTTCCAAATGAACAGTTCAATCCGAACTCCATACCTCATACTTGTATTCCGTTGCCGAGAACGGGTTGTTCCGGGCCATTGAACGTTATTAATGTAGCGTCCTTCTCAGACGCATAAATACGATTCTATGACTTGGTAGCACAGAGAATTGATGCGCCCAACGATTTCAGCCGAATTTTGTTCGTATCGTGTTGGGGATACAGTCACTGAATTGATGATTAGACCATGGGTAATGACGTACAAAACTGATGTTATGTAAATTTGAATAGATGATTAAACAATAGAAAACTAGACGGTGCCTTGTGATTCTTTAAGGATCAGTGAAGGAAAAAATGTATGTCAATAATAGGCATGATGAATGGGTATGAAAATCAAAATTCTTATTAGTCCTTTCGATAATACAAAAATATTGGGCACGTATTCATTGGTTTTTTAAAATAATAAAAAAATACTCAGATAAATCGCATTAAATTTTAAGAGTGGGGGCTCGTGACGTCGCTCCTAGGTAAAATTTGTACTTAGAAGTGACGTCACGAGACATTTTGACTCAATGTATCGCATTTATAATTTGATAAAAAAAATGCGTGTCCAATATTTTTTATTACTTAATCTACAAGAGGGGCTAATTATTAAAATTTAGTCATCATCCCTATTATACACTTTTCAACGGCCTTAATAAGAAAATACTTGTTTCTCCATAGACTAGTCTGTGTTGTCTGTCGTGTGACGTTAAGCAACAAGCTCGAGTCGTGTGGGGGCTTTTTTTTAACGCCCAGCCGTTAAGCCTGACTTTGAATTCCGAAATCAACGTTTCTATTGTCTAATTTTCAATGGGTATCATTGTAAATTTGTTAGTCATAAGAAACCGGATCAATTAGTATCATTGAAACCAGTTGTCACCCTTTATTTCTATTAATTATTCCTAAAAGTGCCTACTAATGGC
Source organism: Hedya salicella (assembly GCA_905404275.2). NCBI lineage: Eukaryota > Metazoa > Arthropoda > Insecta > Lepidoptera > Tortricidae > Hedya > Hedya salicella. The sequence continues at coordinate 5,929,001 of FR990100.1, forward strand.
ACAGTGTCAAGTACAGTGGGACTTTAAGTAGTGAATTTAAAGTAAGGTTTGACAAATCTTAAAATTAATATTTAAGTGGCCGTGAAATTGAAATCGTTTATTGATATATCGTGCGTTACAAAGATCTTATACGAGTAGTATGACAGATTTGGTTCATCACAATCAACCGTAATGCAGCGTACAATTGAATACGGCATTAAATATAAACTAGATTAATAGATTAAAATTCCGTGGCTACACTGAAAAAAAAGTGGATTAATCAAGCCGACTTTTTGCTTGATTAGCAATAATATGATTGTATTAATTATTTAATTAATCAAATTCATAAATTATACTTTATAACTACAACAAAGTCCAATTGATCGAAAAGTTTGATAACGTAACATATTAGATTTGATCAGCTTCTTAATTCAATTTAAATTCGATCATTCACTTGACTCATCGATTTATGGAATTGTTTTGATTTATTAAGTTTAGTTTATTAATAGTACCATTGAACTTTATCACACGAATTGTGTAAAATTATTATTCAATTAAAGGCAATTGATTACATTAAACAGAACAATTATTCAATTAATTAGTCAACTTATTTCAATTAAGCTAGCACTTAATAAAATTTAACAATGTACTTGACTAAAATAATCAAGTCAACCGTATAGTTTATTAATAGTATCATTGAGCTTAATCACAAGAAACATGTAAAATCATTACTTAAATTAAAAGTAATTGATTGCATTAAACAAGAAAAAGATTCAATTAAATAATCAACTTATTTCTATTAAGCTAGCACTTAATAAATTAAACAACGTACTTGACTTAAATTATTAGGATCACTTAAATGTCCGCAAACATAACAAAAATCCACAAATCTAATTTTGCGCCTGGGAAAGCACCACATGGCGCCACTGAAAAAAACTCATGATGTGAATTACTGACAATACCCCATGGCTATGTTTTTCAAACATTGTGATTATTGGATAGTTTCCTTTAGTCAATATAAATTATGTCACGTTTACAGTTAAATAAAATGAAAATACGCAGAACACATGTATCATCTATTTTTACGGTTTCGGCGATATTAAAAATTAACAAAAACTTATTATTAAGGAGGCAATTTGATTGTAAATATACTGTCCGAGCGTTTTGACCGTTCTTAAATAGGAGCTGATCTGTTAGTCATTAACCCTATTATGTAATGAACCTATGTGTAAAATAATAATAAAACAAATAAATTTAAAAATAACTTGTTTTTATTCATTATATTTATGCCACACTATTTATGGGATATCCAAGTTCCCTAGTGCAGTATTTAAAGCCCGATGCCAAAGCAGATACATTCCCTAATATCGAAACGTTTGCATCTTTCGACAACTTAGAAACCACGATCATTTTCGAAGAAGAAGCAAGTGTTTCACTATTAAAGAATTCATCAATGCTAGCAATAATACGTTGGCTAAACATACTTCATTGATTGAAATAAAAAACAGTAACTGATTGAAATAAAGAAGTTCAAAGCTTAGATTGAACATTACCCTTGTACTATTCAATTAGGTTCAATAATTATATTATTAAAGTGGTTTGATTAATATAAACGCATTTTATTTATTTCATAAAGGAGACTTGATAAATTGAAATATATGATAACATGATAACATGAAACAAATCACTTATAAATTGTATCAAGTTCGTTTACTAAACCAATCTACTGCCTTATTGATACGATAAACCTACTTAATATAACACTTCAAGCAACTTAATTTAATCAATCATTTTAGTTGTTTGCATGAAACATTCCAATTTATTGAATCGATGAAGATGTTAATGGTATCAATCAATGGTCCTTAAGAATGTACTTTAAGTAGGTTTATACACGGTATAACATGCATTGATTAAAATAATTATTTTACTTGATTTTATTAAACAACTTCTTTGATTGTGTTTGTTAAGACGTTGATGGTATCTATTAAGGGTTTCTTGATTATATTAGTCAAATAACATGTTCCCTACATTAAAGTCATGGTTGGATTTACAAAGTAACTTTGTTAACTTTTTCAATCATTTCAACTTGATTGCTGCAATTATCTCACTTGATCTGCTCCATATACATCAAGTTACTTTCTTAAAACTATCATTTTTTTGATAAATGTAATTATTTTTTTCTCAGTGTATTCCGCATAATAAGACTTTATAATGCATTATATAAATTCCACAACACAGTGCCGGAATTTATTAATAACTTAAATAGAAACTAAATTGATTACATAGTAACATTAAAATACATAGGATATTACACAAAGCTATATATCAATTCAAAAGAAACTAGAACGATTGGAATCATTGAATAAAATATACTACATATTGACTATTGATTCCTCTATTTCTACGAATTATTGATAAAAGTGCCTACTAAAGAAACAGTGTCAAGCACTGGGATATTCACCTTAAGTAAGGTTTGACAAATCTTAAAATGGTTATGTAAGTTAACGTGAAATTGAAATCGTTTATTGATATATTTTGAGTTACAAAGATCTTATACGAGAAGTCATGACTAATTGGGTTCATCACAATCAATCGCAATGCGACGTACAATTTAATACAGCATTAAATAGAAAAGACGACACGTTTGGCTCAGTGGGGTGTACAACGGCCTAAGGTGCGTCCACATTTGTATCATTTGCCCGTATCAGATCATCGTCGCGTAGCATAATCGCTTGTCACGATCACGCGTTTGGACGTTGCGCCGATCCGATCACTCAAAATCCATTTGCTACGCGTATTACACACTTGTATCGGAAGAGTGCGGCATTATCGGCGCGCCGACGGTAAGCGTCCAAGGAGCGCGATACGCAGTCATGCTACGGCACGGTGATCGGATACGAGCAAATGATACAAGTGTGGCCGCACCTCTACGAAGCTGGCGGTCCCGGGTTCAAATCCCCGCCAGGGCAAGTGTTTGTGTGATGAGCACAAATGTTTGTTACTGGGTCTTGGATGTTTTCTATGTATTTAAGTACTATCATTTATCTGTATATTATGTATATCGTCGCCTAGTACTCATGGTACAAGCTTGCTTAGTTTGGAACTAGGTCGATTTGTGTAAGAGTGTCCCTGTGTTATTTATAAAATAATAGATTATAGTTCCTTTGCTATTACGCGAAATAATATTGATACATTTTGCGGAATAGAAAAGGTACTATATTGCTTTATATAAATTCCATAAAGTAACGCCTGAAGCTGTCAATTACCTAAATAGCAACTAATTAAATTTAATTATAAAATTAAAATACATTGGACATGACAAAAACCTAATATGAAAGTAGTAGTTGTTTATGCAACTCATACATAATGAGAGGCCTAAAAAAACGTGTATGGTTTTATGAAACGAGCGCCAGCGAGTTTTATAATAGGATCACACGAGTGTTTTAAGGCCTAATTATGTATTTTATCTACGCACATACCATAAGTACTCTAAGATGGGTTCAGAAATAACCATAGGGAAATAACCTGCATTGTTACTAGTGCTGCCTGTAAATAGACTATAGATATTAAAATAATGCAATGAAAAATAAATAAATACAGAAATAAATTATTTATCCACATCGAAGTCGTGCGTTGGTTCATTTTCCAATCTAAAAATCTTTATACTTTTTTACTAGTACTAAGTTTGGCTACCGATTTTTCTAACAACAGCTTATTTGTTGAAATCGTTGCTGCATTTACGATATCCGGGGGAGTGTTCATATAGTTCTCGGAGTCACTACAACTCATATTTTCAACTTAAATGTAAATTACAAACAACCTTTCACAATATTACTTTCGTAACAAAAAACCAACAAACAAATGACAACATTAATGGCGGCAATTCGATCCTCCGTCAAAACAAATTTTTTTTTATAGACAATAGAATCTCCTTATTCTCATATCACTCGAGATCAAATGTTCTGCGGTTTATATTTAAAAAAACATACTGAATTGACGTTTCGTATCGATAACTCCTTATCTATGGATACTAGAATAGAGATCCACTTAGGTTTGACAGCTGTTCCAGATTTCAACTCATAACGTTACAAAAATCTATACTGAAATAACATTAAGGTACAGATTATACCTACTACCATAAACAAGACAGTTCTCATAGTAACATTGGTTGTAATAATGGTGGTCATTTCCTACGGTTACTGAACGCATTTTCTGAGCACTAATGATATGAGGGTAGATAAAATAAATTATAATTACAATGTTATTATTAAGAGTAAATAATAGAGATAAAAAATATATTAAACATTGATTTTGCACCACAGTAATATCAATTTTCCATTACATTCATCAAAATTTTCGTGGTAGCATAATTTACCGCTGAAGGGACGCGGAAATTAATAAGACGCCATTTTGTGATCCAATTTACGACTTATCGTAACATTTAATGATGTTTTGAAGAGACGAATTGAATTTCAATGATTGCTATTTTATCACCACTTACAATGTTATTGACATTTTAATTTGATTGTCGTCTACACTAGGTTTATGGCGTCATATGGAACCAAATAACATGATGTAGTGCACTAGTGGAGTAATACGCAATCTTGTATTTTGATCTATTTTACTTCAAAAATCTATGTATAATTTATTCGAAATTCATACTTATAACGCAAATGCCTAAAAACATTATTTTAAATTAGTCTATTTTACGATTAAAAATACACACAAAATACACCATAATTTCAATAATTGACACCCTACTTATCAACTTTATTCCGATTAATTAAGAATGGAGACGCCAACTTTTGAAAGTAGTTTCGCTCACTGGGACATTTGCCTTAGTAGAAAACGATTTCAGAAAGAAATGTCAATCAAAAAAACAAAGGAGACATTATTACAATCTTAAGTTGTAGTGAACGACAGATAATTTAAAACCGAAAGTACCAAGAACCCAGAAGGGTAACAGAAGGGTAAGTAACTAAGTAGGTACACATACCTACTTAGTTACTTAAACTTACTTTACTAATATTAGATTTCTACATAAGACCTTCGCAATTTTGAATGTGAATTTCTCCACTACTCGCTGACTGAACTATGTAGCTTAGTTAGTGCAAAAGCGTGTGCCATGGTATATATATATATAATTACCGTACCTCCAGATATATGACAAGGCACTGGTTGAAAGCCAGTCAGTCCTGATTTTTTTTTCATTTTTAGATTTTTGCATTTATAAGAATATATCTTTACAACGTCTATTGACATCCATCACTAGCGCTAAGAAAAAAAATATTCTGTCGCTCTCGTAAGGAAACACGCAATAAATCGCGACCCGAACGCTGCACTTTCACAAAACCCGGCCCTATAGAAATCCTTATCAGTGTTTAGGTATACACATAGGCGGGTGATTGAAATTAATGGTACGCCGCGAGCCTTATCGTTTTGTCGCCGGACCTTTGTAGGTTAGGATCCCACGGCATTTTCCGCACCTGTTTGGATTTTCAGTGAAATTCTTGATCAGTACTTATTAGGTATTATAAAGAGAGAGAGAGAGAGAGAGAGAACATTTATTTGCTTAAACATAGGTGAGTATAAACAGGTGTTAAAGTAAGCTTGTGAACTCTATGTTTTGCCAGATTGGCGTACAAATACTTATTTACACATTAAATAATTCAATTTTAATTTACAATTCAGTATTATAACTAAAACATTAAACATTTAAAAAGTCTTTAACTGAGTAAAAACATTTTTCTATTAAGTACACATATAGTTGAAATTTAAATTGTCTTAAATTAAGAGATTTAATATAGTTCGGTACCTTTATTAAATATTGTAGGCGCCATTCCAAAAAAACTTTTTCGCATTAATGCGGATTTAATTTGTTTAAATAAAAAAGAGAGACTTACCTTACAGACTAAATTCTAATGCCTTGGATGCCAGTAACAACTATAAACTGAAAACAAATACACATGTCTTCAAAAGAACAAGGTTATCCTGTTAAGGAAATCAGTAAAAGAAATTAAATGAGATATAGATTACAGTTTACACATAGGACAACATAGGCCTTCTACAGTGTAAATTGAAATAAAATATGTAAATTGGTTCATAAGAATAGAATAGAATAGAATAGAATAAAGCTTTATTCAGGATAACACATCATAACAAATTTAACATGACAAAATAGACAATACAATGTAAACGAGAGATGTGAACCTAAAATGGTCTCCACTCAGCAATGCCGCCGGCTCGGTTAGGTATACCACAGCCAACGGCGCTGGTTTTCTGTGGAGCCAGCGGGTCGGTTGTGCAGGATAGCATACTGTGCGACTTGTTAATGGGAGCTTGAGTGAAAATATATATCTTATATGTATACATATACATGGAGTAAATTTTATAAGTATAATATAAAGGTAAATAGTATTATAGATGAATAATTACAACGTCGGTAGGCGGCTGATCTGTGACGGTACATTTTAGATAACCTATTACTTTGTTTTATTTTAAGGCAACAGTACATTGAGTGTCCATAAGATATTTTTTAAGTAATAAGAGACACATATGTTCCAAATTTCACTTACATGGTGGGAAGGCGAAATGGGATAAGCTAAGCGACAGTTTGGTGGCATTTAGTAAAATACCCAATTAACTCATTTAATAGGGTGTATAATTCAATGTCTCGAAAATGTCACTTATCCCATTTCTCCTTTCCAGTGTCGATGTGACTTGGTACCTACCTTACGCACATTTTTTTTTTCGATGTCTGATCCAAATGCTGGTTTACCACATGCAGTTTAGTCCACTTTTGACTCTTTAGAGTCTTATTTAGAAGCTTCCACTTGTTATAATAAAATAAAATAAAGAATAAAAAGCCTGTATATCTTACAGAATTTAGATATACAACGTAACATAAAACATAAAAGCGTAATAATTTTTTACTTAGTGTTAGTATGTCTTCCTTGATTTTTTAACGAGATTTATTTTTCGTTAAGTATTCTTCTGCAAGAACCTTTCTATAGTTAAAACCCTCCTCCAAAGCACAGATTATATAATACTATACTAGTCCAAAGTGAGCCAGTCTTCTCTGGCTTCTGCTGAAATCTTCCAATTTGGACTCGCTGTGCATTTTATTTCGTCTTCCCACCTAATTCCTGGTCTTCGTTTCCTTCTTTTGCCTATTGGCCCTTTCCACGCCGTCACACATTTTGTCCATTTGTTACAAGTACGATCAAAGCACAGCAACTCAGTGCCATTATGTGATCCGAAGTGTAAAATCTTATTAAACCCAAATTTCTAGATTACATTAGCGTTTACTCCCGTCCGTCCTGTGAGAAGAGCAGAGTCCGAACCGAACGCAGTCATAACGTCGGTAATTAAGTGAAACATGTCGAGCAGAACTCGGCTTTTACGACGTGAGTAACCGCTACTGTAATATAAATATCTCAGAGTCCCACGGTATAGTGCTATAGTAAAAACCACATTTCAGATAAATGCAAAGAAATCAGTGGGATCTTGACCTATTACGGCTTTTCAAAAACTCGGTAGCAGTTTGTTAGTTTGGCAAGGGTCCGGTAGATTAAACTGGGATCTTCGAGTAAGAAAGTAGGACAAGTTTTGGGGATAGCTTTTGAAGCGCTTGAATATGTAAGTAAGGCATTGTGTTATCCCTGAAATATTCACTATTATGTAGACGACGTTTTGGTTTATTGTTATTTGATTTTTGTGAAGATATTAAGAAATCAATATCTGGTATGGCGCTTGCTGAATAAGATTTTTTCAAATTTTCATACAAGAGTATGGGTCATACTTGCTCATAAGAAAATATAGTAACTATTTAGACCATTTTTGTAAGACTACGTTAGCTTTGAGATGTACAGACGACAACAAAGGGATCTATCCATTTTTGAACCTACAATATGTAAAAAATAGATACATTTCAGTGTAGTTGACTATACCTACATGTGTAACTATTCTACAAATTACAAGACTGATGAAACAATTAAAAAAACCTTAAAAGATAATAACAGTAAAAAAGCATGAACAATGCTTGAATTTACAATGGGAAATCATAGGTTTACTGCAGAATTCAAAGTATTCAACATAATCATAGGTACCTACTTTTAGTAACGTAATTAAACTTCAAATAAAGGCCTTTGCGCAATCTTTTTCTTTTTCATGTGCCATCTCCATCCAGGAGGTCGGCGACCGTCCTTCTGTATGTTGATCTACCCCGTAGTCATGCGAATTAGTTTTTCCGTGCCATGATGTTCTTCTTCTGCCACGACCTCGTTTCCCTTCTATATTGCCTTCTATAATTAATCTTAAAAAGTTATAATTTTTGTTTCTTTATATACGTCCGAAATACGATGCTTTCCTCTGTTTAATTGTTGATACGAATTCCATCACCTTCTTCATCATCAACATTACTTTTTCGTTCGATATTCGGTCTGTCCATCTAATTTTTAGCATTCTACGTTATATCCACATTTCAAGGGCCTTCAGTTTACTGATTGAATTTTGCTTAGAGTCCAGCATTCAGAACCATACATAAAGATTGGTACATTGTAGCATTTCACCATTCGCCACCTTAGATCTAAATTGATTATCCAGTTGGTTAACAGTTTTTTCATACTCTGAAAGGTGTCTCTGGCTATTTCAATTCTAGTCCTAATCTCCTGCTCTGGTTTCCATGCTTCATTTAAAAAATAACCGATATACTTGTACCTATGAACCCTTTCCAATATATTAAGACCCAATCCCAAAGGTGCGCTGGATATCGGGGCTTGGCTGGTTATCATGAATTTGGTATCTTTGGAATTGATTTAAATTTTGACTTGAAGACCATATTCTAACAGTGCGTCATTTAATTTATTTAACATAATCTGAAGGTCCTCAATGGTCACCGCTAAAAGAATGGTATCATCGGCATAGTGTATATTATGTTTATGTATCAGCTTTACCATTAACTCGGATGCCCATGTTAAGTTCTGTGAATGCCTTTCTGAAGATAGTTATTGAATAAAAGTTAAATAAACAAGGCGAATGAATGCACCCCTTACTGCAGAATGCATAGCCAAAAATTGTTCCCATCACTGTACTTAGGTGCAAAAGTGTATGTTTCAGGCCCAATCAGGTCACTATTCCTGATAAGGAATTATGCTGAACTGAGATTTCCAACAACCAAACGTGTTCGCTTTCGAAAAGAACGCTATTTTCCCAACATACATACCATAAATCAGACCAGGTAATCCTGGGAATTTATCAACATCTAGATCCTTAATAAAGTACTTTCCTTCCTTCATCGTGCAAGCTTTGATCGGGACTTGTATAGTGTCAAATAAAGCTTTGCCGAAAGTAGTCGAACAGTTGAAGTTATTTATCTTCACTATCCACTTTATACCAGCAGGTGTTCGCCTTCCAATGTGAAAAAGTCCTTTTTTATTATATACAATTATATCTTTTTCCATTGTTAGATTTATACTTATGAGGTTGAAATCTTTACTGCCTTTATAAATCTTGACATCGAGGACGTATGGTAATCGTTTGATGTACGGTGGTGTTGGATTTTGACAGTCATCTATACTGATCGGATTTATTTGATATTGTTTGCAAGAGCAAAATATAACAACTGAAAATATTAAAATCAACAATGACTTCATGACGTTTTTTATGCAAACGGGTACTACCAATATCACGATATAGGCTACGAGTAGATTGTTTCAGTGGTCATTGGTGATGTATTATTTTCCAGGGTAATAAAGTCATTTAAAAGTCATTTTATTACTTATTAGGATACGTACACCAAGTGGAAAGTATGGAATTTAAAAACAGAAAAAAAGAACTAAAACCCCACTGAAGGCGTTGTTGAAGTTGATATGGAATGATGTAGAACAATAAAGACAGAGAACGGTAAGATATTTGAAATTAATCTTGGTGACTAGATGATAGTCGGATGCATAAATGTAGCATCAACTGAAACGTTTCCATCTTCTTAAGTTACCGTTTATTTCGCAATAATTCTTTATTGCCAACATTTTAGTGGAATTAATTAATAAATTACTTTTTACAGAAAGTCATAAATTTCTGGGACTTCAAGATTTGCGTGCAAGTAATTTTAGGTAATGAATTCAAAATGAAAATAAAATTCTCTATAATTTTAAAACTTCAGGAAATTATAAATAGATGTGAAAAGAAGGGCCTTCAAATTACTCTTGCCTAGAGTCCAGGTCACTGAGGCATTGAAGGAGACGAGCGAGCAGATACGTGGGCAAAAGTAGGCAGCCATCAAAATCGGTTCCGAGAATCAGGTGTAGGGACCTTCACGTTGATATTGGCGAAACAAATCTTGCTAAAATCGGAAGAAGTGAAAGCCATTGAGAAAAAAAACTTATTTCCTTATACTTTTGTCAAATTAATATAGCTCTTTGTTATTTTTCATGCGGCATCACCAGGTGTTATTTTTTGCCTAGTGGTTCGAAGAATGTAACAAGAAGATCTAATCCACGAGAGACTTGAATTTTTATTGTTTCTTTTTAATGCGGATTCACTATTCACTATTAGGGGTCCAGAAAATTCCGAATCTTGGTGATTTAAAAGTAACTGCAAGTACCTATTTCCCCAACTCTTCTATTTTTTCAACAATCTACTATGACTTTAAGATGTATACATTAACGGTTTTGGCTTTAGCGTAGCCGGGCAATATGTTATGTAGGTATTTTAACCAATACATAAATAGTAAAACTATAATGAGAACAAAACTATGGTATAATTTGTTATTATGAAGTTGTAAAATGAAATGTCTGTAATTTTTTTTTTATTCAAAAACTAACCAGTAATTGAAGATATAAAAATAATATACGGACTATTGAAGAGCACTGTATGGTTTTTTTTAGTCTTTTGAAGTGTTTCACGGTTGGGCAAAGGCCTCCTCTTTTCCGCCATAGGGATGCATGGAAAAATATATTAATTTAGTATGTTTGTATTTGTTTTTGAGGTTTCATCACAACAAAACGGCTCTATAGATTTAAATCATATTTGGTACACGGGTAGCACGTTATGATTTTTTATGATTTTTTTCCTCCGCTGACCAAACTAATATATTTTTATATCTTTATCCTTACTATATTATAAACGTGAAAGTATGTATGTACGTTCCACTATTGCGCAAAAACTACACAACAGATTTGCGTAAAACTTTTCAGTAATATAGCTTAGATATCAGAATAGGACATAGACTACAATTTTTGAGGATATTCATTCATAAAATGGATATTTTAACAATAAATGGCCTTAGACAACCCCGAGTTTTGTTCCTTGTGACATTTCTATTGCGAAGAATTATATCAACAAACAGTTGCTAGGAAACCAATTTGACACGTTAGTATCTATTCGTGTAATCCTTATATTATAAACGTGAATGTGTGTGAGAATGTATATTACGCTCTGGTACGCAAAACGTAAAATTCTGCAGTAGTGTAACTTAGATCTTTTGAGGGTATTCATTCATAAAAGGGTTTTATTTTTATAATAAATTGAAAAACATGACCTTTTGTACATTGTCTCATTTTCATTTCTAAATAATGACTAAACAATTGGTAACCTAGCAACAGAAGAAATTATTTTATTCAGAAGAATTAAAATCATCCCAAAAGGAGGTTAAAAAAAAGTTGAATGTTTGTATGGGAAACATGTCGTTTTTAAAGTTAGACGCTTAAAACTTCGGTCACAACCTCCTAATCCAACAACCTCCTACAGTGATAAACATAGATAAGAGCATCTTTTCCAATTCATCCCTTGATGGGGGTTGAAAGTTCACATAAGTAATGTGTGATTTTTTATGTTAAACTGTGGCTAGAAGGAAACATGACAGCAGGACATAGGTTTCTTTTATAATAGGTAGAGCGATCCAGAAATATATATTTTAATTAATTATTAAAGAAAAACACGAAGAGGGAGGGAGGGATCGAGAGAGGGAGAGAAAGAGGGAGAGAGAGTGAGAGAGACAGGGAGAGAGAGAGGGAGGGAGGGAGAGACAGGGAGAAAGGGAGAGAATGAGGGACGAAGAGAGGGAGGAAGGGGGGAGAGAGGGAGTGAGAGAGGGAGAGAAAGAGAGAGAGAGGAAGAAAGGGAGGGAGAGAGAGAGAGAGAGCTAGAGAGAGGGAGGGAGGGTGGTAGATACAAAACATTGGTGTCGTAGTAAAATTATGACGTCGGTTTTCTTATGACGGCGGTAGCACGTAAAATTATCGTTCGTAAACCGACTTTACAGACATCCATTTTTTGCTTTGCATTAAAATGCTATCCTTTTGAAACGCCGAGGGACCTTCTAGAACATTTTATTTTGGCCAGTGTCGGGAACTTCGCTTGTCTCTTCTCGTAGTCTAGCAGGCCTTCAAATGTGCCAGTATTGCCTTCTTATGGAATAATGTTCAATATCCCCAATTTCTCACTCTAAATCTGTTGGTCGCTGAATATCTTCTGAGTATTTTTTTTTAACATTAACAGCATCAGACAACTGACAGAAAAAAGTTTTCTTCATTTATATCTCTGGTTTTACCTAAAATCTACGCGGACGAAGTCGCGGGCGGCCGCTAGTACTACTATATAGTGTGAAGACTGGTTTAGCTCAGTGGGAGTAACGTTGCCTGCGAAGCTGAGATCCTTCAAATCCCCGTAAAGGCAAATATTGGTGTGATGAGCATAAATATTTGTTACTGAGTCTTGGATGTTTCTATCTCTCTATATATTAAATATATCGTCGTCTATTATACATAACACAAGCCTTATTGAGCTTACCATGGGACTAGTTCGATTTGTGTAAAGATTGTCCCGCAATATTTATTTTATTTTTATTTTATTTTTTATATATATATAAGAAAATAAAATTTGGCATCATTCACCTTATTCCATATGTCGCAGCGGTGTACTTTATATAGCAGTATTCTATATATAAATCGGATATTAATATCCGAGCAATTTTGTTCGTTGTTGTATGCCAATTAGTCATCATCATCAGCATAATGATTATGATATAATATGCAGTATTTATTTTATCTTTTTCTGTGTGTATGTTGTAGGTAATTATTTATTATAATATATGTACCTATTTGACACATTATGTTTCGTTTTTTGTGCGTATTAATTACCTGGTTGGTTTGTCTATCTTCTTTAATATATATTTTGTTGAATTTTGCTCAAATCTTGCCTGAAAGCTTCCCTTTGTTCATATCTGTGTTTTGTAATCGTTTTGTTCATTTATTTATGTGCAATAAAGTGTTTACACACATACATTATGTGCGTAATTCATCATGGCTATCATGAGTCACATCGTAAGTTTTGTAATTTCAAAATTTGACAGATACAAGTTACCATATTGCTGACATGTAATAAGAACGGCTGCTTGTTCTTCCTACATGTCAGCAATATGGTAACATACTTCTTTACATCAGCCTGACGGGAGACCGGGTAAGGTTGTCACGGTGGCCATAATCCATACTAATACTACTTATAATATACTACTTATATGTTTGTCTGTCTGTTACCTCTTACACCGCTGAACCCATTTGGATGAAATTTGGTATGGAGACAGTTTGTGTCCCGGGGAAGGACATATGGGCTACTTTTTATCCCGGAAAAATGAATTTAAGGCGGATAAAGTCACGGGCAGAAGCTAGTGGACTATAAACCGGAGTCGAAATATTGCGAGACCTATATCTACTTCATAGATCAAGCTCTCGCGTTCACTCGACCCGGTCGATGAACTTATTCGTTTAACCCACCTCCACAGTCCTTGCGCACTGCGCCCAACCCCAAATCTAAGTGGCCGCGGATGGCATTCCTCTTTGTGCGTTGGCGCTCCTCCGACTGAATTATTACTGGTAAAGAGGCCTAGCCAGACCTGACCAGTTCAAAGTCAGGTTCTAAAATAAAGACGCCAACACCCTCACACAGTTTTTTAAGATCAAGATGCTCTTAGCGTCCGTGAGCGCGAGTGTGAGATACCTAAACGTCCTAATCTTTGACACCTTAATTACAATAGTACTGTATTAAACAAACGTAAAACATCAAATTGATCCTAAAGGAGAAATAAAGCCAAGAAGTTTTATTTTGCGATGGAAAATTACTGTATTTTCTTCATCAAGTAGAAAACTAAACGTTGCCTTGTGATTCTTTAAGTTCACAAATGCACTTTTTAATGGCCATATATGTATAATAAATAAGAAAATACTTGTTTCTCCATACACTAATCTGTGTTGCCTGTCGTGTGACGTCAAGCGACAAGCTCGAGTCGTATGGGGCATTTCAACGCCCAATCATTAAGGCTGATTTTGAATCTAGAATTTAACGTTTCTAGTGTAGACACTAAATTAGAATTTTCAATGGGTATCATTAGTCGTAAGAAACTGCATCGATTGGAATCATTGAATAAAATATACAGCATATTCCCTATTGTCTCCGCTATTTCTAAGAATTATTGATAAAAGTGCCTACTAATGGAACAGTGTCAAGCACTGGGACATTAAACTCAAGTAAGGTTTGGCAAACCTTAATATTGTTATGTAAGTGAACGAGAAATTGAAATCGTTTATTGTTGTTATATTTTGAGTTAAAAAGATTTTATACGAGTAGTAAGACCGATTGGGTTCATCGCAATCAACTGCAATGAGGCGTACAATTGAATACAAGATTAAAACAATAGATTATAGTTACTTTGTTATTCCGCGAAATAATGTTATATATTTCGCGGAATAACTATTAAATTCCACAAATTAACGCCTGTCAATTACCTAAATAGAAACTTATTAAATTAAATTATAAAATTAAAATATATTGAAAACAAAAACCTTAAATGAAAGAAAACTAGTTTAACTAGGTACTAATTTAACTAGGTACTTTATAAAATGAAAATACATTGGAAATTACAGAAACCTTAAATTAAAGTGAAAATAAGTATGATTACAATGTTATTAATATTCAGAGTAAATTAAAATAAATTAAACATTGGTTTTTCACCACAGTAATATTATTTTCAATTATATTTGTCTGGATTTTCGTGGTAGCATAATTTACCGCTGAAGGGAAATAAGATGCCATTTTGTGATCCTATAGGGTACTTTTCTGGGTAAAAGAAATATTATTCTAATAAGTCCGTCTGTTAGGTTATCAAAAAATCTTGACGTATTTTTTCTTTTGTCAATCAAACAAAAAAAGATAAAGATAAAGCGCGTCAAGGTTTGGCGGCGCATGACGTCACACCGTGTGAAAAACGGTTGCACGGAGTGACGTCACGAGGAACTATATAAATATCTTTATAATTTTTTGTTTAATTGACAAAAGAAAAAATCCGTGTCCAATATTTTCTGATGATGTAACTGACGGGCTAATTATATGTTTTAGGACATAAGCCTATTTACGACTTATCGTAACATTTAATGATGTTTTGAAGAGACGAATTGAATTTCAGTAACTGCTATTTTATCACCACTTACAATGTTATTGAGATTTCAATTCGATGGTCGTCTACAATAGGTTTATGGCATAGCGTGGTAATAAATATATGTGTGTAGTAATAAATCTGGTATTTTAACTTGCTTTACTACAAAATACTAAACATAATTAAAATTCTTATTTATAGCGCAAATGCTTATATAAGTATTTTACATTAGTCTATTTTACCCTTAAAAACACACTTAAAATACACTATAATTTCAATAATTGACACCCTACTTGTTAATTTTATTCCAATTAAGTAAGGATGAAGGTGCCTTTTGAAAGGTTACTTTTGAAACAGTGTCGATCATTGGGACATTTACCTAAGTAGTAAACAATTTCAGAAAGAAATGTCAATCAAAAAAACAAAGGAAATTATAACCTTAAGTTTGAGCAAACAACAGATAATTCAAAAACCGAAAGTACCCAGTACCCAGAAGGTGTGCCTGAGGGTCATGTATTGCCAAGTACCTACTTACTTAAACTAACTTTACTAACATTACATTTCTAGGAAAATCATAACGTTTTATTACCGCGATATTCGCAATTATGAATTTGAATTCCTCCACTTAGATTTTATATTCAAATAGTTAAGACATGACGGCACGAAGCTGGCTCAACACAAAATATGCAAAAATCTGTAACAAACAGAGACAAAAAACGAACAAGATTCGTGGATTTGCTGACTGCACTCTGTAGCTACAGCTTAGTTGGTGAAAAAACGTGTGTCATGGTATACAGGTTGGCACATTTAGATCGGTCAGGACAGGAAAGTCTAAAACTATAGAAATACAGAAATATCTTCTTAGGAACCATGTCATCGATTTAAGTAATAAGACAAAAAATGAATTCATTCATACATTTAAAAAAACTCGGCTCGGGAATGGAACCCGAACGTTTTGAAAAATAAAGCAAACACTATTTCTATTTAGATATTGATTGTGTAGGCCTTAAATAGTACATTTTACTATGAAACATGATGTCTAAAATGAATAAAATCAATCATCATCATCATCATTATCAGAGTTAAGTAATAAAATTAAGTATTAAATAAAGTCTTATTACTAAAATCGATGACATGGTTTCTAGGACAGATTTTCGTATGTCTTATAGTTTCAGACTTTCCCATACTGACTGATCTAAATGTTCCACCCTGTATATCACAAGACACTGGTTGAAAATCAGCCAGTCCTAATTATTATTTCATTATTTAATTTTTTGCATTTATATTAATATAACTTAACAACGTCTATTAAGTTTCTATTGCGTTGCGGTTGCGACGACCCGTTTAGCTCAGCGGCAGTAACGTTGCCTGCGAAGCTGATGGTCCTGGGCTCAAATCTGGGTAAGTGTAAATATTTGTGTGATGAGCGACTCAGTGTCATTATGTAATCCCAAGTGTCACTATTTTTAACCCAAATGTCTTGTGAGAGGAGCAGCGACCGAACGCACTCATGACGTCCGTAATTGCCTGAAACATGTCGAGCAGAACTCAGGTTTTACGACGTGCGTAACCGCTACTGAAATCTAAATATCTCTGAGTACCACGGATAAGTATCTAGTAAAAACCACTTTTCAGATAAGTGCAATAAAATCAGTGGGATCTGAAACTATAACGGCTTTTCAAAAACTCGGTAGCAGTTTGTTAGTTTGGCAAGGGTCCGGTAGATTAAACTAGGATCTTCACGTAAGAAAGTAGGACAAGTTTTGGGGACAGCTTTTGAAGCGCTTGAATATATAAGTAAGTTATCCCTAAAATATTTACTATTATGTAGGCAACGTTATGGTTTATTATTATTTGATTTTTGTGTAGATTCCTTTTCCAAAATAATATTAAGAAATCAATATCTGGTAACTATGTCGCTTGCTAAATAAGATTATTCTTTAAAAAAAACATACAAAGGTTATGTCATTCTTGCTCCTAAGAATATTAAGTAACTATTTAGATCATTCATGCAAGAAGAGCTTTGAGAAGTACAGTCGACAACAAAGGGATTTATCCAATTTTGAATTTTGTTACAATATGTGAAAATGTATCTCATTGTAGTTTGTACCTAAATATGTAAGTACTACAAATTACAAGACACAAGAAACAATTATAAATGTATTTTAATATGTAACAACAATAAAAAAGCACATCTTGAATTTACAATGGAAAATCATAGATTTACTACAGTCAAAGTATTGAACATAATCCTATGTATAATATTTTCTTCTGTTTCCGCGATTATTACTCATTGAAATAAAATAATTTAACGGATTATATCGCGTATATTATCTCATTTTAGTTCCCGACGTTTCGGAAGCTTTCCAGCTTTCCATGGTCACGGGAGGACCATGACCGTGACCATGGAAAGCTGGAAAGCTTCCGAAACGTCGGGAACTAAAATGAGATAATATACGCGATATAATCCGTTAAATTGTTTTATTTCAATAATCCTATGTACTTTAAATAAAGTAATAAAACACAAACATGAAATAAAGGCCTTTGCGCGATGCAAAATTTCATATCTCAGGCCCAATTACGTCACTATTCTCGATAAGGAATTATGCTGAACTGAGTTTTCCAACAACCAAACGTGTTAGCTTTCGAAAACAACGCCATTTTCCCAACATACATACCATAAATCAGACCAGGTAATCCTGGGAATTTATCAACATCTAGATCCTTAATAAAGTACTTTCCTTTCTTCATCGTGCAACCTTTGATCGGGACTTGTATAGTGTCAAATAAAGCTTTGCCGAAAGTAGTCGAACAGTTGAAGTTATTTATCTTCACTATCCACTTTATACCAGCAGGTGTTCGCCTTCCAATGTGAAAAAGTCCTTTTTTATTATATCCAATTATATCTTTTTCCATTGTTAGATTTATACTTATGAGGTTGAAATCTTTACTACTCTTATAAATCTTGATATCGAGGACGTATGGTAAACGCTTGATGTACGGTGGTGTTGGATTTTGACACTCGTCTATACTGATCGGATTTATTTGATATTGTTTGCAAGAGCAAATTATAACAAATGAAAATATATAAATCAACAATGAGTTCATGACGTCTTTGATGCAAACGTGTACTATTAATGCCACAATATAGGCTACGAGTAAATTGTTTCAGTGGTCATTGGTGATGTATTATTTTTCCAAGTAATAAGGTATCATTTAGAAGTCATTACATTACACATTATGATACGTACACCGCGTGGAAAGTATGGAATTCAAAGACAAAAAAAACTAAAGGCTCGACTGAATGCTTTGTTAAAGTTGATATGAAATGATGCTGAAGAATAAACGCAAAGAACGGAAATATATCGGAAATTAATCTTGGTGAGTAGATGATAGTCGGATGCATACATGTAACACCAACTAAAACGTTTCCACAATATTTCTTTATTTCCAATATTTTAGTGGAATTAATTAATAAATCATTTTTTACAGAAAGTCATAAATTTCTCCAACTCCAAAAGTTGCGTGCAAGCAACTATAATTAATGAATTTAAAAGTAAATTAAAATTTACTATTATTTAAAAAAATAAGGAATTTATAAATAGGTGTGAACAGAAGAGCCCTCAAATCACTCTTGCCTGGATTCCAGGTCACTAATAATCGAAAGTCGCTACAGCAACATTAAACCTGTTATTCCTCGTATTTCATGGTTCTTTCGATTCCGCTCTGAACACAAATAGGTCACTTTCACTATTTGCTGTCTTCGTCTGGGTCACGTCTCCTCTCCGGTGTTTCTGGCTAAAATAAGGGTGCGAGATAATGTACTGTGCCAATGCGGCCTGGGCGAAGGTGGATCACATTTAACTGCTCTAGGTTCAACTATTCCTTATACGATGCGTTACCTAGAAATGTCCCGCGGCCTGTCAATTCCCAGTCACTTTTATCTTTCATAGACTCTCCTCTAACTGATATCCTTATAAAATATATTCAAGACCATAACATCAGGCTATAAGACTCAACCTACTTATTTAGGATATATTTTAGTATTTTCTTCTCTATTTCTACTTTGCTCACTCTTCCTATTCCCTGTATGTAGGCCTACCTTACTTGCTGACACTACTCCTTTACGACTACTCCTTCCCACGCTTATTATTAATAACGTAAAAATGTCCTTTATTGTCTGTGCCGTCCATAATATAAATGTTTTTTGTATTTAAGTTCCCAGATATATCCTCTCATCAACACCACGTTTTTAATTCCGACCTGAAAGCAGGCTGAATACTCACATATTGTTTAGAATATAAGACATTATTTGTTCCAGCCTGTATTCGCAAATAAACGATTTGATACATTGATGGGTCATTCTCCTCTCGTGTGATATGTCATGTCTTCGCGTTGACATTGGCGGCGCTTCTTGCTAAAATCGGAAAGAAGTGAAAGCCATTGAGAAAAAAAAAGATTGTTCAGATAATGTTTACGTAATTTATATATTCAGGCGTTACTTCCGGAATTCCATATTGGATTAATGGATTGTTCCTCTGCTATTCCGCGAAATAGCAAAGGATCCATAAACTATTAAGAATACAGATTGTAATCCAATTTTATCAACAATCTCCTCCTCCTCCTCAATCGGTCCCTCAATGCTGAGGATCGTGACTCTGCCGACGTAGTCTAGCGAGTATTTCCTTCTATGAAGTTCGGTCGGTTGCCTGTTGAAGGGCTGCATGAACCGGCATGTCAAGGCACTCCGACACCTAGTTTACCCATCGATTAGGGCTACTGCTTCTGGATCTTTTCCCTTCAACTGTATCTGTCACCATCAGCTTTTCTAAATTGTCAGCATCTCGGTGAGTCACATGGTCATTGTTCAATATTCATCTAGTATTAAAAATCCAAGCTATTGCACCCTCAATAATGTTGGAATTACTGGCAGTCTAAAATATGTGATAGCACATATGTCACATTAAAATTCCGTCAGTGAGTTACTAGTGTCAGAACGTGAAAACGTGAAACAGCGCCGTGCGCATGAAAATTTATAATAAAGTGGTATTTTCGGTAAATTCGATATCGTGGAAAACCCCTGATACAGTCGTGGAGGCCTCCCGGAGCTCACCATCTCAGCAGCAGGTAAGTAATTCCGAATTATTGTCTCTGCGATAACTTGGGTAAAAAATACAGTCCACAGCAACGTGGTTTTACGCCACATTTTCTGGTCCCTCGAGCCGGATTTTCGACTACGCAACGCCGTCTTAGCCAAACCAATGCGCCGACGTATTTCCGGTTCACAGCTACCTTTGTTGGTGATGACGGATCCAAGGTACTGGAACTCTGCCAAGATTTCGGTTTCGTATCAACAATCTACATTGCAATGGGGAATGGATAAAATTTTCGAAAATCTTGAAATTTTGTTTATAGGTAGGAATAAGCCTCCTTATTGTCAGAAAAAAATTACAGTCTTTTTTGTGGCTTAGAAAAAAATAAACAGATGAAAAGGTGTTGGTAGGCCTATATGCCCGCCTTACATGGTACGTATATGACTTAAACATGTGAACGGTAGCCGGGCAAAAGGTTATGTAGGTATTTTGACCAATACATAATCAGGCAAAAGATCAAAACTACGGTGGAATTTTCTTATTATAAAGTTGTAAAAATGAAATGTCCTTACATTTTTTTAAATTCACAAAATGACCGGCGATTGAAAATAAAAATACGGACTATTGAATATCACAGCATGGAAAAATATATTTAGTTTTTATTTTTGGTATGTGTTATTGTGGCTTCATCACAACTCACAACAAAACGGCTAAATGAATTTTAATCATATTTAGTATACGGGTAGCTGGTCACCCACAGATTTTAGGATACTTTATGGTTTTTTCCTCCACTGACGAAACTAATATCTTTTTTATATAAAAATTAAATTAATAAGTATATTATGTACATATATATATACTATTTTCATGCGCTTCTACTTAACTGCCCTGCAGTGGTTAATAAGTGACAGCTCATTGATTTGAGACGCTTCGTAAACATTTTAAATATTTGGATTTCCCATGAATGAGTATACCTACTCTAATGATGCATATATTTGCTTTGGCGTAATTCACCTTTTTCCATATGTTGCTTCGGAGTACTTTATACGCAGTATCTATATTTAAATCGGATATTAATATCTGAGCAAGTTTGTTCGTTGTTATTGTTATATGTCAATTAGTCATCAGCATAATGATGATGATATAATATGCAGTATTTATTTTATCTATTTCTCTTTGTAACATACATAGGTAAGTATTTATTATAATATATGTACTTATATGACACATTTAGTTTCGATTTTTTGACTATTCATTACCGGTCGATTTGTACTACCTTCTTTAGTATATATATTTTTGAATCTTGTTCACAGCTTGACTGAAAGTTCCTCTTTGTTCATATCTGTGTTTTGTAATCGTTTCATTCATTTTTCTATGTACAATAAAGTGTTTACAGACATACATTATGTGCGTGAATCATCATGACTGTCATTAGTCACATTCTAAGCATTGTAATTTTAAAATTTGTCGGATACAAGTTATTATATTGCTGACATGTACCGTACTATGAACGGCTGTTAGTTTCATCTTTACTCCAGCCTGAATACGGGAGACGGCTAAGGTTATCACGTTGGCCATAATGGACCGGTGCCCAAAGATCGCCAGAACTATATCTACCTCCTAGATCAAGCTCTCGCGTTCATTCGACCCGGTCAATGAATTTATTCGTTCGTTCGATTTTCCGTTATGGCCGTCGTAAGTATTTTAATCGAGACATATCTTGTCGCCACTGGTAAATCACTTATCGTTGAGGAGTTCCAGTGAATTTCTGCGGTCTACTTCATCAGTTCAACTTCACAGAATTACACTCTTCTCGTTTCTTAAAATACTAAAATCGTCATATGTATACCTACGATATTTGAAGAGTTCCATCAATCCTTATTGGATTCCATCATCAGATCTTGACTAACATTATATGAGACTGACCTGAAAATCATAATTACTGTATACAAACGCAGAAATATTAAATTGACCCTAAAGAAGAAATAAGGACAAGAAGTTTTAGCTGCAACGGAATGTTACTGATTTATCTTCGTCGAGTAGAAAACTAAACGATGCCTTGTGATTCTGTAAGGTTCAGTGCAGAACAAAAAGCCAACTACACACTTAAATGCACTTTTAATTATTAAAAAAACCGGCCACGAGCATGTCTGACCATACACAGTGTAGGGTTCCGCAGCCGTTCTTAGAATAAAATGCAGTAGTGACGTAAAAATACGATATGAAAAGTACACTGTAGCAAAAGAGCGTATCTCCACGGCACTTAAGTCCTTTTGCTGAGAAGCACAGTTTTTTGGCAATAACTCAAAAACGGTATATTCGATCATGTTGAAAACAATTTTCGTTGAAAAGTATTTATTAAGTTTTATTTATGTTTTTTTTTGAGGGGGGGATATAATTTATGCTACTTACAGAGCGATTATTTCCAAAGACAATCATTGAGTCAAAAAAAAAAATACTACACTTTGATTAAAAAAAAACAGTTTCGGTTACATGTATGGATTGCCCCCCTTAAAAATATATTTTATTATTATTAAACTATCAAACTAAGTTGCTTCTAAAACAAGACACCTATATTTCAAATTTTATCAATATACATGCAGTAGTTTTTGAGTAAAATGTCTGTGACATACGGACGGACGGACGGACATGACGAACCTATAAGAGTTCCGTTTTGCCATTTTTGCGACGGAACCCTAAAAAATACTTGTTTCTCCATACACTAATCTGTGTGACGTCAAGTGACAAGCTCGAGTCGTATGGGGCGTTTTAACGCCCAACCGTTAAGCCTGATTTTGAATCTCGAATTTAACGTTTCTAGTGTCTAATTTTTAATGGGTATCATTAGTCATAGATCGATAGGAATCATTGAATAAAATATACAACATATTCCCTATTATCTCCGCTTTTTCTAAGCATTATTGATAAAAGTGCCTACTAATAGGACAGTGCCAAGCACTGGGGCATTCACCATAAGTAAGGTTTGACAAATCTTAAAATGGTTATGTAAGTAAACGTGAAATTGAACTTGTTTATTCATATATTTCGACTTACAAATATCTTATACGAGGAATGATCGATTGGGTTTATCACAATCAACCGCAATGCGGCGTACAATTGAATACAGCATTAAATAATAATTTATAGTTCCTTTCCTATTCAGCGAAATAATATTGATATATTTCGCGGAATAGAAAAGGAAATATAAATGCTTCAAAAAATCCACAAAGTAACGCCTGAATGTGTCAATCATTTAAATATAAATTAATTTAATTCGGTACTTTACAAAATTAAAATACATTGGAAATTACAGAAACCTAAAATTAAAGTAAAATTAATTATGATTACAATGTTATTATAAGATAAAATTAAAATAAATTAAACATTGTTTTTTCACAGTAATATCAACTTTCCATTATATTTGTGTAGATTTTCGTGGTAGCAAAATTTACCATTGAAGGGACGCGGAAATTAATAAGACGCCATTTTGTGATCCAATTTACGACTTATCGTAGCATTTAATGATGTCTTGAAGAGACGAATTGAATTTCAATATTGCTATTTTATCACCATACACAATGTTATTGACATTTTAATTTGATTGTCGCCTACAATAGGTAAATGGCGTAGCGTGGTAATAAATATATTTGTAGTGATAAGTAATACGCAATTTTGTATTTTTACTACAAAATACTATAAAGTATTAAAAACTCTTATTTATAGCGAAAATGCCTAAAACAAGTATTTTGCCATTAAATATACACACAAAATACACCATAATTTCAATAATGGACACCTTACTTGTCAACATTTTTCCGATTAATTAAGAAGGAAGGTGCCAACTTTTGAAACTGTGTCGATCACTGGGACATTAACCTAAGCAGTAAACGATTTCAGAAAGAAATGTCAATTAACAAAACAAAGGAAATTTGTTTGAGCACACCACAGATAATTCAAAACCGAAAATACACAGAACCAAGAGGGTGTGCCAGAAGGTCACGTACTGCCAAGTACCTACTTACTTAAACTAACATTACATTTCTACGGAAATCATAAGTTTTAATACCGCGAAATTTGAATGTGAATTTCTCCACTTAGATTTGATATTCTTATAAATACAAATACCTAAATACTTAAGACATGACGGCACAAATCCGGCTCAACACAGAATATGCAAAAATCTATAACAAACGGAGACAAGATTAGCTGACTGGACTGCGTGCCATGGTATTGTTAGATTTTGTAAATTGTTGTTCTTAAACCTGCGTACCTTCCGGTAAACACTCGATAATAATGTTCGGATTTTGCTGTGATAATTGCTGTTTGATATGCTTATAAATATAAAATTGATTACAGTAAATAATTATTCTGTTTACATTGTAGTTTTAGTAAAACTTGTTAAATAAGAAGCTTTTCGATATGTACTTTAGTCGTAAGCGGTAGGGCGCGCGCCATTTTGCGGCATTCCTTGTTCTGCTAGGCTAACCTGAACAGCTTACATCGGAAATAAATATATTGTCATTTATGTTGAAGTGTTGATTTTATTTAATGGACCTTCTGCCTTCTTAAAGTATATAGTGCAAGACACTGGTTGCTGAATTCCAGTCAGTCCTAATATTTTTTTCATTATTTGCATTTTTGCATTTATATGAATATAACTTCACAGCGTCTATCAAATTTTACTGCGACGACCGGTTTAGCTCAGCGGGAGTAACGTTGCCTGCGAAGCTGATGGTCCTGGGCTCAAATCCCGGAAAGGGCAAACATTTGTGTGATGATAGACTCAGTGTCATTATGAAATCCCTAGTGTCTACTAATTTTAACCCAAATTAATAGATTATCTAGCGGCCGCCCGCGACTTCGTCCGCCTTCGATTCGTTTATCGCGGATAAAAGGTATTTTTTCCGGGATAAAAAGTAGCTTATGTCTTTCCCCAAAACTCTATATTTTACTTATTTAAATGTGAAACATATTACCAAGATTTCAAGTTCATAATGTAAAAAAATATTTACTTTCCATACAAATTTTGATCCCCTTTTTCGTTTTTAAAAGGGATGAAATTTGACATACATTATAGCCTATGTCCTATACATAAACGGGAAGTTTCATAAAAAATCGTCTAGTAGTTTATCAGATTAAGTGGAACGTACATATATACTTTCACGATTATATTATAGTAAGGATTAGCGTTTACTCCCGTCTTGTGAGAAGATCAGCGACCGAACGCACTCATGACGTTCGTAATTGACTGAAATGTCGAGCAGAACTAGGGAATGCAAACCGGTTTTAACCGAAACCGGGTAACCGGTTATAACCGCCCATATTGGCCAATTTTAATACCCGGTTATTAATTAGAAAACCGGGTTCGGTTTGGGTTATTTTTTACAGATATATTTGGTTTATTATATGTTTATTTTTTTTCATTTTTTAATTCATTAGTCTGTGATTTTGAAAGGATAGATTATATTAACATATTTTAGGTACTTCAATTTTAGTATATTAGGAAAGTTCTAAAAGCGTTTCAAATGCTATCAATTTCCTATTGCATATTTGGAACAAATAAATGACAATGACCATAAAAATATGGTAAAACGATATTCAGTACTTGCGGTGCAATATAATTGATTAAAATTTTACAATGATTGCGGCTCATTTCTTCAATATAGGCCACAGGAACCTGATAATGATTGAAACGATCAGTGAGAACTTTTTTTATTCATGTTTTAAATACTTCAGAATAAATATAAAACTACATGAGAAAATTCTGCCTAGTTGGCAGCCGATGCCACACCGTCAACTTCAACATCATATAACGTGACATCGTTTTCTAGTAAAAAAAACTGCATAACAAAAATTATTTAATTGCAAATAGCTAGAAAACTGCAGCTAACGGAGATAGTTTTAATCTAAAGCATACCAACAGTTATTCTCAACGTTGATGCTGATCGTGTGTTTTAAATATTTATTTCTGCAGTAAATTATCAAAACTAGTTATGTGTCTAAATAATAAGGTTTTTGATAGTATAAAAAGAATGTGAAGATTATGTAAGATCCTGATAAAACAAGCAAAATAAATGACTACGTTTAAATTTCGAGTTCTATATCTTACGTGTAGCTTGTTTATGAGTCTTGAATATTACGAACTAATAATACCATTCAATAACCAATAAAATGTTTTGTAATTTATGTTATAAAACCATTTCGTCCGTCGTTTCGTATTTTAACATAGCTGCAGAACAAAGTTCTTATTTTCCCTATATTAAGAAATCAATTTCTCGTATGTCGCTGGCTGAATAATATTATTATTTTAAAATTTTATACAAAGGTTATGCCATTCTTGCTCCTGAGGACATAAAGTAACTATTTAGATAATTCATGCAAGAAGAGCTTTAAAAAGTACAGTTCACAACAAAGGGATCTATCCAATTTATAGCGTGTGACGTCACATGCTTGTAGGCTTTTTTTGGGAAAGTCCAAAAATGTGCTTTTAAACGTCGTTGTATCTCGGGGAGTTTTTATGATATTGGAGTATTTTTTTCACCAATATTTCTATTATTTAGACGTCGTTTTACAACATACCATAAAAAAAATGGTCAAATAGCCTATTCTAAAGTTCTATATTCTTTCAAACAAAATAAATAATTAATAGTGTAGATTTGATGTTAATCTGCTAAAACTAATAATGACATACGATTTTGCCATTTAAACTTGTTACACTTTTGCCATTATTCTCATTAATTCAGTAGAAGTAACTACGTGTCTATCGTACTTAAGTCTAAAAGCTTATCATTATCATTCGAATGCTACTGTTACAAAAGTTAGTTGTTAATATGAAAGTAACAGACAGATTTGCAGAGCTTAGTATCCTTTTAAGACATGCATTTCTACGATTTCTGCAAAAATACGCTATAATAACCGATAACCAGTTTTAACCGGTTATCGGTTAATTTTAGATCATAACCGATAGAATAACCGGTTATGAAATTTTACCGGTTATTGCATTCCCTAAGCAGAACTCGGGTTTTACGACGTGAGTAACCGCTACTGAGTAGTAAAAACTACATTTCAGATAGGTGCAACAAAATCAGTGGGATCTTAACCTATAACGGCTTTTCAAAAACTCGGTAGCAGTTTGTTAGTTTGGCAAGGGTCCGGTAGATTAAACTGTGATCTTCGAGTGAGAAAGTGGGACAAGTTTTGGGGACAGCTTTTGAAGCGCTTGAATATGTAAGTAAGGTATTGTGTTATCCCTAAAATATTTACTATTATGTAGACAACGTTATGGTTTATTATTATTTGATTTTGTGTAGATTCCTTTTCCAAAATAATTTTAAGAAATCAATTTCTCGTATGTCGCTGGCTGAATAATATTATTATTTTAAAATTTTATACAAAGGTTATGCCATTCTTGCTCCTGAGGACATAAAGTAACTATTTAGATAATTCATGCAAGAAGAGCTTTAAAAAGTACAGTTCACAACAAAGGGATCTATCCAATTTTGAATTTTGTTACTATGTGATCACATTGTAGTATGTACCTAAATATGTAAGTACTACAAATTACAAGACACATGAAACAAGTATTTTTTAGTGTAGATAACTACACTAAAAAAGCATATCTTGAATTAACAATGGAAAATCATAGGTTTACTGCAGAAGTTTCAATAAAGTAATAGAACACAAACATGAAGTACAGGCCTTTGCGCAATGCAAAGCCTCAAATTGTTCTCATCACTGCATTAAGGTTTAAAACTGCATGTCTCAGGCCCAATCACGTCACTCTTCTTGATTAGGAATTATGTTGAACTGAGCATTCCAACAACCAAACGTGTTCTCTTTCGAAAACAACGCTATTTTCCCAACATACAAACCATAAATAGGGCCAGGTATTCCTGGGAATTTATCAACATCTAGATCCTTAATATAGTATGTTCCCTTCTTCATCGTGCAACCTTTGATTGGGACTCCAATTATGTCAAATAAAGCTTTGCCGAAAGTAGTCGAACAGTTGAAGTTATTTATCTTCACTATCCACTTGATACCAACAGGTGTTCGCTTTCCAATGTGCAAAAGTCCTTTTTTATTATATCCAATTATATCTTTTTCCATTGTTAGATTTATACTTATGAGGTTGAAATCTTTACTGCCTTTATAAATCTTGACATCGAGGACGTATGGTAAACGTTTGACGTACGGTGGTGTTGGATTTGGACAGTCGTCTACACTGATCGGATTTATTCGATATTGTTTACAAGAACAAAATAGGACAACTGAAAAAGATACAATCAACAATGATTTCATGGCGCTTGAAGCAAACGGGTACTATCAATGTCACAATATAGGCTACGAGTAGATTGTCTCAGTAGTCATTGGTGATATGTTATTTTCCAGTGTAATGAGGTACCATTTCGAAGTCATTACAGTACTCATTATGATACGTACACCGTGTGGAAACTATGGAAATTAAAAAAGAATAAAAATAGTAAAAGCCCGACTGAAGGCGTTCTTGTTGAAGGTGATAGGAATAATGTAGAAAAATAAACACAGATAACGGTAACATATCGGAACCTAATCTTTACTCTTCCTATTTATTACCTGTATGTTGGCATACCCTACTTACTGATATCCTCTTCCCGCGTTTTATATTTATAACTCTACTTACAAATGTCCTGTATTATTTGTGCTGTCCATAGATAATATAAATGTTATTTGTTTTAGATGCCTTGACATATCCTCGCAGCAAAACCAATTTATTAATAACGATGTACATGCAGGCTGAATACATGGAACTATATTGTTTAGAATATAAGAAATCAGTTGTACTGTCTGTATTCTAGCAAATAAACGTTTTGATTGATTGATTAATTGCTAGGTTAATTGCAAATTTAATTTATAGGCATATGACTTAAAAATAACATAAACGGCAAAACGGAAAAGCAGAATAACGGCTACACTAAAGCAGTTTTGCTTAAGCTAAGCCGGATAATGTGTTATGTAGGTGTGTTCACCAAAACATAAAGACGCAAAAATGATCATGAGATCACAGCGACGGTGTGGTTAATTTCTTATTATAAAGCAGTAAAAATAAAATGTTTGTGCATTTTTTTTTAATTCACAAACTGACTAGCTATTGAAGATATTAAAATTACTTAAAATCACTGCATGGAAAAGTACATATATTTTTATTTTTTGTATGTGTTTTGACAATAAAACGGCTGAATGGATTTCAACCATTTTTGGTACACCGGTAGCTGGTCATCCACAGATGGTTATAGGATACTTTATGACTTTTTCCTCCACTGACGAAACTGATAGATATATTCTTTATAAACACATATGAATACTTTTCATGCACTTCTACTTAACTACTCACGTGCTTGTGATTTTGGTTTGAGCTCTGTTTATATTTGAAATTAAAAATAAAAATTATAAAAATAAAAATCGTTTATTTCAGACCACAGAGACTCATATTTGTGTTAGTTCGCGAAATCTTATTTACTATGTTACTTGACATAATATTTAAAAAGCTATAAAAATAAAAATAAGTAGCTATTGAAAGTGCGAAGAGTAGGTAGCGTGTCTACTTAGCTCTCCCAATAGCAACCTCAACCGAAAACTTCATAATCGGGCAGTCGAGTCTTTCGGCCAACGCCCTGAGAAGCTCGTTGCTGCTGCCGCGCACTCGCCTAAGCATGGAAGCGGATCTCTTTCGCCTGATGGCAAAGAAGTCATCTAGTTGCGCTAGCGCGAACATACCAGATGCACTGCATAAGAATGGTGTCATGCAACATTGCAACCACAGTTGTAGAAAGCACTTGAGTGGTTAATAACTGACAGCTCATTGATTTGATGCTCTTCGTAAACGTTTTAAATATTCTGATTTCCTATTAATATACTCTAATGATATATATATACATATATTTACCTTTGTCATAATTCACCTTTTGCCATATTTCGCAGCGGTGTATATACGCAGTAAGCATTAATATCAGAGCAATTATGATCCTCGTTATATGTAAATTAGTCATCATCATCATCATGATATAATCTGTAGAATTATATTTATTTATATATATAATTCTACAGAGTATATAAAACGCCCCATAACAATCAAGTGGCACTGCACGTGTGACATTAAACTAATCACAAGCTGAGTTAGCTAAGCAGGTTAGAATGAAGTTAAAATTGTATTCATGCCGAGATATGTACGAATGCTATAATTACCAGTGATCGTAAATTTGGTAGCATTTTTTATTCAATTTTTTATCTATGTATCTATCTATCAGCCACTGACGTCCACTGCTGAACATTGACTTCCCCCATAACTTCATTTATTTCATTTTATTAATTCCATACACATGATCCTTAAAATCTATTTGCAGATTCCTTAAAATGTATACATAGGAATAGTATGGATATGTAGGTACAGTCACCAGCATTAATATCTGCCACAACAAAGCGAGCGAAAATATCTGACACGTCCTAACCGCCCTAGAAATAGAGTCGTCGACGACTGTACCATATGTAGAACCCTGGAGTGCATTGCAATTAAGTGGATAGAGGCAGACTGAAGTTTTATTATTGATTATCCTAATCGCCGGTCCAGATGAGGCATTTTAAGGTGCGTCTACACTAGTATCATTTGCTCGTATCCGATCACCGTGGCGTGGCATGACTGCGTATCGCGCTGCTTGGACGCTTACTGTCGGCACGGCGATTACGCCGCGCTCCTCCGATCTAAGTGTGTGATACGCGTATCAACATGGATTTCGAGCGATCGGATCGGCGCAACGTCCAAACGCGTGTTCGTGACACGCGATCATGCCACGGGACGAAGATCTGATCGGGCAAATGATACAAATGTGGACGCACTTTTACGCGCGTTTAGAAAAGGATAACGTTATACATTAGAATGAGAACAGCGTTCGTTTTCATACCCTAGCATATAGTGTATTCCTTTTCTAAACGCGCGTAAAACGCCTCATCTGGACCGGCTCTAATTTTTGGTGCAGCAAACATCTTTTTTTAATTTTTTATTACAATAATTACAAATAAAATACACTTTTAAATTAATAGCATCGTTAAACCAATATCGCGCTATAGATGTGGAAAATATCAATTTAAACGATTAAACATAGTTCATATTATCGACACCAACCTTAATCCATCATTTTGGTTGAAATTTGCTACTACTACCGTGATCGCTGCACCAAAAATGCTACCTTTACGATCAGTGATAATTACTTAGATACTATTGCAGCTAACTGTACATCTTTGCTCCATTTCTGATTTACTAGTGTGCTTCTAGCATCGATTCCTCAGGCATTGTACAGTTATATATGGACGCAGCCACCAGGAAGGCGTTTCCGGGACATAACAGTAAATAACGCATTCGACCCGCCCCCCAAACAGTGCATCTGAATACAAGTATGTTGTCATTACTTGTCTTTCTCTGTGAAGGGAATGGCAATGGTACTATAAAGACCGCAGAATAAGAGATTGTAATTTATTATCCTTACTGTTAAAATTGTAATCAATTACCTTGTAGAAAACTACCCCGTAAATTTTATTCTTAACAAAAAATAATAAGAAAATTAGACCTCCTGGATCCAAAAAAAGAGTTTTATGTCTAGGCGAATATTTTAATTACGTATAATTTTTTGTTACTAGCGAAAAATGACTAAATCAAACTGAAAAATGCTTTTTTTTATTAAACATTTTGTGATCCGTAAAACCTTAGCGCTTATGTAGAAGAGGTTGAGTTAGAGTAACGTTGAAGAACCCATGCCAAGATATTTATGAAAACGTTTGTTACTATGCATTCATATATTTTTTTAAATGGCAAAGAAAAAAAAACAAAATCGAACTGAAGTTTAAGTAACAAATGTTCTTATAGTATGGTTCAAAGCTTCTTGTAGTGTTTTAGGCTTACATGTATTAAACCCCAGAAAAAATAGCATATTTAACACCTATTTATTTTCAAAACCAGTTGTGACCGGTATTAATCTATATATAAGTAATAATAAATAAATAGCACAGGGACAAGCTTACATAAATCGACCTAGTCCCAAACTAAGCACAGCTTGTACTATGGGTATTAGGCGACGATAAACATAATATATAGATAAATTATAATACTTAAATACATAGAAAACATCTAAGATCCAGGAACAAACATTCGTACTCATCACACAAACACTTGCCCTGGCCGGGATTCAAACCTGGGACCGCCTGCTTCGTAGGCCGTTGTGCAACCGACTAAGCCAAACGTGTCGTCAATATGCTTGTGTAATTTAATGTCCATGGAATATAGAGTACCTCCATGGTAATTGTGTTTTGTAAATGCCTTATTTATAAATCGCTGTATATTTGTGATGTGTGCAATAATACTAGATTGTTTGACAAGGGGCTAAAATAAGCCATTATGACACGAAGTGATTATTTGGACGAGCTCACGAAGCGAGTCATAACGGCTTTTAGCTACGTGTTATGCACTTTGTTTTTCACTTCGACTGCGAGCAAATAAAAAAGACTTAATACGAAAATTGTATATTTCATGAAAAATTAAAAGTACAGTTTGAGCAATTCGATCAGAAATTTTGGCCAATCTGATCAGGTTGGTTTGTTTGTTTTTAATTATTCATGAGTAGTTTGTAGCTGGCCGCAAGTTTTTTTTTCCGTTTCATAGAAATTTGTATGGGATTATATGGCTTTCTTTTAAACCCTAGGGGCTAGATGTACTACTTTAGTCTTGCTTCGCGAAACTAATATGACGTACTTTTTGAGAAGGAGAAGTGAAAAGAGTATTTGTATTGTATTGTACAGAAGATAATTTATTAACATTCCTAATCATATATTTTCTTTCTTTGTAATCAGTTGTTTTCTGCTTTTACTCGCACTGCGTGCTCTATGTCTGGGTTTTATTGATATCTTTATATCCTTGAAAGAGGATAATATTTTTAACCGACTTCCAAAAAAGGAGGAGGTTATATGTTCGATATTTTGTTTTTTTTTTAATGGTTGTTCACTGATTACTCCGCCAATTGTGGACCGATTTTAAAAATTATTTATTTTATTTAAAAGGATATATTACCGAAGTGGTCCCATTGCCACCAAGTTGGGATCTAATGATGGGATCCCAGGGAAATCGAGGGCAATCCTCAAATTTTATAGGCACTTATAACGTTTTTCATATATTTTCTTATGCTATTTACGTGTTTGCATATGGTAGTCATCATCTCATCATGCTGAGCTGATGACGGAAGGTACAACTCCTTAATAGTTACGAGTTAGAGGATAATTCTTTAAAAAATCATCTATTATAGGTAGATACGTTAAAACTGTTAGTCATATTCTTTTTAGTGTGTCCCTGAAGTAGTCTCCTTATCACCAAGTCAGAATTAGATGATGGAATACCAGGGAAATCAAGAGAAACTCGCAAATATTATAGGCACTAACAATGTTTTGTATATATTTTTCTAAAGTTATCAGTTGATTTCCTCTGGTTGTCATCATTTCATGCTGAGCTGATGATGGAAGGTACAATGAACTAACCAACTTTTACATTTCTTACTTCCAAAGACTCCAGATGCGTGCAAAGTGCCTCCTCAATCTTCCCATTCTGGGCTCTAAAAAAAATATATATGTCACAACTAAAATCCATCATTAAAGAGCAAAAAATAAAAATAATTAAATAAAAAAGAACCGACTTCAAAATAAACTAAAAAGCCAGAAATATTTTTTATGTACGGTAGGGATCACATTTGGATCACCTTTTGAAGTCGGTGCCAAATCAACCTCCTTTGGGTGCGGAACCTTTTTGAAGTCGGTTTAAAATAGACGTGGACGATAAAATCTAGTAAAATTCGGGCCGCTCGCGCCGGCGGGTCTCATTGTTAGAATACACATGTGCAACAAATCACGTTAGACAAAGATGCGAATAGATGAATGGGCGGCGGGGAATGGAGGGGCGCGTCTGAGGCAGGCGGCAGTTCGATTTATTGTGGTCAACAATACACGAAAAATGCAATTTAAATGTCGCTACGCATTTTCCTCTAAATACAGAGGGAAACGCATGATAAAGGCTACACGTCTATGAGCAGAGCGTATAAGTGTTTTTAGATTAACTGTCAAATTATGTGCCACACATTGGTAATTGCTGATTTTTTTTTCAGTTTCGGTTACATGTATGGAGGGCGGCATTTATGCAGCAGTGAACGTCCTTGGGCTAATACGATGAGACAATGTAAATTATTTCACATTCATAATTTCAGCTTACAAACTTTCATTGCGGAAAAGTCTACCTCACAACCTTTCCACAATTTTATTAATAATCAAACACCTTCCATTGGTTTAACATTCATAATGGCCATTCCATTGCCATATCAACTTGCTTATCCTGAAAGCTACGACAGTAACCATAGTTCTGGTATGACTTATTTCATTTCTGATTCTATCACGTAAAGAAACTCCGAACATACTTGTAGCTCCCTCAGCCTGTACATAAGACCCAGAAGACAGATCAGACCGTAGTGAGAGAGTACAATACTGTGAGGATTATAACTCGTTCTACACCTTCCGATCCGATCCTAATTATCGGATAAAATCAGATAGTGTATGGTGCTACAGGCGCTAAAAATTAAGATCTGTTGCACAATAAAGTGGGTGGACCATGGAAGGCCATGCTCCTTTGCAGGCCAACTATGAGAAAGTCATAGTTATTGTCGTGTGATGATAAATTCCTTCCACTGACACTAAGCTCCATCAAACTTAAGGATAAAGACGCGGCGGCGAGTCGCTCGCGTCGCTATTTTGTGAGTGAGGACCCTCGCTTCGTAGACTTCGGTCGTCGATGTTAAAATTGTAATTCGCGCGCACAGCAATAGGATTTTTTAAATGTAAATAACCTATTATTATCTTATTTTTTAAACTGTTAATTTTTTATATAAAGATTTGGTATGGTGCTAAAGAAAGAAATAATAATTTTGCTTCGATTTCAGGTAAAATATCGGTAGTGTTCCTATGAAAGCCGGTGGTTCCTTATAAGGCCAATCAAAAATTTGACGGTTGGCCTTGCTAGGGTACATGGGCCTTATTAGGAACATTTACAAATCATGTAAATATGAACGCTTAGTTTTTAGTTCAAATACATACCGAGAAAGTTGAAACAATGCTTTATGTTTAAAATTGTATTATTGATAAGGTTATTCAACTTTTTAACTCAGACTGAATAGACATTGGCCTCACAAAGAACGGACCCATAAGAGAGCGATTTATACGTCTTTTTTTTTTAAATTTTTTTTTGTCTAAAACGCATTGCCAGTTTTTTTGTCATCGATATAATGCTCTTTACTATATTTTTTAAATAATTTCGATTAATATATTCTTAGTTATACGTTGGTGTTCAAGGAACGTTTGTTGAGTTTTTTTAAGAAGATTATAATATGTTAAGCATTTAATGTTTCGTTTAAATGATAGAGCTTTATATGTAGTTTTAGTAAAAGCGGATATTTTGATTATTACAACTCTAGTTTTAACTTGAACAACTGATTTATAATCTTGGCCTTGTATGGAGCCCTGTTCCTTGCAAGGCCGTTTGGAAGAGCTTAATAAAAGTTAAGTTTAATAAATAGTGATTGCATCTAGACTATAAAAAAGTAATTTATATGTTACACAATAAAACAAAGTGTTATTTAATACGTTGTTTCTTTCATTTATCCAGTAAATGACCGAATAAAAACTATTTATTCGTTACAGTGGCCTGCCATGGTCCACCCACCTTACATTATCCGATTATATCCGATAATTAGGATCGGATTGGAAGGTCTAGAACGGGTTTAAGATAGATGTTTATTCAATCACCATTAGATTAATTGTCCTATTCTAATACAAATGACAGATGAAACTGATGATGTTCCACAATAATTTAAAATGTACTTTTTAACAGCCTGCAGCCGTCTCTCAAAACTATCGTGAAGGTTTGTACCTTCACAATACACTCTGATCAAAGATCTTGGTCGTTAGATACTGTGGAACTTCAGACTAAGCAAAGATACCACAACTATCCATCCGGTGCCCCATCGATTTGGATTCGGCGATTGATATCTGTCTCAATAGGACCTACTTACCTGAGTCATGTGTTTCAGACGGTAAGAAAAATATTCGAGACTATTCCAAACGTCTCATCAAACCAAACACTGTATACGAGTCTTTAGAACCTAAGGAACTAAAAAATAACAGTATTAAATACGAGTATAAAATGTAATTAAAGTTAATGACCATATTATATGTGCTTAGGTAGATTGGTTATGTGATTAGATAGGTAGGTTATAGTTATGGTCTCCGTTTTCCGCATTTAGCCCGTGAAAGTCGGCCGAATTTGTGCGTCATACTACTTAAGGGTCTAGTCAGCCTAATTCCGTCCAGAAGCGCAGTATCCTCCTGATGTCTCCACAGCCTTCCTGGAGTGACGTCGGTGTTACGAGGATTTCCGACCGTTGTTTAGCTACGCCAACACATTCCAGGATCACGTTTCGTCAGGCAAGCCCTGCACAGGGGGCTGTGGTTTTCGGTAGATATTCGACTGTCGGGTAGATAAGGCCTATCAAGGACAAAAAGCGCTTCGTCTGGGTGTGATACCACTTTCCAGGGTTATCCGCAAGTACTGGTTTTTGCCTATTGATCAGCATGTTATGTTTCTGTTCTATGACATAGCCATGTCGTAATTACTTAGGTATCTAATCTTGTAATGAAAATTAAAGTAAACAAACTCGCGAGACCGATAAAAACCCCTTCGCCTACAAAACATTCAGAACTAATGAACAGAATATTCCGTTCCATTTCAGCGTCGTAATCACTTCCGAACCCAACAAAACTATTATTTCTAATTCGTATAATAAACTAATTGGGTGCAAAAGCAAGGGTGTAGGACCGCAATTAGTGGTGTAACGACGAGAACTAATGACTCGGAAGTTTGCAGCCTCTAATTACTGGTGGGCTTGCGTTGGCTAAAAGCGAGCCCTTAGTTGGGAAAAACGGGATTGAACACTGGGAAAGAAAGGTTTATAGTGATAAGCCAAAGAGCATGAGTTCGTTATGAAATCAATGTGCGACTTCATTTAATTATCTGATTATCTGACCTAGAAGAAAAGAAGTTAGGGCTTGATCAACCACTAATAAAGTGATACAGATTGCCGTGACAGAAACAGTGGCCCTTCCAATGCCACGCGGAGCCATCTTTTGTCAGATTTTCCCTCAAACCACAGTATTCACTAAATAGCGGGGTGTGCCTAAATCCCACAACCCTGCCTCATCCCACCCAAGTCGGATAAATCTCCAATTCAACTTCGGCTTCTGTTTCAACTTTGTGGGCGGTAAAAAAGTCATAACCTATTTTGAAAACTTGAAACTATTTTTCAGCGTAGGCGAGTGAAACAGAACCCTACATTTTTTTCGATTCAGTAACCTTCAAATGTATATTTGTGAAAATATCTTAAATGTGCAGACATTTTATTTGTACAATTTTATAATACCCATTATGAAATAAAAATGTCGTCTACTGAATGCCATTGGTACCAATAACATACCAAATTATCTCGCAGAGCAGTTATCACTAAATAGTAGGCTAGTACACCCCCAAATCCCATGACGCTGCATTATCTCACCCAAGTCGGTTAAATCCGCAATCCAATTCTTCCGTCCCTCCGAATATTCTGTTTCAATTAGATCTCCCGTTATCTTGTAGCCATCCCCTCGGCGCCGTGTCGGCGATCTTGCGCGATAAGCAGTGGCTATGTTATGGTTTTACGGGTGTAAAATCCCTTGGCCAAGTTTGATATAGGTACTTAGACGCGTGACGGCGCATGGACGAAATCGGAAGTCAAAACTCTAAAATTAGACTTTAGTGACTATTTCGCTCGCTCGAGGACGTGGAGTAACTGGAGTTGCGTGGAAATATTGGAGGTTTATAATTTGTTTCGTATTTCACGCATCGTGTACCTATATCATGTATTATACATACAGAATACAAAATGTACGAGTAATTAAGAAAATCTGCGTGAATAGGTGCTTTTCACCTTCATAAAATTAGAAATGATATCAAAGCACATAATAGTAGGGATGAGCTAAAAAAATGCCCCTGTTTTTATATATTTTTTGTATTATGATACCAATTTCATGTCATTTACAATTAGATACGTTGATTTGTTTATTGCCTAGGAGATATTTCAAGTGGCAGCACTACTGACTGACGTCTGTACTAGGGATTGGCAAGGACAAATAAAAGTCAAAATTATAAAACTTATCCCAATAATGATATTTTTGAAATCTGATAATTGCCCCCGGTTTTATTAAACCTATTCCTCGAAATGATTTTTGAATAACCACACCTTGTAAAAATTGGCTCACCCTAATATCACTGCTATGTCAGGCAGATATTTGTTCATAAAATAGAAATCTAGAGCAGGATATCCATTTTGAATCGGTTGATACGAGTCTAAGGGTCTGATCATAACCATGGCTAGCTGCGCCAAGGACCATTAAAACAAGAGGACTGTCAGTTCCTATACTTTGGATCGTGTTCCGATCGCAAGGAGATATTCTGGCAAAAACAAGATAGCGCTTTAAAACTAAACATTTAACGAGATTATAATTGAACTGGAAGGCGCCCGCAACTTCGTTCGTGGAGGAGAAAAAGTCACAACCCTTCTTTTTTTCTTGAGCGTTGTTGGGTAAGAAGTATCCTATAATCATCTGGAGATACCCAGCTACCCGTCTACCAAAAATAGTAAAAATCAGTTTAGCCGATTTTGTGTGATGAAGCCACAACGACACATACAAACATACAAAAAATCATAAAAAATATTTTTCGTTTTAGTGACCTCCAAATAATCCGTAACAATATATATTTTTTAAATATCTTCAATATACAGGCATTTCATTTTTACAACTTTATAATAGAATTGTATTTGTATATTTGTATGTGTCGTTGTGGCTTCATCACGCCAAATCGGCTAAACTGATTTTTACTATTTTTGGTAGACGGGTAGCTGGCTATCTCCAGATGGTTATAGGATAATTTTTATCCGACTACGCTGTCGTCAAAAAGGGGTTAGGACTTTGTCTCCTCTGCGAACGAAGTCGCGGGCGTCTTCTAGTAATAAATAAATCGTAACATTTAAATACTGTGTCACTTTTACAAAGTTGAATGATTGTAAAAAAATATTCTGGTACCTATGGCGAAGCCATGGCGTTGTGCATATCGGGGAACGGCTTTTTGTATGGAGATGGTCAGTCCTCTTGTTTTAATGGTCCTTGGCTGCGCTGATATCACTACAGCAGAAGTTTTTGGCTTAATGGGTCGCCTGTGGTCACCATAATGTGAGGGAGTGTAACGACGCTACGTGGGCCATAGTGAGTCTGTTACGGAACTTGCGGGGGAATTTTGGAGGTTTATGATTATCTTTGTGGGTTGCAGTTGGACAAAAGGGAAGATTAGACTACGCTGAATTTATAGTATGTTTGTAAGACAAACATAGATAATACTAAACTTAAAAGCTGATTAAATATGGTGGATTGAAGGTTGTCTAACTATATAGACCATAAATTTACTAATTTGTGTTGTCAATTTGATTGTACCTAATATAGCGCTGTGTTCTTACTTTAATAGTTTCAGTTAGTTGAATTTGAAAGTAAGTGATAATTTTAGCGTAATCGAATCAGAAATTAAATAAATGCGTTTTCTTTCTATATATATGTAAAATAAATTAATATCACACAATTTTTTTTACACAAACCGAACTAGTCACATGGATTGCTCAAATAGGCTTGTATTATGAGTACCAGACGACGATATATTTACTTAAATATATACTCGTACATAGAAAACACCCAAAACTCGTATATAACTATCCTGGCAAAATTGGGTGTAGCAAACATTATAATTCAAATTCCAAATGGTTGGCTCCTGACACTAATATGTGTTAGTATTTTACAAATACTTAAATCTAAGGTTCCATATAGTACGAACAACACATAACAGCAATAAACAGATATTAAAAAAAAACTATTATGTACAAGTAAAAAAAATAAAAACATTCAAGACATGATTTTTGGGTAAATGAACTTGTAGACCCAAAGAAATCTGTCCGCAACTTTAAAATTTAGTTGTAAACTAACGCGTTTAAGTAATGGTTTCTCTTTATTTTTTATGATGTTCGTAAAAACGTTGAATGACCTGTCTCTTTAACCTAAAAACAGGAAATATATTAGAAGCCCCACTTCTTAGTAATAATAAAATAAAAGTGTGGGTCTTAAAGTTCATGCACCCATCTATGTACTGTGGGCAACAAAAATGCATGAATAGCTGCAAAATATGGTAGTAATGTATCCAAGCAATTTTGCTGCCCAGTGTACTTTGTAATGGATAAAGTAACGATGTTCAAGATATGCAAGTTCTTGTTTTGCGCATTTTCCAATTTTGAAACTAGGACGCTTCCATAAGCTTTCTGCTGATGCCAAGCGCATATAAAGTGAATTCTTCCTTTGAGACAGACGACGCGTTTCATTATTTGGAACCCTCGTCCCTCGCTTTCATATTTTAAACCTTTGAATATTGCAAACTTTCAGTTTTAACTCTGCTCTTTTACTAAGACATGTTGCTTTTAATGAGTTCACTCTGAGCATATTTTATATGGGTAGGCCACCTTCGGTTACCCTTATGTGGCATAAACTATTTTATCATAATCATCATTTGGTATAATTCATCATTTCGCATAATGCATTTTCATCTGAAACTGTAAAAATTTCAGGACTTTTTAAGGCACCATCCTATTAAATGCATTAGGTTAGGTTACGTTACGTTTGTTTCATAACAATCTTGAAATGTTTATGTCTTCAAAAAAATGCATGTGCCAAATGATAAATTATGCCAAATGATGATTATGTCTTCAAACAGTGTGTTTAAACGGTGATGACCTACGGCGCCGAGACGTGGTCTCTAACTACGGGCCTCTTAAGGAAGCTCAGAGTCACTCAGCGAGCTATGGAAAGGGCTATGCTCGGGATCTCTCCATGAGATCGAATCATAAATGAGGAGATTCGTAGACGAACCAAAGTCACCTATATAGCAAACAGGATAAGCAAACTGGAAAGGCAATGGGCACATAGTTCGAAAAACCAATGGCCGTTGGGGCAGTAAGGTTCCCGAATGGAGACAGCGTACCGGCAAGCGCAGCATGGGTAGGCCACCCGCAAGGTGATCGGACAACCTGGTTAGGTTTGTGGAGACTCGCTGGATGCGCGTCGCCTCTATCCGGCCCATGTGGAAATCTATTGAGGAGGCCTGTATCCAGCAGTGGACGTCCTATGGCTGCAAAGATGATGATGATGATAATGATGATGACGATGACGATGATGATGATAATGATGACGATGATGACGATGATGACGACGATGACGACGATGATGACGATGATGACAGTGATGACGGTGATGACGGTGATGACGGTGATGACGGTGATGACGGTGATGATGGTGATGACGGTGATGACGGTGATGACGGTGGTGACGATGATGATGATGATGATGATGATGATGATGATGATGATGATGATGATAATGACAAAAAAGTTATTACCAGAACCGGCGACCTTACCACTAATCGTAT
This sequence comes from Hedya salicella, assembly GCA_905404275.2. Lineage (NCBI taxonomy): Eukaryota > Metazoa > Arthropoda > Insecta > Lepidoptera > Tortricidae > Hedya > Hedya salicella. The sequence continues at coordinate 5,971,164 of FR990100.1, forward strand.
ACAGTGGGGAGCTCAAACCCACAAACCGGAATGCCATGCAATCGCAGCCGCTTACGTTTGGGACGCGCGAGGCACAAGAACTGCTGAAGTGGGTTAAATCAATTCAGTCCGAGTTGTGGTGCGAGTGAGAGAGAAGAAATCGGAAAGAGACTGTGAAAATACGGGCTGAGCGACCCCACCAGCGGGGATGACTCTTAAGGCCCGGACACGACAACGCGTGACTGGTAGCGTGGCAAGCCAATATTCCTGATACATTGCGTGTGATGCCAACTAATTGCTGTACAGTGAGCATCTCGACCGCGCAATGAAGAGATAATTCACTCGCCGCGTCGCTAGTAGCTGTTGTCCTGGCCAGGTATCTTGGTTCGACGAGTTCGCAGCTGCCATCCTTTGCACGCGTCTAGGACTCCGGGTATACCAGCCTCTTACGAGACGGCTTTTGGGGAGAGGATCCTCTGAGGAATCAGGGATCGTCGGAAGGTAGTCGGCTGCCTTCCTAATTAGAGAGTTACTATGGTTGTCACAGAAACGTCTAGAGGTACTAAAGGTAATTATTACAGCTTTAACCAGTTATAATAACACTAGGAGTTTTCCTCTGATTCGCCCGCGAAACCTATTTTTTTTCACCCCTTGGGAACCGAGTGTTTTTCCGGATCATACGCAAAAATCATGCCTAATCCATTGCTATCGTGTAAAATAAAGACAAACGAACAAACACACGTTCGCATTTATAATATTAGTAAGGATAAGTACATTATTTTATTTATTTATAAAAATAAAATAACGATATCTTCGTGTTATATTTTCATGTTGAATTTCACCACGCTCAACAATTTGATAGGTTTTATCAATTATTAAGAATTAACAGAGCATGATAAAATTAGGGTTTAATCTTAACATAGTTAGCAAAAATGGATAACAACCTAATGTAAAAACTTAAACCACGTTTTTCACTTTTACGTACGCCATTAATTGTAAACTGAAAGAATAAATGAGAAATTTCCAGCAACATCATATTTTCCAAACATCACTGACCAGCGAGCATTCCTAAAACTCTTAAACTGGTTTAAAAATCATAACGAACTTCTGTCGTGTTTTAAAATTCGCTTTGCAGCAACAATGTGTAGCCACAAATCCATGCGAGTATGCGTGGAATATGCGGCAACTATGCGGCGTTTCGCATAATGCGGGCGAATGGGGACAGCTCGGGAGAATTGTTGCATGAAGTTGAAGCTCATACTAAAACACTGATATGCTAGATAAGTTGACGACGCTTGCCCTGAAATTTTCAGCCAACATAACAAAATTAAATTCACTATATACGTACGTGCAGCGTAGGACGGCCCCCTACTAGGTGGACGGATGACCTCGTATGGGTCGCGGGGAGTCGGTGGATGCGGTCTGCACAGGATCGCACCCTGTGACTAGCTATAAGAGGGGCCTATGTTCAGCAGTGGACGTCCGTGGCTGATAGATAGATAGATACGTACGTCCCTAAAAAACTAAACCAATCCTATGTATGTTTTCGAGCACTTGTGATAAGAAGAGACGTAGAAACTTGACATTTAGTGTGTTATTGAGATAGTGTTGATATTAATAAGAAATAACTGATTAAACAATTTAAGGGTTCTTCACAGTGTAGAAGGTAGTAGATCCTTTTTTATATAAATTCAATAAATTTATATCAGGGAAAATATATGTACAGTCTACACAAATCGATCTAATCCTTAACTAAGCCTCCTAAGCTAAAGCCTAAACTAAGTCCTAAACGTGCCTGCAGTCAAACTATACAATACAGTTTTGCAAGAAACAGTCTTAAAAATAAGAAATAATATGTACTTTGTTTAATAAAAAAACAAGCAAAGCTCGTACAATGGGTACCGGGCGACACATAGTTATATAGATAAACTAGACGGCACCCGCAACTTCGTTCGCGGAGGAGATAAAGTCATAGCCCCTCTTTTTTCGAAAGCGTACTCAGGTAAAAAATCTTATAACCATCTGTGGATACCCAGCCCCGTACACTCATGTACCAAAAACAGATGAAATCCGTTTTGGCGATTTGGCGTGAAGCTTGATTGGTATAATGACACATGCGAATATACAAAAAATCTGATGGTTTAGGATACTTTTCACCCGACTACTCTGAACAATAGGTTATGATTATGAATTTTTCTCCTCCGCGAACGAAGCTGCGGGCACCGTCTAGTATTATACATAAGTTTTCTTTGTTTATTTTTAATAAACTTTTGTATCACAGGATTTTGAAGGTTAATATAGGTAACTATATAAGAAAAAAATGTGTGTAGTAAAGTTATATATTCTCCTTCGTTTAAATATAATAAGTTAGTAATTAAGTATAAGTATTAACGACAAAATCAAAATATAAATGTAACGTAACATACTTAAACTAATAGAAAAAGAAAAAATAATAAAATTACAACTAACTGAGGTCCTCTAAATCGGTTCCCTGCGGAACGGTGCCCATAAGGCTGGCTGCATTCCCCCGTTGAATGGCGATGCCTATTCTTTGTCCGAGGAATGAGCCAGCCCTAGAATCACGTGTGGTTTCAATCACTTTCTTTTTTAAACTTTTAAAAAGTGAATGGGCATCCCGACTCCACGGTTCACCCTTCGTTCTATAGTTCTTGAGTATAATTTCGTTGTGCTTAGCTTAATATTTTTTTATTCAAGCTATACACAGTACATTACTTAATTAATTTCATATCATTAAGCCGATGTAAAAAAGCTTTTTGATTTTCTTAATAACCCATAATGTCTAATTATCAAGCTAACTAACAATATCTGACTTACAATGTGGTCATACAGTAATAATAAATAATAAAATTACTTAGCCTAATAAACCCAAAAACCAGAGAATCATCTATGTCCATGCATTACAAATTTCCGTGCACTTCTCTGTAAAATATATTCACTGCACATAGTTGGCTTTGTTTCGTTAAACCATGCAGCCGTACAACTTTCAAAAACTCGTATAACAATTTATCATTCGCTAGAATCACAACTTTAAGTTACACGTCCTATGGTTGTTGTTAGATAGGGGTACAATTAAGATATGGTGTTGGTGTCGAGCGAAGCGGGCGCGGGTGCTGGTGCGGCTCTCCCGCTCGCTAATTACTTGGCCAAATATTTACTTTGGCGGGATTCTCCTTTCTGCAGCTCGGATCAGGGATCGGTGTTAGTGGAAGAGCGATAGCGGATTTGATAAAAATACTCGTTTTACCGCATTATATAAGGCAGGGCTGGATTTAGGGGAGGGTATCCGGGGCTAGGGCCCTGGGCCTCCACAAAAGTGGGGCCCCCACAATAGAATTCATACCAAGTACAGAGCGATACCGAATTATTGGAGAAAAGGGGCGGCCAGTTTTACGTCTTGAAAAACCTTAGAGACGATGGGACAAACCGTCTATAGAAGCTTTCTCTCCTGAGCATTGAAAGTGCATGATTTACTCCGGGACCTTGATTTCAACGAAATCATCAACGATTTTTCTTCTAAAACAGCTCGGCAGATTCCGTTCGTTAACGCTAAAATTTAATTTCGCATAATTCTTATTTTTTACTATATTTATATCTTTCTCAAAAAGAGAGAAGAAGATTGAAAGGGAGGCACCTGCTACTAAAACCACAATGCCCCAAAGCTATATACAAAAAAAATATTTATAACATAATATTTTCTTCTGTTTCCGCGATTATTACTCATTGAAATAAAACAATTTAACGGATTATATCGCGTTTATTATCTCATTTTAGTTCCCGACGTTTCGGAAGCTTTCCAGCTTTCCATGGTCACGTGTAACTGTCTTTACAGCTTAGGCCCATCTGGCATGTATGTACACCTTTATTTGTGTTTTTTCAAAAAAATGGGTAGTTTGCACAAATTGTAACTTTGACAGAGGAAAAACATCTTTTCTCAGTCCTCCCGTGACCATGGAAAGCTGGAAAGCTTCCGAAACGTCGGGAACTAAAATGAGATAATATACGCGATATAATCCGTTAAATTGTTTTATTTCAATATTTATAACATGTGTATTGACATTTATAATCACATCCCTGAAGGAATTGTAACTCTTCAGGGGAATAGGTTTAAAACTACTCTAAATAGCTGGCTGATTTAAAATTGTTTTTATAGCGTAAAATATTTTCTTGACACATGTAGAATTAGGTAATTATTTTAATTATACTATTATTATTGATTATTTAAATTATACTATTGTTATTGATTATTGACATTATACTATTATTATTGACTATTTGGATTGGAAATTGATTATTAATATAATTTAGTGTGATAAATATTTGCATGCCTGCGTGTAGGCTGAATACATGGAACGAAAAATATTGTAAGACCTATATGCAATCTGCATTCCTAGCAAATAAATGTTTTGAATTTGAATTTGAAAAAAAATGGTTTCACAATAAATTATTTATTGAAAAACTTGACTGAAAAAACTTGTGCATTTTATTTGGAAAATAATTAGCGGCCAGGCAGGGGCCTCTACTCCTTTGTTGCCCTAGGGACTCCACACATCTAAATCCGGCCCTGTCACGAAAGCAACGCAAAAAATAACGTCTTCTAATCGGAGTCAAGACCTATTTAAACGTCCTAATCTAGGTAAATCTTAGAAGAACATACAAATATCAATAATTGGGAACATTAAGTTTCCCAAAGGTATTTTTTTTACGCCATAGTTTACGTTAGATGTGGGAACTTACATAAGCAAATAGTTCCTTTAATGTATATTTTTTTAATACGTCGATGTGGCTGTATGCATTTTAACATTGGTCTATATCTGTGCAGACCAAAGTTAAAATACATACAGTCGATTGTCATAAACAAATGTTACTTCTAAGTGTGATATCTTAACGAAAGACAGAAATTAATTAGTTCTGGTTTATTTCCTACGGAGCAAAAACACACGTTACAAATAGGATATAGAAAGAGAGCGAAGACCGAAGTGGGAAAGAGAGAAGTGATTGTTTAAGCTGAGTTCAGGATACCACCCTTAGATTTAAAAAAATATATCTAAAACAATATGACATAAAAATAAACCATCCGTAGATTCTGAATCCACATTACGCGTGCTATAGACAAAATATAATATAATGAAAACATATATTATGAAATTGACACGCCGTCACCCCTTTTACTATGAATTAAACTTATGGGTGCCCTATTAGTTGGGCAGTATGGAGCACTGGATGCTTGCAACAATAACATTTTCCAGTATCTAATAGTAAACATACGATGAATATAGGTACAGTCGGCCAAGAAATTGGTCTACCACTTTACGACTTCATGTATTAAGGTTTAAAAGTGGTATAGACCAATTTCTTGGCCAACAGTACATGTAACGCCAATCGCTTTACTTAAGTTACCTAAAGTATATCCCTGAACGTAGATGAAACATCTTTCGCTACTTAGTCGGAAAGTTGGAAACCCTGGCCACCCCGCCGAGATTAAAGCGTGATAAAATCAATGTCACTGAGATATACTGTAAATTTATCCTTTGAACTTACGGCATAACTATAGAGAATTTTTGTCTTTAAATATTATAATATATTTGTTCTTTTTGCAACTTACAAGGAAAGGTATCCAACAGTCCGGCTCCGATTTGATTTATTTTTATATATGTTAGAAAATAGTGTAAAATAACGGACACTTATTTTTTTTCAGCTGCTCAAACTTAACCTATTCGGGAAAATTGTTCTCCAAGGTACTAAAAAGTGACCCAACTCTCTAACTTCCTAAGAGAGTTTTGTTAAAGCAAATTAGGTACTAGTTTTGTTATTTCGGCTCAAACTTATCTTTTACAAAAAAAAATGCTGTTTTTCTTGTTACTTTCTATATTCATTAAAATTGCCCAGTACTAACAACTCTACTTTGGAACTATAAAATAAGTTTCCGTCAAAAATTGCATTATTGTGACAAACTGTTATTGCCAACTGTACTTTTTTTTGGGACACTTCTAAGACTGGAGTAACAATCCGGAAGATGATTCAAAATGGGAAACTAAATCGTGCTACTATCACAGCACTAGCCAAACCCACTAAACTTGGCAGATTATATAAGACCGTATCGTGGCGGAATCGTTACAAGTTTTACTCGCTCCGGCTTAAATTATTTACCGATCGAAAGACTTATCGCAGTCCGTAAACGAATTATCGACTCATTTAAACTGGTAAATACAGTTTGGAGGTACGGTAAAAACGTTAGGAGACTCAGAAACTTTGATTAGAAGGATGATTTCAAGAGAGCTTGGACTTTTAACCCGCCTCCGGTCGATTTTTTTTAATTCGTAATGTTTTACGCTGTCATATTATTTTAGTATGCTTTATACTTAAACAAATATGTCATACATGACTAAACAATATTCGAAGAAAAAACGTTTTTTTCTACTTAAATAATCTTGCACAATAAAAGGAAATGCCGTTTTTAACTTAAACTTGATTAAAAACAAAACAAAAACAATCTCACTTCTCTTAAAAACGATCCAATCTATGCTTAAATAAATAAATTGTTGGTTGCCATTTTTATTAACACGCTTTTATTAGGTCGACCTGTATGTAACTAACTATGTAATGGAATCTTAGGTAACTAATTTAACCACCTTCCAAGGATCGTAGTGTCATGAAAATTGGCAGCTGTATGTAGTTCTGATGAGAATACAATAATATGGTACTGTCGAACAGATCTGATAATGGAGCCGGAAGATATGAACTGGAACATCATGATGGAACATCGTATCATAGCTGTGTTTGGATTTGTTAGAAAAGTCTTGCAAAGCGTGTTTTTCTAATGTTTTTTTAAACCATTAATTTATTATATTGTATCTTATATTTTGGTTAACTATCTGTCGCATTGCAGTTTTCAGACCGATCGTCATTTGCAACTTAAAATGCAACTGCGTAAACTTTTATCATACATTGTGCTTACAAATTATACTCGTGAAATGCCATTTGCCATTATATCAACAATTAAATCACGTACATTTATAGCAGTCTCTGGTGTTCTTTCAGGCTGGCTGTCGTTATTAAATTATAAGATACTAGCTTCTGGCGGCGACTTCGTCCGCCTTAAATTCGTTTATCGTGGATAAGGGTCCTTTTCCGGGATAAAAAGTAGCCTATGTCCTTCCCCAGGACTCAAACTAGTTCCATACCAAATGTCATCCAAATCGGTTCATCGGTTTAAGCGTGAAGAGGTAACAGACAGACAGACAGACAGACAAACAGACAGACAGACAGACAGACAGGCAGACACACTTTCGCATTTATAATATTAGTATGGATGTTCAGCTTGATATTACTTACTGTAAATTCAGTTATATTGTAGTTAAAGTGTGGTAGACTCGTAAGCTTTAGAGCTGCCGATCGTAAAAGTCACAAGAATGCGAGTAAATATTATGAAAAAGGCAGAATCTTGTCAACCAAGGACGACAATAGATACGAAAAAGGTTTTCGAAAATACGCAGCTGGTCTAAACAACTTAAGGCCCATATTTTAATACGCAGTAGTAATAAATAATCATTTGATATACCAAAGCACTGTTCACTATGCTATTACAAATGCCATATCGCGTCTAGCCTCAATAAAAAAACTCTAAAACGTTGAAAAGAATGCACGAAAATGGCTATTTTACGCAACATGGAAGTAACAGTAACTAACTTCTATACGCACTTACTGCGTTATTCCGTGGTAAAGAATACTGGCCATAACACGCCAATGATATCTTTATTTGGTTTTAAGTGGTAATAAAACTATGAATATAGGGTCGCTTACACACTACCCGATCCAGACTAAACCAAAAAGTAATAAAAAAGTGGCCAAGAGTATGTCGGACCATGCTCAGCGTAAGGTTCCGCAGTCGTTACTACAAAAAATGCATTAAGTACAGACGAAAAATTACGATGTGAAAAGCTGCACCATCAAAAGAGCGTCGCATTTACATGCTTTTGCTGAGAAGCGCAGTTTTTTGGCCATAAATCAAAACCTCAAATTTTTCAGCGATTATTTTCCAAAAATATGTGCTTAATCAACCTAAGCACTTATTTACGAATCGAGAGAGATGGCGGGATATCATACAGCGAGCAATTGTAAGATACCAATATCAATTGATTACGACCTCTGCAACGCCTGGGAAAAAGAAATAATAACAAACCATAACGCTCTCGGTGCTATACTTTAAATCGAGCCTGTATGAAGTTCAACATGATGTGGAACCACCTTGATCACAAATTTTGTTAATTCCATTGCATCTTACATGAAAACAATGACGAGAATTTGTGGCTTTCAAATGAAGGCCACTAAATATGGCCTATGTTTTTATTTTTAGTCGCTCAGTCATCACCGATAGATAAAAAAAAGGGTAGTGTTACCAGCCTACTCTTGCAGGTTATGCTAAGGTTAGAAGTATAGAGACTTCTTCGGTGACTCATTGTCTCACGACCGATATTATATGAATCCCTTTCCATTCGCTACAGTGTGAGTAAGACGAGAGAGTTCCGTGACGAGTGAAATTGCAGCCATTTACCTAAGCTAGCTCGGCTGGTGTGTGAGCGCTCTAAGACGAGTTACTCGATATATGGACGTTGTGAACTATAAAATGTCTGAAATCAGTGAAAACTTTTATTGCGGTTGACAACGACTATCGAACAAGTCGAATAAAAGTGTAATAACTAGAAGTTCATTGAATGACATGTTTAAAATTTTATTGAATGACATGTTTTAAATAAGTAGCTAAAATAATTGATAACCGATTTTACAATTGAGACACAATTACTTATACCTTGCTCAGTTATTTGGGTCAAATAATCAATTTTTTTGTACCTCGTTGCCATGGCTTCTACTCCTGAGTTACTCTTTCAAACTACGATGTGAAACAATATAAAGGTAGCAATTGATTTTCTTTCTAGCCAATATAGGTCCATTTTTCAAGAACCCATCTTGGCAGTATATTAATAGCCTAGATTGTTAGCATTTTTCTACGTAACTCTGTCACTCTTGTCTCTTGAATTACGAACAGAAAAAGAATAACTTTTATAAGGGTATATATAAACGAGGAAAGCAGAGGCTCAGATAAACATCTATACTATTATAAACTTGTAAAAATGAAATGTCTGTACATTGAAGATATTTTCAAAAAATTGATTGTATCGGACTATTTGGAGGTGACTAAAACGAAAAATATTTTTGAAAAAACGACGGATTATGATTTTTTCTCCTCGGCGAACGAAGTTGCGGGCATCTTCTAGTTATCAATATATTATACTAGAAGGCGCCCGCAACTTCGTTCGCGGAGGAGAAAAAGTCATAACCCTTAATTTTTTCTTCAGCCTAGTCGGGTAAAAAGTATCCTATAAACATCTGGAGATACCCAGCTACCCGTGTACCAAAAATAATTGATATCCGTTTAGCCCATTTTGCGTGATGAAGCCACAACGACACATACAAACATACATAAAATCCAAAAAAAATATTTTTCTTTTTAATGTCCATAACAATCATTTTTTTGAAAATATCTTCAATGTTGTACAGACATTTCATTTTTACAACTTTATAAAATATGTTCAATGTAATAACATTTCATTTGTACAGCAAATATGACACTAAAAAACCTAGACTGATTGCGAACGACAGCAGTTCAAATCTAAAACATATACGGTCACAAAATGGCCGGAGTTATATTTCAACAATAACAACAAGAAAATCTTGATCCACCCATAACCTCTCCACTCGCGTAATCAGTCGTTATTAGCCTTCAACACTACACACTAACAAAACATGGTCGAATCGGGAAACAATTTAACGATGATAACCAGACTTTTGGAAACAGAATATATTGGCCAAGAGCGAACCAGACTAAGACATATAATTTTATTTTATTTATTATTTTTCAAATCAAAACTTTGCGTCATTACTCGCGAGAAAACGGTTTTCGGCATATCCTAAACGAACCATATACTTTTCCGGAACACAGAGTAGCCTATTTGACTACATCTATAATATTATAAAGTTGTAAAGATGAAATTTCTGTACCTACATTGAAGATATTTTCAAAATAATGATAGTAACGGACTATTTGGAGGTCACTAAATCGGAGTTGTTTTTTTGTATTCATCACGCCAAAACGGCTAAACGGATTTCATCTATTTTTGATACACAGGTAGGTAGGAATTTACAAGAGGTTATAGGATACTTTTTACCCGAATACGCTTAAGTAAAAAGGGTTATGGTTTTTCCTCCTCCGCGAATAATGTTGTGGGAATCTCCTAGTGTCCAAATATTTTTACCTACTGACTCAAATCATGGTCACTATTTAGATTTATATCAATATGTCAACTTTTTCATGGTCACTATTTAGATTTATATCTATATGTCAACCAAGCCACTCGTAAAAGCGTTATCATTCATTTATTCAGGATAATACAACCGTTTATTTGTCTACACGCGCACCCAAGTTTAACAACGCCATTTAAGGGGAAAGACTTTTTCCAGTCATAATAAAATAATTATGTACAACAATTCTGTCTCCAGGCGACAGATACGTGACTTTCGCAAATTGGGCCAATAATCCACCTTTACGGCTTGAACCAATATTTGTGCCTTCAGGACCAACTTTATCACAAAATTGCGTCCATCTTTTCTCTTTCACTCGTTCACTTTATTACATAGTATCGACAGAGACGGTATTATCACGCTGGATGCTGGTGTCTCCAATGCACACCTAGACTAAAGTTACAGTAACAACTGAATAACGACCTAACTTTTTCCCAGCAAACTTCTGCCTGCGCCTATCTTGTGTACAAACAAGAACTGGTAACTTTTGTGGTGACTAGTTTGGATGTCTGGTTCTGTTGCCATATACAAGAAGCCTGCATGGCTCCTATTGTTTTGAAGTAGAGTTTTATAGAAACTTCTTGTGTATGGCAAACGTATTTCGGTTTCCCTGGAGCGTTGATTTTTGTGTTACTCCTCAGCCTATATAAAAATCATGACGATCTCTTACTTTGCGGTATACGAAATAAGCCGATAGCAAAAATACACTTTCTTATTTAAAATATGAGTAGCGATAAAAATAATCTACAAATCATCCAAACATTTGGATTTTTCTTTGTCGCATTTTTATCGTAATCTCGTATAACTTACGAGTACCTTGACGGTTCTATAATAAGCAGCGAAAATTAAAATGCTTGTATACGACATGCAAATATTTAGATATAACAACGTTCGCGGAGGGGAAAAAGTCATAACCCCTCTTTTTGCTTCAGGGGATCTGGATAAAAATATCCTATTACCATCTTCCTATGTCTAAGTATCCAGCCGTTTTGAGGTAATATAGGCAAAGATTTTCCGACTGAGATAGCGCTGTTATAGTTAGGTAAAAAACTTAAGTAAAGCCCCTCTTGTATGTAGTAGTGTACAAAATTGATATTGAACTTATGTAATTTTTCTAATATGGAACGTCAGATTGCCTATACGGATACGCTACTACTACATACAACAGGTGACTTACTTAAGTTTTTCACCTATATCAATGTCCATAGATTTTAAGACATTTAATTGAGAGATTGCACTGTTAAGATTTTTCTTGAAATCAAGACCCCTGTAAGATATCTGGATATTACAATTAGTTGTGAAGCATTACAACTTTAAGTGTTACTTAAACTTACTGTGATCTATTTTTATCTAAAGCAAAAAAGTTGCTAAAAATAAATCTCAACTGCCACTGAAGCCAACGCGTATTATGAGCGTTATTGGAAAATCAGAAATATGGGGAAATCGAGATAACTAAGTATACCTACTAATAATTATATAGATAGAAAACAGCCACGCAACTTTCTCGAATCAGATTTACTTAAGTTTTTCACCTATATCAATGTCCATAGATTTTAAGACATTTAATTGAGAAATTGCACTGTTAAGATTTTTCTTGGAATCAAAACCCCTGTAAGATATCTGGATATTACAATTGTATAATAGTGTAGTTGTGAAGCATTACAACTTTAAGTGTTACTTAAACTTACTGTGATCTATTTTCATCTAAAGCAAAAAAGTTGCTAAAAATAAATCTCAACTGCCACTGAAGCCAACGCGTATTATGAGCGTTATTGGGTAATCAGAAATATGGGGAAATCGAGATAACTAAGTATACCTACTAATAACTATATAAATAGAAAACAGCCACGTAACTTTCACATATGGCTATTACTCTATCACTTTAAAAGGACGTAAATCACTAAAAGCACCAATGGCACATAATGACTTTATTTCCCAGCAGAATTGCATCAAAAACCATCCCTAATGGAACATATTCATACTCTACACAAAAGAGCGTATCATCCTAGGAAAAACTTCGGCGATCACGTCTTTCTGGTTCTAATGGGAGTGTGTTACAATACAAGTGATGTCCCCTGATCCATCACGCGGCTAATTGAGTAATGGGCAATGGCTGACTGATTGATCGCGGCCAAATATGATGCATCGGGAAAGTTCGCCTGCGGTTTGTCACCAGCACTGATTTGGCGCCAGACATTTTGCAATGAAGCCGTATTGCCGGCGACAGAGGAGGGCTACATTACACGTTATTTCTGAAAGCATACAATATTCAGAACTTACATAAAGCCCAATTTAAACATCGCAAAAAAAAAGATTATAATGTCGATATCATTAGTTTTACGTGCTACGTGAAGAAGTCGAAGTCAACCGGAGGAAAATAAGTTACCAGAACATTATGTTTCGCAGCTTCATTCTTTGCGATTTATGGTTTACATATTGTAGTGGCGCCCCCACGCATCAGCCTTGCACGGTATTTTAAAGTTTTTATACTAGCAATTTTAAAAAGCCCGCGCTTTTTACCTGTCATCCCTACCACCCACCATCCCAGCCGGTCTCTAACAGCTATTTTTCAATCATTCAACGTTTCCGTGCTCAAGCCTTCGCACGTCCCGCACAACGCGCTGCGATATGGAGAGAAAACGAAAAAGTAACGAAAACCCTGAATATCTTCGCAAAAAAAATCAGAAGATTAGAATCCAGACTTACGCGGAAACCAAGACGCCGCATGAGAATATTGAAATCTTCGGATAGTGATACTAGCGGTAAGTAAGTTTCACAAATGTTTTTTGTTGAAACATGTGATGCGTACTGCTAAAATTGGGCTGTTACTGTCACGCAAAACGCGATGCGAGCTACTATTATGGGTTGTCTCTGTCGCCAGTAAAAAAGTGATATGTATCACAAATAAACAAAAAACTGTAATGCGAGAAACTGAATCGGGTTATCTCTGTTACGCTAAACAAATAAGCTAACGTTTTAGCTAAACATATCTAAAGAACGTATTTGTTCTTAGCAGACGGAAATGGGGCCGCTCCATCGAGACTGCGGTCGTCACGCCGAGGTTCGCCGCATCGAAGTTCACCGCGCTCAAATTCACCGCAACCAAGATCATCACGCGAAGAGGACGAGCTATCACAAGCTCGACCCTGCCAAGAACCGCCGCGCCGGCTGTCTCCGCAACCAGGCCCGTCGTCGGCATTAGACCAACCGACAAGGTTAGCCGATACTGACCCAGCAATATCCTCTCCCGAGGACATTGAACTCGACGAGGACATCCTCAGCTTACTGGGCGAGGCCCCGAAATCGGACACTGCCTTAGGAAAAAGCATCCATCAAGATATTGCAAGCAGATGGCACGAAATATTAAATAAGGGATTACAGAAAGAAATTAAGGACAGATTTTCACAGGAGTACCTGGTACCTAGCAATTGTGAGTTCTTACTTCCCCCTATTCTCAACCCTGAAGCAAAAGCGGCACTGCCCGAGGCGTTGCTAAAAAGAGATGCATCATTGATGAACAGACAAAAGCACATTGGTTTGGCATTGTCAGCTCTCGCTCAGGCTACTGACCTACTAATAAAAAGCAAAGCATCAACACAAGAGGTATTAAAACCTATTAGTGATGCTTGCCGTATCTTATGTGATTTCCATTTTATGGAAACCAAGATGAGGAGAAATTTCGTTATATCGGCTATAAACACAGATTTGAAAGATGCCTTGATTAATACTGAACGAGATAAATTTTTATTTGGAGAGAACGTATCTGACAAACTTAAAGCTGCGCAAAGTATCCAAAAATCAGGAAATACATTAAAAAACAACATACACAAGAAACCATATAATCACTTTAATAAGGCAAATTTCACAGTAAAAAACAAAAATCAGAAAGGCAATTTAAACTACAAGACCCTGCATCGGAAGCCTTCCAGCCACAGCAAGCCAGATGCAGGGAGGACCTCGTCCAGCACAGTCCACGAGCAGACCCAGCGCCCGTTACCAGGCGACGGAACGCTCGCGCACTCCTCCTCGGAGAGCATATCGGAGATAGTTCAACACGAGGTAAAATACGCCGGCCGCTTGCAGTACTTCACGAAAAATTGGAGAAAGATTACTTCTGATCCCGTAATTTTGTCTTGGATACAAGGTTATGAAATACCTTTCCATTGTCATCCAATATGTAATAATTATCCAAAAATGTATTCTAAGTCAAAACAAGAATCAAGTGATTTCAATAAGTCGATCAATAAACTATTAGAAATAGAAGCTATTTCAATATGTAATCATCATCCACAAGAATTCCTGTCTAGCGTGTTTTTAGTACCCAAACCTGACGGTAGTAACAGATTTATATTAAATTTAAAATGCCTAAACAAATTTATAAGTAAATCGCATTTCAAAATGGAAGATTATCGAACGGCATCAAAATTGATGACCTATAATTGCTTTATGGCGTCTATAGACTTGAAAGACGCTTATTTTTTAATCCCTATTTATAAACCACATAGAAAATATCTTCGATTCATGTTAGATGACATTCTCTATGAATTTAATTGTTTACCGTTCGGCCTTTGTACATCACCCTATGTATATACAAAAATATTAAAACCCGTTTACGAATATCTCAGAAGCAAAAATTTTTTGTCTTGTTGTTATTTAGATGATACCCTCTGCATTGCAAAAACATACGACGAATGCATGAAGAACATTCATTTCACAAAATCCACATTAGAAAAACTAGGTTTCTTGATTAACTATGACAAAAGTTCTCTGATTCCTAAGACTAGTTGTAAATTTCTTGGATTCATTTTTGATTCCATAAGTATGGAATTAAAGTTGCCTTCTTCAAAAAGAAACAAGATTAAAAACAATGTCGATTTGTTTCTAAGACTCAATAAGTGTAAATTAAGAGATTTTGCTAAATTAATCGGTCTTTTGACATCTGCGTGTCCAGCGTTACAATTTTCTTGGTTATACACCAAATTATTTGAACGTCACAAGTACCTATGTTTACTTAACAATCCTAGTTATAATTCTATTATAACAATTCCTACCCACCTAAAAAGTGATTTAAAATGGTGGAAACAACACATAGATTATGACTGCAATCCTTTTAGGTTTAATCAATTTGAAGTCGAAATATTTTCAGACGCATCGTCTACAGGTTGGGGTGCCTATAACAATGGTAATGAGGCTCACGGTTATTGGAAGGATATTGAAAAATTATGTCACATTAATGAACTCGAACTGAAGGCAGCATTTTTAGGCTTGAAAGTCTTCGCTCGTGATATGTATGGTTGCGAAGTATTATTACGGATTGACAATACCACTGCCATTTCGTGCATCAATAGAATGGGAAGCGTACAATTTGAGCATCTTAATTCAATTACGAGGCAAATTTGGCAGTGGTGTGAGGAGCGAAAAATTGTAATTTTCGCTTCATACATAAACACGAAGGAAAACATTCAAGCTGATCAATTATCGCGCAAAAGATTTAGTGACACTGAATGGGAATTAGTAGACTATGCGTTTGAGAAAATAAAACAAATTCTTGGTCTGCCGAAAGTAGATTAATTTGCTAGTAGATGTAATGCAAAATGTCCCATATATGTTACTTGGAAAAATGATCCCGATGCTTGGACAGTAGATGCTTTCACCATATCCTGGAAAACATTAAATTTTTACGCCTTCCCTCCATTTGCTCTTGTTCTAAAAATGCTTCAAAAAATCGTTAACGAAAAAGCGGAGGGGATTGTTGTTGTTCCTAACTGGCCGACACAGCCATGGTTCCCTTTATTTAAAAATCTAATCATTTCAGAAGCTATATATTTTGATCCCAGTATTCATCTGTTAAAATCTCCTTTCAGATCAACACACAGTCTTCACAAAACTCTGTCGTTAGTTGCCGCGAAATTGTCAGGAAAGCACTATTAAAAAGATCCCTTACACCTAGATCTGTCGAAATAATGTTATCATCATTAAGCGATAGCACGTATAAACAATACAATGGTTGCATACGAGCTTGGCTCGACTTTTGTAAGAACATTGGATATGACCATGAATGTACAATCGAACCAACTGAATCATGACCCACTTGCCTGATAATTCGTATGAAACTTTCAAACTTGTAAGATCTATCGCGTATAATGCACTTACGACGTTTTAGGTACTAATAAAATTACGTCAATACAGGTCGCAGACCTATGCAATTTTAACCTTTGTTATCATTGCCATAAAACCACATTTCACACATATACAGTCATTGTTTGAATCTCGAGCTAGTTCTCGCTTATTTAACCTAAACTTTTTGATGATGGAAAAATAAATTTAAAAAATGGGGTGTTCTACAAGTGTGTCATATTATGTCAAGTTGTCAGTCAATGTGAAAAAATAGAAATTAAATGCTTAATAATTTTTAATAATGGCTAATTTAGAAGAACAAAGAGCTCGGATTGTAGTCTTAAGTGAGGAAGGCTATGGCATACGGGAAATATCACGCGAATTGAATATTTCTCGGAATACAGTGAGGACCTGGATCAGACGGCACGCCGAAGAGGGCATCCTCGAGGACAGACGACGCCATAACCACGGCGTTCGCCGACTCACGAACGAACAAAGAGTGGACATGCAACACCATTACGAAGAACATCCTTTTACTCCCACCCGATATTTTGCGGCACAACATGACGTCTGTCTACAAACTATTAGAAATTATTTGCACGGCACTGGACTGCATTACAGACATTATGCTGAGAAAGTAGCCTTAACGGATGATCATAAAACAGCGAGAAGGAATTTTGCAAACGCTTATTTAGACTACAACTGGACTAACACTATATTTACAGACGAAAAAACATTTCGATCTTCTCAACACGGTCGCTTAACTTTGTGGCGTTACGATAACACCCGGTACACAGAAGATCACGTCGTGCCTAATCAGTTATCCGGTCGAATTTCAGCGAATATGTGGGCGTGGATGGGTATCGGAGGAGTAGGTGAGCTTGTCCATATTTCTTCTCGGCAAAACGCAATGAAGTATGTCGATCTATTAGAAGAATCTATGTTACCGACAGTGCGAACAGTTTACCCGCGTGAAGATGTGCCAGTATTTTCCTACGTTCATGACAACTGTCGAGTGCATACTGCCAGGATAGTCTCAAATTGGTTTGATCTGCATAATGATGAAGTTACTTTGATTCCATGGCCGAGTAGATCCCCAGACCTCAACCCAATAGAAAATTTGTGGGGTTTGATGGTCCAAATGTGGGATAACAGAAACGAGAGAACAAAGGAAGCAATTGAGCAACATTGTAACGAAATTTGGGATTACTTGAGGGACAGCGACATTTGCAGTCGTCTAATAGGGTCAATGCGTGACCGATTACAAGCCGTTATCGATAACCATGGTGCACACACTAGGTTTTAGATACTGAATCTTATAATTTAAATTAGTTCTGTTAAAGATTAAATAAAGTTTTTTTTCATTTCACAAATTTTATTACTGTTATTACTTATATAGCTTGAAAGACCAACAATGGCAAATTTCTGTCCTTAAAATAGTTATAGGAATGACGTGATTGAAACCTGTAATCTAAAGTTTATGCTGGCACTTCACTTGACTGCAAACATGACTGCATTATTTTTGATTTTATATTCTAGAGAAATAAATGCGACTAATAGTTGAGCAAATTTAATACGGCCAAGTGAAGTGGCACCATTACGTTCGTAGAAAACTTCCTATACTTACCTACGTAATACAGATAAAGACAGTAACATCATCTCTTCTTTTTCATATACGAGCATAGTCGATATTATCCGATTTATTTAACAGTGCACTCAGTAAATGTCAGTGTCTAATAAAATGATAACAAGTTCGTTACCAAGGAAATAATTCTTCAAGCGAATTTCGACCTACTTGCATTTAAGGGGTTTAGCAAAATAAGCTTATGGTGGGTCATGATTCAGTTGGTTCGATTGTACTTCCGTACCAATAATAATAAATTTCTTAACTGAAATATTTGATACAGGTGCTAAGTACGGAACTATAAATAATTATAGATCTGCATTAGCACTTCTATTAGGACATACCCTACATGATGACAGAATTAAGCGTTTTATGAAAGGAGTTTT
The DNA here is from genome assembly GCA_905404275.2 of Hedya salicella. Taxonomy (NCBI): domain Eukaryota; kingdom Metazoa; phylum Arthropoda; class Insecta; order Lepidoptera; family Tortricidae; genus Hedya; species Hedya salicella. The sequence goes on from FR990100.1 coordinate 5,989,647, forward strand.
CAGATTAAGACCTACAATACCAAAATATAATTTGACATGGGATCCCAGCATTGTTTTAAATTATCTGGCCCAAAAATGGCCCAACGAAGATCTAAATCTGGAAACTCTTTCCAAAAATACTCTCACTTTGTTGGCTTTAGTTACCGCACACCGTGTACAATCATTTTCACTGATCAGGCTAAGTAATATTGATATGCGCAGTGCTTGTGAAATTATCATAAAGATACCAGATGTAATAAAAACTTCTAGACCAAATTCTTCACAACCGGTTTTAAGACTTCCATATTTTAATCAAAGACCAGAAATTTGTCCAGCTAGATGTATACAAACTTACATAAATAAGACGAATCCACTTCGTAGCATAGATAATGACAATTTATTTATCAGTTATAAAAGACCGCATTCAAAAATCTCGCCGCAGAGATTAAGTCACTGGATTAAAGAAACACTTCACAACAGCGGCATAGATACATCAATCTTTACTGCACATAGCACCAGGCATTCAGCCATTTCTACAGCCAACAAATTGGGTGTTAAACTTGATATTATTCGGAAAACTGCAGGTTGGAGCAACTCCTCTTGCGTGTTCGCCAAGTTTTATAATAAGGAGATTGTAAATGATTGTAACCAATTTGCCAGAGTGATTCTCTCATCCACAACAAACCTGTACAACATTAATTATGATTAATTAATTGTATATCTATGAATAAATAAATTTAATTGTTATTCAATGAAAGATGGTTCTGCTTATTATTAATTGTGTGAAATACTCACCTTACTGCATAAAAATAATTATTTCACATTTTGTGCTCTGAACATCCTACAATATGTAAACCATAAATCGCAAAGAATGAAGCTGCGAAACATAATTAATGATCAAACGAACTTACCAAGTGAAGTTCGATCACAATTATGTGAGCAGCTTCATTCGACGCGATTTATCACAACCCACCCGCAACATCAAAAATGTTGTCAACGTAGTTACGTTACCCTACCCGACTTGTATTCAAAATTGTGAAATAATTTCTTGCTATTATGCTATAAACAAAATGATTGAAAAATAGCTGTTAGAGACCGGCTGGGATGGTGGGTGGTAGGGATGACAGGTAAAAAGCGCGGGCTTTTTAGTATTGCTAGTATAAAAACTTTAAAATACCGTGCAAGGCTGATGCGTGGGGGCGCCACTACAATATGTAAACCATAAATCGCGTCGAATGAAGCTGCTCACATAATTGTGATCGAACTTCACTTGGTAAGTTCGTTTGATCATTAAATATGTGTTGCGGACAGCCCCGATCCAGCCACCGAGCTTGTCGTCGATCCAGTCGTCGAGCCTGCCGTGGTGCCAGCCGTCGAGCCCGTCGTCATCACAGCCCCGAGCCAGCAACAATTCGATTGACGTCAGAAGATAGATTGATCTGTATGAACCAGAAACAACTCGATTGATCGCTAGTGCCTCCAGAGACAAGATTCGATTGACCGCTAGTGCCTCCAGAAACAGAGTAACCGATTGACGTCTGACCAAGGCAAGAGAAGCGGAGCACTGAGCGTCGGAGCCCCGAGAGCCTGACACGGATTGCCTGGCCAGCGATCCCTTCCATTCAAACGTGTCTGGCCAGCGGTCCACGAAAACACACCTTGTATGAAGAATATTTTTATTATTGATTTTATAAATGTAAATGTATTAAATTGTGAACCCTAATAATTGTAAGATAAGTTTAGCTCCATAAAAGAGAGCAATAATATTAAGAATCATGAACTATTTGCATAAATAGCCTGCTAAAACAGATATGAACCTCGCGGGTCAGATAAAGTGGAAATAAGGTAATTTATAATTGGAACTTATGATAATGACTTGGATCTTTAATATTTACAAATAAAGAGAACCCGAACCTTAGGATAAATAGGTAAAATTATCGATAGAACCTAGACTTTGAAAGTCGGAACTTTAGAGCCCTGTAATTATCTTAGTTTAAGCCTGATCCTATTCAAACTTCATATAAACATGTATTATATATGTAAGATTTAAGAACCAATTAGAATCTGAACCTAGGTCTTAAGATTTAATCACTAGAGCTGATTAATTGATCCTGTAAAATGAAACTTGAACCTTTAGAGCCTTATAATTTTGAACCTTTGTAAATATAGTAAGTAAAGTAAAGTAAATTTAATAGATCCAAACCTAACGAACCAATCTAGGTCAATCGTAATAATGTAAGACCTAGGATAGTGATTTTATGAGCCTAAAACTGCCTAAGTAAAAATGTAAAATGTAACAGAGATAGCAGATCTCTTTCTGATCGAATTTTTAACCACACAGAGATCTCTCTAGTTTGATAGGCTTTAAAATTAAAACTAATGTGGACAATGATGTCACGATGTGAGCCCTATGAAAATTATAAATTAGAAAGCGGCCTGCGAGCCGCGACGAGTTTTGTGAATTTTAGTTACTACCGAAGAGAAATTATACTGTGAACAAGTGATCTAGTTGAAATAAAACAATTTAACGGATTATATCGCGTATATTATCTCATTTTAGTTCCCGACGTTTCGGAAGCTTTCCAGCTTTCCATGGTCACGGGTGGACTGAGAAAAGATGTATTTTCCTCTGTCAAAGTTACAATTGTAACTTTTATTGTTTGTATTTTCCTCTGTCAAAATTACAATTGTAACTTGAAAGCTGGAAAGCTTCCGAAACGTCGGGAACTAAAATGAGATAATATACGCGATATAATCCGTTAAATTGTTTTATTTCAATGAGTAATAATCGCGGAAACAGAAGAAAATATTAAGTGATCTAGTGTTATTCCAAGTACTCCCAGTAACCCTCCTAGCCAGTTACCCTGCTAGGAAGTGCAGTTTTAGCTAGGTTGCGAGGCCGATCCCCTATATCGCGCGCTCATTTAGAATCACGTAAGCCCTAAGTCGTGGGCAGAGCCGTACGCGTTAGGATTGATCCGTCGAACCTTTCTCCTTCGCGTACCCGCGTGATTTTAGTGCAGCCGTAACGGGAGTACAGATCCGAATCGAACCGATCCGAACCGAACCCCTGAACCTTTGGTCCTTCGAGTAACCCCGAACCCAGGAATATCGAGTTTCTCTATTTCGGAGCCTTCAAGTGTGGTATAGGAACGGCCACAATAAGCTTCTCTTTACTATTTATTAGCTTACGTTTCTAATGACATGAGACAGTTGTAAAAAATAGACTTAGCAGAAATTTGTATCAAGATAATAATTGAATTAAATATTTACACTAAAATCTCCATCATTGGCAACACGACACATTCATGTCCATCCTCACCTAAAATTATAGTAAGAGATACCGTGTACTTTCCTCGGGTCCCACGGAAGACCAGCACTGCGATATTTTCCCGATGTTGCAGCATCATGCTGAGTGGTGGCCTTTGGCTGGGGACATGGCACCACCATTGTATCCCTGTATTAATTATTAGCCAATCTAGATTAAAAGTAATTTCAATTTATTCATAATTTAATACTCTCTTTGAGCTTTCGTCTTGTATTGGTGCTATCTTTTCGGCGCAATAAATGTGTTTACTTTCTTTCTATTTTTGAACCACGTACACTTAGTAGGTACACTAGAGCAGTATGAACCCCTCGTAAATATTTTCAGTAATACGTACAAATCAATACAACACAAATAGACTTAACACAAAATTCCGATGATATAAAAACCCCTACTGCATTGTAATCTCTATTAACTTTAAAGATTTCATCAAAAATATACATTTGGCTTAGAATTCACTGAGGCGATGTAAATACTACATCCTGGATCCATTACCAGTGGAAATTGCTTGCAAATTGATACGAGCACAATTAGAGTTTCCACAGAACAATAATGATGCTGGGCCCCGGTAAGGAAATAAATATTCTGGAGGCGGGTGAGAAATAAAGTTACGATAAGAGAATAACAGTGATCGGCTATCCAAAAGTATCACTGTGACTTGTCATGAAAAAACAACGTTACAAAATCACGTAGATCGTTATTCTACTCAAGATTTGTTCTGTCAATCAGTCAGATAGTATTTAGTGTTTGTTATTTAGGTAAAAGTGTCGTATCATATCCGAAACGTATTTACTAATGTGAGCGATAAATATGGCTAAATCATTATAAAGATCTAATTATAATACAATGAGCAACTTTCGTGGCCTAAGTAACAAGCGTGACAAAATCATAGCAATATTTCAGTGTTTTTTTTTGAACTGGAACTACAGTCACCGTGAATGGAAATGTAACGTTTTTCCCATCTCTAGGATACTCCCTTATACTTTGTATATACGGAACCTCCTCTCATCTTGCTTGGGGGTCCGTATTAAAAAGATCAAAGCATGAAATGGCTGCACACATTAACTTTTAAATGGAGTGGTTTGAAAAATATTAAAATTTCGAGATGAATAAGGGGGTGATGATTACGACGAAATAACTACCGTTCATTTGGGTACCATGACATTTTAAAACCAACGCTAATATTTGAGATATTTGATAGTTTTAGACTTAATGAAATGAAAATGAATTCAATGCTTAGATAAAATTTTAGGTACTTAAATCCGAACACTGAAAGTGAATGAAAATGGACTTACTGCTTACGCTAAAGAGTAGTATTAACTAATGTAGTTAAGAAATATAACTGAATTGAGAACTTCCTGATTTTTCATTCTTGTGCATTTTGCCTTTTATTTATACTTGATGTGGATTTCTTCAGGGAGGTATCGCAAATAAATTTCTAATTATTTTTGTTTGATTTAGTAGTACAGTTTTATAAAACAAAACTACGCTTTTCGCAAAGATTACGTATAAATCGTGATAAAGGTTCGATCACAACAAAGCTTCAGTATTTGGATTTCTCCCCAAGATTATCAGAAAAAAACCGCAAACAGGGATTTACCGAACAATTGGTCGATTATACAACCAAACAATTGAGCTGCGAGGTGCCACCTTTTCAGGGTATCCAGTGCGTGTCGTGGCAAGTGAGTGAAAAATGGAAATATCAGGAGCACTCCGCCCCCCGTCGCGGCGTGACACTAGTATACCCTCCCGGGGTGCGCGAAATGACGGCGAGATTTGACAGTCCAGACTCGACAGTACATGCTTCATGATAAACTTTGGTATCTTTCTTAAACTGTATGACTTCAGTCAGATGCACGTAGTTGAATACACTAACGAGTGTTATTTAAATATAAATTATAAAAGATAGGATTTCGTATTCTCACTATCTTTGGACATATTACACGTCGAGAAGACACATCTGTGAAGCGACTTGTAGTGAAGGGAAATGTTGAAGGCACAAAAGCGCGCGGCAGGTCACCAAAGCGTTGGACCGACCAAGTTAAAACTGCACTCAATGGTCCACTCCACGATTGTACGAGAAGAGCAACAGTACGAGAAGTATGGTGATGGATTGTGAAGCTTGCCACAAACCCTGATGTGACGACCACTCTGCCAAGAGTGTGAAAAGAAGAGATAAAAGATATAACTGTCTCGTCTCCCCAGCCACGAGTAGTTAACGTTAGAAACGAAAGCAGTGCCGCGCATGCAGTGACATAATATACATAGTAAATGGAAGTATTAGGAGCACTCCCGGAGTATAGGGCAAATGTCGGCGAGGCACTCCAGGCTCAATACTATGGCAAAACTTTGATATTTTTTACTCTTACTGAAAGTGGCACGATGGGGGTACCAATGTACTAACCTCGTGGGTGTAAGTCATTTTGAAAAAAGAAGAGTAATTTTTTTTATTTCATTGAGTTGCAGTTTGTAGTTCGTAGCTGGGGATCTACAAATGAGGATACTTTTCACCCGACTTCTCTGAAGCAGAAAAGAGGGTAATGACTTTTTTCTCCTCCACTAATTAATTTTATAATAGGTAAAGTTCGTCTTTATAACCTAACCTCGGTGTAACCAGTTGTTAAAATTTTCGATTAAATACACTATTCACGTCATTAATATTCCAGATATTTGTAATTTCTATACAGCTGTTTGCAGTGATTCGTTTCACAATTCTGGAAACAGTTACATTATTTAAACTTTATTACACAAAACAAAAGTAAGTAAAAATGGCGGACATTATGGAGGGGAGATGTAGCTTAATTTGATTATTAATATACTGTATTTGAAATTGTTTTGTGTTGTTGACCTTGGAACAAAATAATTTTAAATTACTTTGTACTCATTGATTTCTATTATGTACTTAATAATAATTCTATTTTCAAACTAGATGATGATTATTGCGAGATGTGATTTAATTATAACTGTTTTTATCTTTTGCATAGTTGATATTGTTAATATTCCCATTTTATTATGATTTTACTTATGCTGACGATCATGATTTAAATACGTGTAACTTTGACATTAAGCAAATTTATAGTGATATTTCATCATAAAATAAATAAATCGAATCTATGCCAAAACGCATTCTCTACTATAATAACAAATTCCTGTATTTTTTAAATTGTCCCAGATATTTAAACGTAAATCGAATAACAAACTTCATGGTAAAGTGCATAAACTTTCCTCGCTCCGAAAGTATTGAATTCACTCCTTCACTGTTCTCTTGATATTTCTTCCAATTTGAATATCGATTTGCCTTTATAAACTTTTGGAAACTTAAAGTTGACTTAAGATAGATAAACTGATATTGATGCTCTTATAAAGTTCCTAAAATTAAGTCTGAAATAAAATATATATTGGAATAAAAACGACAGCATTATGCCTTGTAGGGTAATTATACCAAAGTTTGACACCGTAATATTAATTTAACACCTTACGTGTTAGCTCTGTTTCAATAAATTAAAGTTAAAGGTGCCATATATTGGTACAGCGACTATGTTAAAGTTAAGATTAGGGGTAAAATTGTTGGCACCCAAATTTTAGTAATTGATACTCTGCTTGTGACCTCTATTGCAATGAATTGAAGTTGGCGGTGCCAACTTTTGGAAGAATGTAGAGTATTAGAAAATTTAGCTGAAATGTATAATATAATGATGTATTTTGTCTGAACTGAACTATGCGATGCGCACACATTTTTATTCACTATACCTGCAATAGAATCTAGAAATGTACAGCCAGCTTTAGAGAAACCTGATTCCTCTACCATATACCTATGTTTGTAAGGACGAGTCACTTTAGCGGGCAAAAAAATGGCGATGTGAATATTGAAAGAAATGCAAGTTCCAAAAAATATTACCCGAACGCGGAGAACAGATCTTACAGGTAAATATTTAATTTTATTCGATAAATAAAGAGGTTATAAACGTCGAAGGTGCCAATTATTGGAACAGTGTCGAGCACACCATGAGGTTATCAAGATTGAAGGTATTAATTATTGGCCCAGTATCGAAAACTGGTTTAAGTCACACGCTTAAGTAACATCTAAATGATAGAAATTATAGGATAATTTACTTTCTGGAAAAATGCGATGCGATGTACCGACGTTTTTACTCACTGAACAGTAAAACCTAAGAACTTATAAAGCGTAACAAAATGCAAATTGAATGTAAACGCACTGAAGTAGGTTAAAACGAAACTGTTCCTCCATGCGAAATTATTCTACAAAAGCTACAGTAATGTATGGATTCTCGGTATTCTTTGACTCACAAAGGCAGGATATGCCGGAAATTTTTCAAAAGTTGTCTCTTTCCGGAGTTGATTGTATGCAGTGGAGTAGAAGAGCTGTTTTGTGTCCTGTCTTCTGACAAATGTACAGCGGGCAAAAAATTGCGACTTGAACGTTGAAAAGAACGCATGTTCCAATATGTACGAGTATATGTATTGTAAGCACGGAGGACGGATGTTTTCGGTAGATATTTAGTTTTTTATGTAGTATGTACCTATTAGCGACCTTTCCTTTCCTTTTAACAACCGGATTGGCTCAGCGGGAGTAACGTTGCCTGCGAAGGCCCTGGGTTCAAATCCCGGCAAGGGCAAATATTTGTGTGAGCATAAATATTTGTTCCTGAGTCTTGGATGTTCTCTATGTATGTGAGTAATCTATTCAATATATCGTCGTCTAGTATTCATAACACAAGCCTTATTGAGTAGGTTTTCAAAGCATTACGCAATAAATGACATCATACGGCACGCAATGGTCTCCACCAATATGCCTTGTATACTGGAGCCTCAAGGTCTTAGTAGGACTAATGGTAGTAGACCGGACGGGTTGACACTGGTTCCATGGGCAAAAGGTCGTGGCCTTATTTGGGATGCGACGTGTGTCAGCACATTCGCTCCCTCTCACCTTGGGCACACTATTAGCAAAGCGGGAACTGCGGCTGAAATTGCAGCTAAGCATAAGCATGCGAAATACTCAAATTTGGAGCCAATTTATGACTTCGTTCCGGTAGCTGTAGAGACGAGTGGTCCATGGTGCTCCGAGGCCAAGTCATTCATAAAAAAAATAGGGCAACGTTTGAGGGAAAGAGGTTGCGACCCCAGGTCTGGCTCGTACCTGGTTCAGCAAATATCGCTAGCGACAATGCTGCTAGCATCTTTGGAACGTTTGCCCCAGGTGCTGGTCAGACCGGAGTTTGATTATTATTTGTTATTGACGAAGCGTGTTGCGGATTGCTATATCGAGTTGTGTATAAATATCTAGATACTAGTTCGATTTGTGTAAAAATTGTCCTGTAGTACTTTTTTTATTTCTATAAACTAAATGCTCTTTTACGATCATGATTAATTTCCTTCTAAAAATGCAAAAGTGTTTGTTTGTAGTTCTTTTTATAGCTGAGAAATGGATTACGCTTTTTTTTGCAAGGGCGACGAAGTTTTTCCAATTTATGAAAAACGCACAGTTCGTCACGGTCACGCAAAATTCCATGACATCCGCAGGGATTTGTTCGATAATTTTCACAAAAGCATTTTTTCATAGTAGCGAATTTTTACATCGCGTTCTTTCATGATCGGAAATTTAATTATTCGTCTTTCTTCATGTAGACAACTGGCCACAACCTACGTCTGTCGCGTGACATATTATCACCGTCGCTCTCACACTGTACCGAATAGAAAGAAACTAGCAATATTTTTAACGCGACAAAGAGCCGTGGCACAGTTGTGCTATAGTGTGACCAATACCGCTATACCACGCCTTAGGTATGTGAGCGGTGAGACGGGGAGAACAGCGGCGAAGTGACGAATCAGCGGCTGATCTAACCCCCCGTCTCACCGCTCGCATACCTAAGGTGCGGTATAGCGCTGTTGGTCACACTATACAATGTATTATTTTAGTGGTTGTTTTTCAGCAGCGAGATGATTTTGAACAGGATACTGAACAACTTTCCCCAAGGAACAGAAGTCGAAATATGAAAAAAAGAAATCGACTTCCCACAGAAATGCAATCAGCTGATCAAGTTCACTAAGGGGAGTCGAATTTCTTTTTTCATATTTCGACCTTTGTTCCTTGGGGAAAGTTGTTCAGTATCATGTTCTAAATCATCTCGCTGCGGGAAAATAACCGCTAATTTTTTTCATTGTAGAGGCGCAGTTGTCATACTAAAGCTCTAATAGATTCATACATGTAAAAGAACCCCGCGAACTGACTCGCACAATATTTGGCTTTTGAATTTTGTATTTGAGAACACATGTTACACAAGAGAACATGTAGGTTGAATGTATTACTACATTGAAATAGGTATGTTAGGTGACTCAGAATAATCGGCAAATCTACACGGCGTCAAGTCCATTTACATTTCTATGCAGAACGTGAAAGCTGATTGTTTAGCAAAAAAAGCATAAGTATCTTTGAACTTTCTTTCAAGTTAGGACTTTTTAGCCCCGAGCCACACCATTTTGTGCACCGTAGCACTCTGCTTTTGACTTTGATTAAATACTGAAAATCATTTTCTGATTTTACAATGCAGCAGAAAGGATTGCTTTACGTGTGGCAACTGCTGTTCTTAGATGTATTTAGATTACGTTTCAACTCACGTTGTAAAGGGCGAGCGACACCCGATATGTTTCGATCCATTCCGAGGTTGCACATGAGACAAGTGGACCCGGACGATGCACTCTCCTCGGGTCATCCAAATGGACCGAAACATGTCGAAAATTACGCGGCTTTTACGACGTGACTAAAGGCCGAGCCACACCGGATGTATGTGCGTGACGTGCACGTAGACAAGCGCGTGGTGTGCGCGTTGTAAAGTATGGATCCTCATAAGAGATTACGCACCGCATCAAGTGTGACTCGGCCTTAATGCTAATTTAAAAGGCAAAGGCTATCGGCAATGCACTCAAATACAGAGCTACTTCGGTCACGGTATGGGTAAGGAAGTCGACACTATGGATAGAACCGTTGTTCAGGGAAGATTGAATGTTACAAGATCCATAGGTTCCTCCCCTTTGCGATGGACTGATCAAGTGAAAACCCTCACGGAGTTACTCTTAAATCAGTGCGAGCGAAATCCCTCGGTTAGATAGAGATGGCGGGAGACAGTAAAGAGGACGTGCAGCGACCCCCATAAGCACGACTACTCTGCCAAGAGTACACAACTAAGACGAAGAATGCTAATTTTATCTTCATCATTCATCATCATCATCATTTCAGCCATAGGACGTCCACTGCTGGACACAGGCCTCCTCGATAGATTTCCACATGGGCCGGATAGAGGCGACCCACAACCAGCGAGCTCTCGCAACCCTAACCAGGTCGTCGAACCGCCTTGCGGGTGGCCTTTCCACGCTGCGCATGCCGGTACGCGGTCTCCCCTCGAGAACCTTTCTGGCCCAACGGCCATAGGTTTTTCGAACTATGTGCCCCGCCCATTGCCACTTCAGTTTGCTTACCCTGTTTGGTATGTCGGTGACCTTGGTTCCTCTACGGATCTCCTCATTCCTGATTCGATCCCGTAGAGAAATCCCGAGCATAGCCCTTTCCATAGCTCGCTGAGTGACTCTGAGCTTCCTTAAGAGGCCCATAGTCAAAGACCACGTCTATCTTAATCTTGGGGAATGTTTTGACGAACTTTTTGAGTTGGTGCCACCGTCACGTTTCTATCATTACCTCCCGCCGCAGAAACAAGATAAAAGTAGTTATAAAGTGTTCGGATAGCATCAAATGCGTCAAATCTTTAAAACACTCATTTTTTCCATAGACGCGATTGTCGTAGTTGACCTTATCACATATTTTTTTCGTAAATATCTTCAATGTACAAACATTTAATTTTAACAACTTTTTAATAGTTGAACTTTTTTATTGTATGTTCGTATTTATCGTTGTGGCTTCATAACGCTAAAACAGCTAAACGGATTTCAACTATTCTTGCTACACGGGGTAGCTATAGGCATCCACAGATGGTTATAGGATACTTTTTACTCGACTACGCTGAAGAATACAATAGGGCTAATGACTTTTTCTCCTCCGCGAACGAAGTTGCAGGCAGCTTATAGTAAGTTAATAAATGTAGCAGGCAAACTATAACCTTTCTTTACAAGTATCAAACTATCGCGTTATATTTTATCCGACTGGCAACATTTTACAGTTTAAAAGTAACCTTCTGGCGCGAACGTTGAAAAATCGGCAGTCAACAGCCGTAAGTTACAAAACTGAATTTATTGCCGGACTGCGAAACTGAAGGACGAACATTTCGGTGTACGAGTATATATGGGAAGTCGTATCATTACCGAATTATATCATGCACTTTTAACAAGAGGCAAAGTAATCAAGTACAGCACACTGCGGAAATGCTCTTATTTCTACTAACGCACACTATAAAACAAAACACTTACAAACAAAAAACACACACTGACAATGTATCGTATGAAAAACATTATAATGACTACTATGGAGGGTAGAATCCATAATCACTACGTAGCGTAACAGCGTAGGTATACATGGTGCCCGTGAGGAATTTGAAAGATTTTAACCACGCATTGCTGAGGCCATTATGAGTAAAAAAAATTATATGGCCCAAGTCAAATTCAGCAAAAAAATTGGATAACTTTCGCTTCTCCATAAAGATTATACCTTTCAATAAAATGGTATTAAAGATTATTTTTTCGAAAAAGGACGACTTTTGTGACTGGTAACTGTCACTTTGATGTCAGCCAAAAGAGCTTAATGCACTTTAGTAATCACTATAAAACAGTTTACATGAAAATTGATAGTACCTTCTAAATTTAGTCAGATTTGACGAGGTTTATTATAACATTTTCCATTTTTTCATTTCTGCTCATAATGATCTAAGGAATGCGTGGTTAAAATTCCTCACCGGCACCTTGTATAGTTAAAGCCTTTTTCCTAAGGGCGCTACAAGCTCCTGTTTTGTTTTAAAAAACTTCCTCAACTTTGATTTGTGCCCCCCGTAGTTAGATATGCACCCACGTAATGGTATCTCGTTTTATCAATCTTCCTTGACAACTTAATGGATTATAGAAATCGTCTTTAGGGGAAGCAATGTCTTGAGAAAGAAAACTTTCCGAATACGGCCTCGGTGGGCATGCATTATCAAGTTACCCATTAAGGCATGAGGAGATTTTTTTTTGTACGCAAAATAAAATGAATCAATCCACTACAACGCGTTAAGAACTTCTAAGTTACTAACTAGAGGATGCCAACAACTTCATTCGCGGAGGAGAAAAAGTATTAATCACTTTTTCTTCGATAGTGTAGTTGGGTAAAAAGTATCCTATAACCATCGGGAGATACCCAGCTACCTGTGTTCCAAAAATAGTTGAAATCTGTTCAGCCGATTTGGCGTGACGAAGCCGCAACGATACATACAAACATACAAAAATATCCTACAAAAATATTTTTCGCTTCAGTGACCTCCTTAATAGTCCAGAAATTTAATTTTTAACTAACTTCGAAAAAAGGAGGAGGTTATATGTTCGATAATTTGTATTTTTTTATGTATGTTCACCGATTACTCCGCCAATTGTGGACCGTTTTTAAAAAAATTTTTTTATTTTGAAAGGATATACTCCCAAGGTGGTCCCATTGCCACCAAGTTGGGATCTGATAATGGGATCCCAGGGAAATCGAGGGCAATCCTCAAATTTTATTTACGTTATAACGTTTTTCATATATTTTCTGATATATGATGCTGATGACGGAAGGTACAACTCCTTAATAGTTACGAGTTAGGGGAAAATTCTTTAAAAAATCATCTATTATAGGTAAATAGGTACGTTAAGACTGTTAGTCATATTCTTTTTAGTGTGTCCCTGAAGTAGTCTCCTTAGCACCAAGTCAGGATTAAATGATGGAATACCAGGGAAATCGAGAGAAACCCTCAATTATCATAGGCACTAACAATGTTTTGTATATATTTTTCTAAAGTTATCAGTTGTTTTCCTCTGGTTGTCATCATTTCATGCCGAGCTGATGATGGAAGGTACAATGAACTAATATTTTCTTCTGTTTCCGCGATTATTACTCATTGAAATAAAACAATTTAACGGATTATATCGCGTATATTATCTCATTTTAGTTCACCACGTTTCGGAAGCTTTCCAGCTTTCCATGGTCACGGGAGGACGCGATATAATCCGTTAAATTGTTTTATTTCTACAATGAACTAACCAATTTTTACTTCCAAAGACTCGAGATGCGTGCAAAGTGCCTCCTCAATCTTCCCATTTTGGGCTCTAAAAAATACTTTATATCACTACTAAAATCCATCACTAAAAAGCAAAAAATAAAAAATTTAAAATAAAAAAGAACCGACTTCAAAATAAACTAAAAAGCCATAAATAATATTTTATGTACGGTACGGATCACATTTGAATCACCTTCTGAAGTCAGTGCCAAACCTGAAGTAAATAAAGTTCTTTATTCAACAAAAATACAAATTACTATGACTAAATATATATGTAGGTAGATAATAACTGAAGGCTCGCCGCCGCGGTTCTTAATAGTAATAAATGAATGGTTTGACACCGAGTTCGAAAGGTGATTCAAATGTGATCCGTACCGTACATAAAAGATTATTCATGGCTTTCTAGTTTATTTTGACGTCGGTTCTTTTTTTATTTATTTTTTTATTACAGCTTTAGAATAACAGGTTTGCAATCGTTTTACCCGACTACGCTGAAGAAAAAAAAATAGGGTTGTGATTTTTTTTCTCCTCCGCGAACGAATTTTGTGATTAGTTCTAGTATATGTATAAAAGTCCTAAATAGCTAACTAGAATTTGTGACACGTCAAAGCATGTATCAATAGCTAGGAAACTATAAACGTAAAAGTATGAACATTCGAAATAAGAACCACGGAACGGAAACCTTCCTCGCATAAATCGGTGCCGGCGCCACATCGACGCAGCCGCGACCAGCCGGGATACGGAGAATCCCCGGCCCGGGATTTATTTCGAGTCCCGTAAAAGCGTGGGCGGAGCCGCGGGAATTGCGCCAAATGAGAATTCGATTCAATAAGCAAAGTACAGATATCGTAGTACCTAAATAGCAGTTGTATTGCTAAATATGTTTCTGTTAATAGGTACATGTTTCATAAAACAATTTAATTTACTCAAAAATCGGGATCCTTATTAACCAACTCTCAAAAAAGAAGGTGGTTCTCACTTATGTTGCTTTTATACCCACTATGAGTACTAACTCCGTCATTTATAAACCGATTAACACTTTCGCAACCGACAGTTTCGTAGCCTTACCCTCTTAGCCAGTAACATGGGAAAGACAGTATGTAGAGAAAACTTGCTACGAGCATAGCGCCCGCCGAGCGGGCTAGCGGTGTGTTAAGAAAATTTTACACATTCACTATCAGGAACCCGCCTAGCGGGCGCTCAGCTCTTAGACGCGTAGCCGATACCATGCGTTCCCCGTATGTAGAGGAAAGTGCGTAGCGCTATGAAAAGCTTGGTAGCGAAAGTGGTACAAAAGCCACGCGAAACAGTCGAGGCGTGCAAGCGAAAGAGTGAGCCGCGCGAAACCGTGAATGGGATTTCGCACTAATCTTTAATCGACGTGTAAACATTATAATGTACATTATTATTACGACCGACTATTACGAGTGAATTAATTAGTCAGAAAAGTATATGAATAGTCAGCTAAAATGATCATGTATTTTTTTATGTCATGTAAGATGCGTGCGAAAACATTTTCCTATTCATAAAAAAACTAAATAACTGTTTATTATGTATGAGCCCTGTCATGTGGGATGAAATTCAAATGAGCGAAAATATTTTTTTATGCGTTTGATGTGTACCCTCTAAAACGGGTTGGTGAAGAAACACAGCACTTGCTGCTCGGAGAAACAAAGACTTATCGTAATATGGGATATATATTGACATAAGTCTTTCTTTAGCTAAATAGCTTTACCTTTGTGGATGTATTTATTCAGGCCTTTGACGGGATGAAAACATACCTAGCCTTATCATATTAATTTTGGTTTTTATAGATGTTCTTCATTTTTGAAGTTTATTAACGAATATATTTGAATTGATGGTGCTCCGAGTCGCTATGTCTTTTCAATCTATAATCGAAAAGATGCACACGGTTAATATACAAACAAAGAAAAGGAAGTATCTAAGCAAAGCTAAGTTAATAACTATAAATTAACTACCTAAAGATTGAAGATGCCCTCCAGGTCACCTTTGCTGGATATCATGCCCAGAAGGCTGGCGGCGTTTCCTCTTTAGATGGCTAGGCTAAGCCTTTGTCCAAAGAAACCGCCAGCCCTCTGGTCACCCGATATATTGATAAGGCGCTGAGCTATTTCTTTACACAGCTCCTTGGCGCTGGGTCCCCACGGTCCAATTTTTCTACACCAAACGGCGCATATATGTAGCCCTCACCAAGGTAGCATATTTGCGCCGTTTGTGCTGCTCGGCCGTCGTGCCGCCGCTGCAGCCCTGGAGGAGGTGCTATGAAGATGAGACGGCGCCAGAGTATCGACACAAGTGGCGTCCCAGACAAGTGTCCTGCCCATCTTCCACTCCACCGTGGGGGCTATTGCCATCGCCGCGCGCAATACCGTTCGGCTCTAAAATGGTCCTCCGGATGTCGCCGTTCGGTCGTCGAAAGAGAGATGCGGCCGGCGCTGTTTTAAAAACTTAGGCCGTGGTGACCTAGTAGATATTATCGCCCAACCACGTGGTTGTTGTTGCGGTGTGATTGTGGTTGTGGGTGTGGTTATCGTGTGGTTGTGATACGTCTGAATAGACGCGAACTGTCATCCCCTTCCCTCGCATTGTATTAAAAACTGTACGAAACGTGTTATCTGCAATTGTGTATTATTTACCATAACCTTTTACATATATTTTACATGGATATACAGTAATTAGACGCTGACACAAATATAGCAAATGACCGACCGGATGTCATTCTCGTTTGTGAGTTTGCGCTCCCCCACTGAATCCGATTACTCGTGTGGCAATCTAAATAGTACCAACAGTTCAAATGTAGATTGTAAAAAAAAGTAACTCACACCCTTTACCGCCGGCACCCAATTAAAGCGAACAATGTCATTAGGGCAGAATAGGAGCTACGGCGACGTGATTCCCAGTTACTGTGACAAGGAACTTCGCAGCGCTTGGAGCTCTTTAAACTTTGCTCGCTGGAAACTAAGATAGAACTACAGCGAAGTTAAATGCCTGCCAGTTTTTAACAAGTTTTCTAATCGCAACTAGCTTTTACCCGCGATTTGCCTCGCGTAAAATTCGAATTTCAAACAATCCGTGCATCAGTCTACGTCTCTTAAAGAATATGTGTTTAAAATTTTATGTTCCTCCCTTCAACGGTTAAGTTATCGTTACTTACTCATATATATTATTATCTACTGTAGAATATACTAATTTATTCCATAATTTTCTCTGTTTCCGCGATTATCACTAATTGAAATAAAACAATTTATCGACTTTGTGAAGACGGAAGCTGCAAAGCTTCCGAAACGTAGGAATTAAAATGAAATATACGCGATTTAATCCGTTTAAATAATTTTATTTCAATTTACTACCTAATTTTTTTATCACGTACAACACCCCAGCAATACTAACACTTCCGCATGATGAAGTCATATAAAAATAACTAGTGTACGGATATTGGTATAGACATCGGCAATTAATGGGCAGCCCCTCTAGTGTAATATGCCCTTGAGCGAGTTCAGCAACTATGACCATTTAAACAGGTGTTCATACGTATATTAAGTTCAGAATTTATGGTCTTTCTGGGACAAACACAAGGATTTTCGAGTGACCACAGATTCTTAACACATGCACAGTTTTTTTTGTTGTCCGTCTGTCGATCCGTCTGTCTTTCTGTCAAGACCCTTTATCTCGAGAACGCGTGGAGATATCGAATTGAAATTAACACCATATACTCAGGTCAACGGTCCATTGAAGCTGTGAAAAATTCTGCCGCAAAAAACGTATATTTCGTCACTCTCAAGGGAATCAAAATGATAGGGTAATTTCCGTTGACACAGAACTATGAAATTTAGCAAATAATATTGTGACATAATAGAAATACATACAAGAATGTGAAAACTATTCATTTGTAATTAAATCATAAAAAATATGGTCTTTTTAAATTTAAAAGACATATTTGGACAACCCGGTTGCGTTAAGTTTGCACCTCATTTATATGCAATGCTGATATCAGATGCAAACTTAACTCGACCGGAACCGGGTAATATAATAATGTTAGGGTAAGTGAAAGTATGTACGGAACCCTCGGTACGCGAGTCGGACTCGCACTTGTTTATCATTGTGTCCTTATTGCATACAGTAGATTGAATAAACATTTTTAAATATACACATAGTCTCACAGTTAATCAATCGTATTCTATGAACGATAATGATAATGACACACATTAAAGTATCGAGCAAAATCGACTATAAGAAAAGGCGATTAAATTCACCATAAAGCTCAATAATGCAGTGTAATTTTCATAATCGGTGGAGAATAATTTTATAGAGCGAACTCAGAACTCGAGGGCAACCATTGCACGGATTCAATGACTATCGGACAAAGTTACGGAGTCGATATTAACATAAAACATCAAAACTCGCATTAAAGTGTCCAAATTCCCCGTCGTGGTCCCCTTTAATATTCCCCCTTGCCCCGTGCTCGCTGAGCCGCGCGGACACTCGCTGGCAACTTCGCAACTTCGCGGTGAGGTTCAAGTGATGAGCGAAGGAGGTATCACATGATATTCACATCGTGGTCCTTAGTACTTCCCCGCTCCATGCTCGGTGAGGGGCGTGAGCATTTGCTGGCAACTTCGCAACTTTGTGGTGAGGTTCAAGTGATGATGTGGGGGTATCACATGATATTTCCATCGTGGTCCTTGGTATTTCCCCGCTCTGTGCTCGGTGAGCCGCGTGAGCATTCGCTGGCAACTTCGCAACTTTGTGGTGAGGTTCAAGTGATGAGCGAAGGGGTTATCACATGATATTTCCATCCTGGTCCTTGGTATTTCCCCGCTCTGTGCTCAGTGAGCCGCGTGAGCATTTGCTGGCAACTTCGCAAGTTTGTGGTGAAGTTCAAGTAATGAGCGAAGGGTGCATGATATTTCCTTGGTATTTCTTGGTTTTTGGTATTTGCTAACTTTGTGGTGAAATTGACGTGATAAGCGAAATAGGTGTCACAATTTCTCCCGCCGTTGTCCTTAGTATTCCCGCGCTCTATGTTCGACGTAGACGTTATCTGGAACTACTTGAAGGTTCTGAGATACAAATGATAATGGAAGAAGCAAGCACAAAGTTCTCCATCGCATCGCCTTTTAATATTCCGATTCCCCCCTGCCCCATGTTCGGTGAGCTCAGTAAGTGGCAACTCGCGCTGAAGTATAAGTGATGAGCGCACGAGGAATTACAAGAATACTCCATTGTGGTTCCTATTGTTCTCCCGCCCCGTGCTTAGTAATCCACGTAGACACACTCTAGCATTTTGTGTTGAGACATACATGATAAGCGGAGGAACCAACACATAATGGTCCCCTTTAGTATTCCCTTTTGCGCCGTGCTCGGTGAACCGCGTGGATACTCCCTCGCATCTTTGGAACTTTACGCTGAGGTACATACGAGTACCTATATATGATGAGCAAAGGCAAGGGAAGCAAATTTCCCATTGAGGCCCTTTTGCCCTATGCTCATTGAGCGACCTGGAATATCTGACAACTTTATCGCGGATAAGGGTTATTTTCTGAGATAAAAAGTAGCCTATGTCCTTTCCCGGGACTCAAACTATCTCCATACCAAATTTCATCCCAATCGGTTGAGCGGTTTAAGCGTGAAGAGGTAACAGACAGACAGACAGACAAACTTTAGAAAAAAATAAATAGGAGACCTACGAGTATCCTTCCGCGTTCCGCTCATCTCATGCACCGAATCTATTTGATTCGACTACATTGAAATACTTGAACAATAAAATAATTATCATTTATCGCCATAGAAGTTATGTAGTGGAAGGGATGGGGAAAAAGCGGCGAAATTAAGAAATATGGCCGCGAAATACGATAAATTAAATGGGTGTTGCTAATCGCTGTTTATCGTTAGAGATTTTATTACCGGTCATAACACAGAATTACTACGAGAAATTTATTCCTTTAATAGATTGTGTCTTTCGCTCGCTTTTTTCGCGAAGGAGACAAATCATAACCCCTTTTTTTAGCGTAGTTGGATAAAAATTTAGGCCCAAACAAACATAGGTCTACAATACGCTTACGTTGTAAGTTGAACAGTGAAAACACTATTGTTTGGCGGCAGGTTGTAGACGTTATAATAGGGGTGACAACTAAATTTTAATGATTAGTCCGTCATGTATAGGGCTGCCATCTTGATTTTAGCCGAACCCGGACAAAAACTTTAAAAACCCTGAATTTTTAGATTAAATCGCATTTTCCCCGGACGTGATAGATTTTATTCAGTTCCATGAGGTCTTCCTGAGGTGATACAAAAAGTGTCCTGGTTTTACCCGGACACAAGTCAAAAACCCGCCCGGATGGTCCCCGGACGGGCTCCAAACTAGGACAAATCCGGAGAGATCCGGGCTAGTCATGTAGATAAAAAAATATATTGGCGATGTATTTTATTACGTAAACAAAAAGTAAAAGCGATACATTGAGTCAAAATGTAGCGTGACGTCACTCCTAGGTATGTAAAAATTGTACCTAGGAGTGACGTCACCATCCCCCCACTATTTATCTGAGTATTATGTAACCGACTCCGTCAGTTAGATATAAAAATAATTAGAAAACTAATTAGACTTTTTATTTTCATACCCTTCGTCATGTCTATTGTAGCTACAACCCGGAAGAAGTATTTGCTAGTAACACTGTTTATTTTGCTTATAAGATTGGAAGGCAGACGCAAGTTATAAGTTACCTTTATGACCGAAGTTGTGAACTAATTGTTTTCTCCCGTCCTTACTTATTTCCTATCTCCATTCAACGAAATCTGTGCTCATACGAGTATTAACCGCTCGCACAGGCATGACTTGTTGGAATCAGCCAGACTTCGAAATTTGAAAATTCCGACATGCCGTTTCTTTCATTTCATTCTTTCGCATCAGAGCGAGGGGACAAGACCAGCCAGCGCATATTGCAGATTTTCTTAACACGAATAGACGTATTTTAATACTACCTGATGGTTAAGCTAAGTTTGCACCTGTTTTGTATCCGTCACAATAGATAGCAGGTGCATAGTTAACTGAAACAGAATACAAGAGAATTTATGTCGGTTACGATCTTTTATAATAGGTACTGAGTGGCCCCCGACTTCCTGTCAGTGCACAATAACTAGCTGATGATTGCGCTCTCTTCCGGACGTCTGTGTTACTTTTGTCTATCGTTTCGGATATCCCGTATATCTAATAAAAATTGTTGAAATGACTTTCATTTATGTGTTACATTATAGCACTGTTCTTATATGGCACATATTTTTGAAGACGATGACAAAATGCACAATGCTACCATATAATAGTATTATACTACTAGATAATATATAAAATTGTAAAAAAATGTATACTTGCAATTACACATTTTGTCAAAGTCAGCACGAAATACTTAGTCTGTAGCATCCAAAGCGCCAAATGCGTCACGTATCTTTATGTCTATAAGAATAAAGACGTGCTTCGATATATTTGGCACATTAGAAGCTACAGACTATTTGATGCTGACTGTACAAGGATAGCTAAACATCCGAGGATGGTTTAAGGATACTTTTTACGGCTATGATAAAATAAATACGGAACCCAAAAACAGGTCGTTAGTTTTGCACCGCCACAAACGAAGAGAAATATAAATGTTTGTTGGTTTGCCTTGCTTCGGCGCAGTAACGAGGTGGAACCATAATGTTTTCCATAGAAACTGTAAATGTATTATCCCGGCAAAATACTAATTTTCCGAAAGGAAACCAAAAGGCACTAGCAACGAAGACGCGAGGTCGCGGAATAACCCGTGAATATAAAACCACCATCATATATAAAATAATCATCATCACAAGTTAAAATATATCGAATTTGGCCACACATTTGACTCTCCAAAACACCGCTCGCTCTCTGAGAAATCTGTCACACAATACGTAATTAGCCCTAGCACAGGCCCCGGTCTTTTTGGGCTATTATTGCACACTATGTCATTAAACGCCAATCTGGACCACTCGCTTCTAAATGTAAATTGTGAATTGTAAGAATTGTACTTGTTTGTTAAATAAAATATATAAATATTGCAGAGCTAAGCTCTTTTCGGTGAAGAAATTTCTATATTTCTATTTTCCTGCTTTTCTTGACCCGAGAATCTAATCCGTAATAAATGAAGTCAAAAGCTATACGTATTCTGGTTTTATTGGTTACTGCTACTAAAAAGGCAGCCACCCTAACTACTATTATCTGTCCCCGCTATCTAGAGGCACTCAGTCGTAAAGTTCCTAAAGATTCGCTCCACCAGCGGTGAATAACGAGTCTTCATAATATATGCGAGTCCGGTGACGTATGTCTGTGTCTGTTCCTTGTATACATCTATACTTTTGTATGACAGTATGTCTTCGTTCGGCTCAGGTTCGTTCTGTCTGTTTTCTAAAATGTCTGTTTTTCGAAATAGTATTTCTACATTGTCAGTTTTCCATAAATAAATAAATAAAAATAAAAATCGTTTATTTCAGAGTTCTGTAACAATTACAATAGGCTTAAACCTAGTGTTAAAACAGTACTAAATAAAATAAACTAAAACTAAACATCTCCCAGACAGAGAGAGAGAGAGACAGTGAGAGGGTCACAGGGCAGCCCCTCCATCCACGAGGAGTTTTATCCAGTGTGCCTGGATAGGACAGTCCAACCTGCCAGCCACAACCACATCGCTTAGGATGCTGTTAGCGCTGCCGCGCGTGCGTCGCATCAGTGAGGCTACTCGCTTACGTAGTATGGCCTGCAAGCCATCAACGCGAGCCTCCGCGAACATACATAATGCGTTGCAGTATAGCGACAGCCCCATGGCGTTGTTACTATAATTAGTATGAGACGAAGCCTGTTGTTGTAACCCACCTGACGAAGCCTGCGTTGCGGATCTGAACTTATGTTTACTATGATGTCTACTTCTTGTACACTCTGTTTCCTGAATTGTCTGCTTCTCAAAATGGCCTTTTTCCCACATTCCTATTCAATCAAAAGTTTATTTTTCATTCCTATCAAATCAAAGTCAATTTCCTATGATTCTTAAAGTGGTTTCTCAATTCGGAGGAATCTTTCTTTGTGTGTAATAAACATTTTTTTGTGTGTAATAATAAATAAATAGTAAATGTGAAACGATGTGAGTTTCTAAAAGTGGATATAGTAGAAAGCGACCATTTTAGGAAAGTGCCGTCAAAGGGAACAAATAGCGGACGATATAGGAAAGATACGCTCTCGTTTGAAGAAGGCTATTTTGAAAAACAGACATTATAAGAAATTGACTGAACGAGCCTGCGCCGTTCGCTCGCCGCAAGCGGACAAACAACTAGACCCTCAACGATTTTTCATTTAATTATCTTTACCTACATGGAAAATTAGGAATAAATAATGAAAAGGACTCTACTTTTACTCCTCCATAATTGTTATTAGATATGCCTTGAGCTATAATTACGAGTACAATCGTTTTGTACCACTTTGTTTTTATAGAAATTAAAGGTAATACTCATTAATATTACCTACCTGTACATGACTGATATTTCTGTTTCTTCTTTGGCGCAGCAACGAAGCAATGAATTGACGTGATGTTTTGAATTGAGATTTAAACTTACCGACCGTGGACAGAACTCAGTTCGTAGTAAATGCACCTAAAAAGCTATATTCTGGTTTCATCGGTAGGTACTGCTATTAAGAATGCAGCAATCCTGACAACTATTATCTCTCCCCGCTTCCTAGAGGCACTCACTCGTAAAGTTCCGAAAGATTCGTTACGCCAGCGGTGAATAACGAGTTGCCGTAATATGTGAGTCTGGTATCGTATGTATCTGCTCTTTGTACATCTGTATCTTTGTGCATATGAATCTTTTGTTCTCAAAGATCGGGAGGTCATTAAAGTAATACAGGGTACGTTAGTAGCAACAGTTAAATAAGAGCACTGACAATTTTCATGCAAAAGCCGTTCCTCGATATTTAGTACAATGCCGTAGATCCATACTTAATATTTTAAATGCGAAAGTGTGTCTGTCTGTCTGTTACCTCTTCACGCTTAAACCGCTGAACCGATTTGGATGAAATTTGGTTTGAAAATAGTTTGAGTCCCGGGGAAGGACATAGGTTACTTTTTATCCCGGAAATATACCCTTATCCGTGATAAACGAATTAAAGGCGGACGAAGTCGCGGGCGGAAGCTAGTTACTTAAATATAAGAATTATTATTTACAATTACTCAACTTTGAGAGCGTGACACAGTATTTAAATGTTACGATTTATTTATTATTAGCTATTTGCGAACTAATTGTTCCTGTACTTTCTTTGTTCAATTATAACATAGTTAAATGTTTAGTTTTAAGGCGCCAGCTAGTTTTTGTCTGCATATTTCCTTGCGATCGGAGCACGGTCCAAATGATGACAACTGACAGTCCTCTTGTTTTAATGGTGCTTAGTTGCAACTCTGGGTGTATGCTTTTATGAAAATACCTAAAACTTCCCGTGACAGTAAACGGATGTTGAAAATACAATTGCAATATTCTACTCTGATGCTCTTGGCCATTTCAAAATAAATTAAGCAACTTATTATGAATTTAACACTTATTGACAAGTTAATTAACTTTAGCATGGTGTAACTATAAAATATGCAAAGGTTAAGCCTGCCAAGCCTAAAAATGCCTAGTCCAAATTTACAAAATTTAAACAAGTTCAAAAAAATGTGTACTTTCATTGCCAAGAATGTGAATGTTGCAAGAATGCTCATCAAAACTTCTCGAGATTTTTTCCACCTTTCGGGAATATTCTTCAATTTCCACATTACTAATCAGTGGGGTTCGATTCTACATTAAGGTGCGTCCACACTTGTATCATTTGCTCGTATCCGATCACCGTGCCGTGGCATGACTGCGTATCGCGCTGCTTGGACGCTTACTGTCGGTGCGCCGATCATGCCGTACTCGTCCGATATAACTGTGTGATACGCGTAGCAAAATGGATTTCGAGCGATCCGATCGGCGCAACGTCCAAACGCGTGATCGTGACACGCGATCATGCCACGCGACGATGATCTGATACGGGCAAATGATACAAATGTGGACGCACCTCTAGATGCTCCTATAAATTGATGGCTAAAAAGTTGAGAACGTTGGTCTGGCGTCTAACATGATGGAATTTTGGGGATTTTTTTTGACATTATCCCAAATTCGGCATTACATAAATAGAATAAAATATATATCTATTTCTAGGTGGGCACTAGATACATGTAACCGAAAGTGAAAAAAAAAAATCAGCAAATATCAATGTGTGGCACATATTTCGACAGTACTTCTAAAAACACTTTGAGGTTTCAAAAACAAATTTTTGATTTAGTGAAGATTTTCGGAAAAATTCGCTCCGAAAGTAGCAAAAATTTTGTCCCCCCCCCCCCTCCTCTATTTTCTAAACGGTATGTTCAAAAAATATGAAAAAATTACAAATATAAAGCTTCCAACGAAAATTGTAATTGTATAAACGGCTGCGGAACCCTTCATGGGCGAGTCCGACTCGCACCTGGCCGCTTTTTTTTCTTTTCAAAGATTAAACTGACAATGGATTTTTTTATCTAAGAGAATAGTCTATTCAAATTAAAAGTCAAGCTATCTGCACATTTTTGAATTTTTTTTTTTAATGTGATTTGATTTTGATTAATGAAAATGATTAAGTCTGCACCTAATTTGTCTGCAATGCTATAAATATCAGGTGCAAACTTCACTCAACCGGAACCGGGTAATAATGTTAGGGTAAGTGAAAGTTTGTACGGAGTCCTCGGTGCGTGAGTCAGACTCGCACTTAACCGGTTTTTTTATACAATAAATACTCGTTCAAATTAATAGGCGTATCGATAAATAAATCGGTTTTGCCGTTCTTATAACACATACGTTTGACGCTAACAGCATATCCATCCATTCCTCCCCACCGCCATATAATACCCCTGAGTGATATCCCGTTAATTGACAGTTGTTTTCACCATAACACTTGACGTCACACTGAACGAAGTAGCGAGTCGTGTTGGGACCGGGAGGCCTCTGATGCACTTACCAAATCTAAAACAGCATTACTACATTCCAATTCCAAACACACTTAAGCCCTTTACGAATTTTCTCATCATGCAGCGCTCACACGCGAGCTGAATGTTAAAATGACGTATGTAGATCACGTTTTCAAATATTTATGCCCTTTTGGGTTGAGTGCCGTGGCGGGGAATGATGCATCGCCACTATTCGAGATTGCCTAAAGTTAAAATGCATGTGAGTTCTTTTAGTGTTTGTTGGCGGCCGGCTTATTTTTGGCTTTTTACTTCCTTCAGTAGAGTTTATATGTATGAGGTTCAGCATGCAACAAAAGAGACTCAAAACTACTCAAGCCCATTCACTTTAAGGAATTACTTAGACAAAGCAATATTCAGAGGAAAACATACCTTTACTAAAAAAATGGATAGGATTCCTTTGGCAACCATGTTACAAATCGGGCTAAAGAGTACCTAACTAATCTGCTGAAATTTCAAAACTTACGAGCGTTGAAAGGTGATGACGTCACATTTGGCTAAGTTGGTTGCGTAAAGTTACTTAAAAATCGCTTCTAACTGATTTCAATAATAAATTTACTAAACTTCCTTTTACCAAAACTTATAATATAAAAACAATAATAAAAGGGAGCCTTTCGGTTAGATTAAGGAAAAATGTTCTAATTATTTTACCATGCCCATTACATACAAAGTTCTTACGTAGTACAATACGCTTTAAATGTAAAAGAATAAAGTATACAATTGAAATAGATTTTGCTTCATCTAAGGCGTTTACCAAAGTAACCGATTGAAATGTATTACCACCCAGTTCTTATAAACATAAAGTTTTCGGCACTTGAGCGTTAAGAGGTTTTTAAATTTATTCACCCTTCGATTTGGAATTCCCGAAGTTGGAGGAAATTCAGGCGATTAAACCGTCGGTCCATTTGCATAACGGCGGTGTATCGTCTCGTGAATGGCTATGCCTAGAGAATACGGACCCATATGGGTCCGTGAAGCGTTTTGTGGATATTGCTATTTAGGGTACTATTTGGAACCTCCTTACCTGGTGACACAAATCAATAAGTACCCACTAGTGACTCTGTAAGCTGTAGACCTTGCGAGCTTTCAACCCTCATATCTCCGCCATTTTGAAAATATCCAAAACTGAATCGACAAAAAAATCCACATAATTATCAAACAACTCACAAAATTTTACGAGAAAAAATCGGGTTAACGGATTTAAACAATTTTTGGTACACAGATAGCTGGATGTCCATAGATGGTTATAGGATACTTTTTACCCGACTATGCTGAAGAAACAAACAGGTAAATGACTTTTTCTCCTCCACGAACGAAGTTGCGGTCACCTTTTAGTAGAAAATAAATGTAATAACTTATGCAACAATCCATTAAATTTTAGACAATTATTTTTAAAGGTCGACTATTATAACAGTTATACAGTTTTGTTTTAAACTTGTTCGCAAGAGACGTCCGCTCTTAAAACATACTACTAAATTAATATTAAAGCTGTAATTTTCTTTTAAACTTAGCCGTCGTATAATTAATTGATGTCATACTCTTTGAAGTAAGTAATTATGTAATTTGGTAAATCGTATTAAATGCATACGCTCTGTTTTACCTGTATTACCCGGTTACTTTGAGTTGACGCCTCATTTGAATGCGACGTCATCGACTTCAAGTACAAACTTAACGCAACCGATTAAATAGAAGTCTTTATTCACAGATGGAGGGTACGTATACAAAGTTATTACAAGTCCTTTGTTTTAAAATCGAACGATTATGTAACGATTTACTTATTTATTGTAAATCAGAAGAGTGCTCGTGATGAGTACGTACTTTTCTTGCACGAATCATAGTCGATTTTGTGTGTTAATCACTAACCGAAGCAAACTGACGAGATATGGTCGAAAAAACAGCACCATTCTCAAAATATTCTCACCTTCCGATGCAGGTAGTATTAATCACTATCACTCACTACCTACGTCACCTATAAGTAATGTTATTTCTCTCCAGTTTTGCAACTAATTTAATAAGTTTTGTTCTGCCTACGTGTGAACCCGATGACACAAAAAAACGTAATGAAACCATCTAGCGACCGGGTTGCCAGGTGGAGGTGGTAGAAATTTGTAGTCTTTGGATTTTTAACTTTAAACGTGTGACGAAGATGGCCCAATACTGCGTATTGCTGCCTAGTAAGAAAGTATAGCCTTTGGATAAAATCCGAAATATAATTTCATTCGCCATAAGCCACCACTTGATCTCAATATTATCATCTGTTGGTGTTGATGAAGCATGGTTATCTAAATAGTTGATAACTTCTCTCAATATATTTTCCTCCAGTGTACTTATTTATTATACACAAGCATTCGAGGGTACATAACGACCCTCAAGACAAACGGACCTCGTTCTCGAACAAAAGACGTAACAAATTACGCTTTTAACATGTACGTTCCGGTAAAGTGTGCATTGTTTCTGATTTATTCCCAGTCGTCAAACCATCGAGCCGCGAGCGACGCGAGGTGGCAGCATGACGGGTGCTGTGCTAATGAAATGTGAACGGAAGTGATAAAGTTTGCGGAAAGTGTTGATTTTCTATGCCCGTGCCCGACCGTCAATGTGGTTTTTGCTGAAACCTAAACGAAAGTAAAAGTACTTACTGTACAAATTAATGTCATCTTGAAGTGAAGAAGATTTAGGTATTTGGACTCCGATTGATTTGCATTTTCTCACGCACAAGACAGAAATGTGTTTGTGTATTTGTCTTGTCTACGTGAAATTGTAGCGTTTGAACGAATGGACTGATTTTGGTTTTTTTTGTATTTGCAAATGAAATAATGATCTTTATTCTATAAGTAGGCTGCAAAGGCACTTTTTACAAGTCGTCAGACGTCTAAGGTATTTCCCAAGAGGAGACAAAATGTTTAGAAGAAAGTCGAAACAAACTCTACAGTCAGTATTTTTTTTCTAAATAAATCTTATTTATTACAATATTTTTACTTAGTCTACCTATAGTCCTTTATCCTTTTTTTTACTCCTTATTTATTTTCTACGTTATTCATTAGTTTGTTATATATTAGAGTTAGTTTATACATGGGGAGGGTCTAAATGCCTAATATTAATCGGGAGTAAATAATGTTCAGCTTAGCCTATCTTAGATATAGAAAGAAAGGTGGCTTTATTGAGTATGTCTTTGAACCATAGCTAAGAAGCTATGGTTCAAGGAAATCGGTTGTGTAGTTTGCTTTTTGACAGACAAGTCGGGGGTCTTTTATCAGTTCATCGATACTTGTTTGTGATTGTTAAATTGGATTGTACAATTCCGTTGTATGTGCAAGATTATTGCACATAAAACAAGTTGTTAATAAAATGTGCCAACGTGTAAAATTGTCTGCACTCTGTAATCACAGGCAGTGGACGATTCTAATCAATTTTTAATAGCGGACCAGTGATT
Organism: Hedya salicella; assembly: GCA_905404275.2. Taxonomy (NCBI): domain Eukaryota; kingdom Metazoa; phylum Arthropoda; class Insecta; order Lepidoptera; family Tortricidae; genus Hedya; species Hedya salicella. The sequence continues at coordinate 6,018,720 of FR990100.1, forward strand.
CCAATTGCCCATTCGCAGCTGCAATGTCATTTCCATTCTACGGCTAGCTGATCAAACAGCGAAGCCCTAAAAATCAGGGTGTAAATTCCACGCGACAAATTACATTTGTCCGAGATACGTCCGAGATATTACCAGTATATATCTTATTTAGCGATGTGCTTTATTCGAAGTAACCATAACGTCAGTTATAACGTATATGCGCAACATATCTACTAAAATGGGCTGCGTTTGCTGTAATAAACTAGCGAGAGGATGTTATTTATATTTTAGTGTTTTCTTTCAAATTTTAATTCCAACGAAGTTTATACCTATTAAGAAAAAGCGTGTTTAATTGTGTTAGCAATTTTGTCGTGTGGCCACTCAAATTGCATTTTTGACCAGCACATCATATTCATGTGTCCCAAGTAGCCATATCGCCTTTAAATAGATGTCGTATAAAGCAGCTTGAAAGAAGACATGACATTTAACTGGCCGATGAAATATCTCCAAATTGGTGTTTTTGCAATGTCTGCTGTCTGTATCTAAATTGCAATTGACATTTGTGAGAGGTACGTCCAATGCATAACCAGAGGTCTACTTTAGCACTGGCTCTTAAGTAGCCTGTGTGACTTTTTTTTCATAGTAATGACTCTATATTGATTGGTGAAAAATTCAAGATGATTAAGTCATATCGTTAAAGTGGAAATTTACAAGCAATACATCTTATTTATAAATACTTAAATAAAAGAAGTTCAGAAGACCCTTTTGTATTTCCTTACCCCCATCTCCACTAACCCCGCTGTCTATATACTGCAAGATCGGTCGCAGGCTGCTCTATTGATTGCGATTGCGCTCTCCTCGATGTATTGATTAGTTATTTATTATTAAGTGGCATACCTCCTTCAAATGACAATTTCTCAATGCAACTTGAATAGAGACATATCGATATATACCTATCCATTACGGCCGTGGTATATCCGTAATATGACCAAGATATGGCTCAATTCAAGATATCGCGGTGCTTCATCGAATCTGACCCGGGCTTTAAAACTCAGCTGAACAAGCGCTCTCCAGAGGACAGATTAGAGAGCTCGCGACGAGAGTGGCCCTCCAATTAGACCGCCCTTGCAACTCTTCTACTAATGCGAGAAAGCGTGGTTTAAAGAACACGGAGCGGTATTGAGTTTTGTGTTTTCATTTAGGGAACACTTAAAAAACTTGAAGGATACTTTATAAGTATTCGTATAAGACAGTATTGTCCCAGTAAGTGCAAAAATATTGATTTTTTACTACGCACGTTGATGATGATGATGACACGTTTGTTCGGTATTGAAAATATCTATTATTAATTACTATTTTAAGTAACTAGAAGATGCCTGAAACTTTGTTCGCGGAGGAGAAGTCATTACACATTTTTGCTTCAGCGTAGTCGGGTAAAAAGTATTCTATAACCATGTGGAGGTCCAGCTAGTCCTGTACCAAATTTTGATTTTTTGTATTGTGCTCCAGCTTCACATGATGACGCAACAGAGACACATTCGTACAAAAAATCCGATTCGGTGACCTTCAAACACTTGCCCCATCAGTTTCATGGGGCGCCAAATCCTTGCGATAAGAATTTTTGATGCAGCGAATCAAAAATGCTACCAGAGGGTCTGGCCGGACTGCTATAGTAAAATCGCCCCTGTCTGAAATTGAAAACTAAATATGCACATTCATTTGCCTTATTGTCAAATATAATTTTACTGAATATTAAGCCTTAAATACTAACGATTAGCGAATTAATTTAATAAAATATAATTCAGTTTTTATTTTTTATTGGCCAAACTACTTTATCGATTGACACGTCCTTTGGATATTTTATATATGTATATAAGACACATTTAACAAAAAAAAATAAAGTCCTAGCTTCTTTTAAAGTTAACGTTTTTGTCTGTGTAAGTTTTAGTTTTTTTTTACTTGCAAGTTAGCGACACCTACAATATTTTGATATAATATACACAATTTAATAGTCTATTACATATATTTTTCTCAAAAATATTAGTTTGGATCAACAAAGTGGAAATAAGCTGTTTGTGTAAAAGGGTGGAAAAAAGAACACCCATGAACGGCAACTTCCTTAAATAATGGAAATAGCTATTTCTGCAAAAAAAAACTTTTATTTTTGGAAACATTAAATACTTTTGTAATTGGCTCTGATACTTAAGAAATTCATATATAATTCTTTACGATTACTGGTTGTTAGTTATATGTTTAAACGGTAAAGTGAAATTGGGATCGAAAAAACGATTAAAGCTCTTTCCTTGTCGGTTCTTTTAGAGGTTAGTTCTGTTCAGTCTTACCTGATTGAATACCGGTAAACGTAATAAAGGTATCCTCAATTTGGAAATACGGGTACCGTAACTAATAAAGGTATTTATTACCTAAAATAAAGGCCGTTGCAATATAAAGTGGGCACAACTTCTTACAGTACAGTAAACTTTGATGAGGCTCGGCAGGAAATCCTGGCTGACCCAATTGGAGGACTTTATTGAACGAGTCCTTCCAGTTGGGTAATTAAAGGTTCCCACATAATTAACGAATCCTGTACTCTTTTGATGACGTTTCGTAGCTTAGTTGGTAACTACGTGGTATTTTATTGACGAAACTCTCTTTGGGTTCATCCCGGCACCTATAGCACAACTGTGAAACGCGAGTCTTTGTCGCGAGACAAAGGTTGTCTCTCTCTTTCCTTTCAATACAGCGCGAGAAAGACAGGTGATGTTATCTCACGCGACAAGCGAAGTTGGCTGGTATACCTAAACATTGGTTTGTATAATGAGCAAAACGGCACAAATTTTCTTTTTAGCAAGTTTTAAGCCGAATCGAATGCATAATTTATGTAGATAAATCTGTTCTCCGAAATTTAGTTTTTCGGAAAGATATTCATTTCTTGTTGTAATAATTTCGTCATACATGTTACAGTTTCTACACTTTCTACTACATTGACTATCATTAATAATCAACTGAAAGGGTGGAAACCGGTTTTCCCTTCATATAAAATAACCGGTTTTTCTAGTTTTTTTTTCGTGAAATTACGAGATTTTCGTACAGTTTATACAAATTCTAGAACTTAAATCAAGTATTTCCAATGACGTTTGTCTTCTCCTAAATGCAATTTTTAAAAAAATCTCAAAATAGCGTGTATTTTAGAAGATTAATTAACACTTCCGCAACCGACAATTTCGTAGCTACACTCGTAGCCGATAACAGAGGAAAATGCGTATGTAGCGAAAACTTACTAATAGCAAGAGCGCCCACCTAGCGGGTTCTCAGCCGTCAAAGTGTTAAATAGCGGTTTCGGGCGGTATAATTGTTGTGTCTCTAGCAAAATTCTCCATCATGACCTGGTGCTGTGCCGCACGTATCTAATGGACTCCCGCAACCTTAAGCAGGTCATCACATCAGTATACCTAGTGGGCAATCTAATACACTGCATCTATCGGCACGTGATTGCTACTCAAGACCGTTAGTCCTACGAACAATGTGCCTCGCCCGCCGTGAAAGTCATAGTGGTTCTCCCAAACTGGGGTGAGTTTATAATAAAACGGATGTCCCGCTGGGTTATTACGTACAAAGTTAAATAAATATCCTGGCCGTTTTGTATAGAAAAAGAGCGTAACAGACGCTTTTACTATAAAGATGCGCCGTTCTATGCCGAGAAGGATTATTTATTTTCAGTTAGTATAATTCTTTATAAGTAATAAGTTGGTCAAAACTTCTTAATTCAATAAATCATAAATATGTATTCGCAACTAAGCCTTGTGCTGTAACGTAAGTAAGTTTGTATATAACATTCACCCCTTCTTTAGCATAATCAGGTGAAAATGTGACGTAAAAAACCTGCTTAAACATCCGGGAGTTAATAATGCAAAATTTCAATTGTGCCTCAGCTCATGGGCCATTTGAAGGCTCGCATAATACCTTCATCTTTATTAAGGGTTTTCTTTAATAGAACGGAACGGATACTACGACTGCCTCGGCCCAAGTGAAGATAGAATAGCGGGAATCACTTTGGTAAATACTTTGAATTATGATTTTATTTACCTAATGCCTAGAAGATGCCTGCAACATGGTTCGCGGAAGAGAAAAAATGATTAGCCCTCTTTTTTTCTTAAGCGTAGTCGGGTAAAAAGTATCCTATAATATAACCATCTGTGAATACCCAGCTACACGTGAACCAAAATAGTTGAAATTCGTTCAGCCGTTTTGACGTGATGAAGATATAATGACACATACAATCATACAAACATACAATAAGTTAATATTTTCTTCTGTTTCCGCGATTATTACTCATTGAAATAAAAAAATTTAACGGATTATATCGCGTATATTAAAGGTTCCCACATAATTAACGAATCCTGTACTCTTTTGATGACGTTTCGTAGCTTAGTTGGTAACTACGTGGTATTTTATTTTATTTGTGAAATGCTGCTTGGTAAATTATTAGAATAAAATAATTAAGCCCTTCTGGCACATGTGTAACTGTCTTTACAGCTTAGGCCCATCTGGCATGTATGTACACCTTTATTTGTGTTTATTCAAAAAATGGGTAGTTTGCACAAATTGTAACTTTGACAGAGGAAAATACATCTTTTCTCAGTCCTCCCGTGACCATGGAAAGCTGGAAAGCTGGAAAGCTTCCGAAACGTCGGGAACTAAAATGAGATAATATACGCGATATAATCCGTTAAATTGTTTTATTTCAATACAATAAGTTGTAAAAATTAAATTAAACATTGAAGATATTTTCAAAAAAAATATTGTACGGACTATTTGGAGGTCACTGAATAGGTTTTTTTTAGTTTGTATGTTTCGTTGTGGTTTCATCACGCCAAACCGGCTCAACGGATTTCATCTATGTTAGGTACATGGGTAGCTGGGTATCCACAGATGGTTATAGGATATTTACCCGTCTAAGCCAGCGAAAAAAGAGGGGTTATGACTTTTTCTCCTCCGCAAACGAAGTTACGAGCACCTTCTAGCCATAAATATTACAAAAAAAAATATTCCGACGAATTGAGAACCTCCTCCTTTTTTGGAAGTCAGTTAAAAAGGGGGGATTACTTCATCGATCCTCCTCCTCCTCACGTCATATTCTTCATGGCTGAGGTTCGTAATGCCTCTGATGCGGAAGCAACTTTTCTTTGACCAAAGTTCGCCATTTATACTTCATTGATACCTACTTGAGATAATTCTCCTGAATCTAAATACCTACCTACATTTAGCCTGTTTTTATTGGCCCATTTTTAAGTGCATAGTAAAATTTTGTTCACATCTAAGGTTAAATACAAAAGGCTATCACAGTTACATTTCCTTCTAAATTTAAAAATTACACGGATGCCACGAATCCGGTTTCCGCCTCCAAATTGAACCGAGATTCAATATAGTGAAAGGTCGGAACGTGGACTCAATTATTAAACAATGAAGGCTGCCCGCAACCCTAGCTTTAATACTTGAGCGCAGTATGTGGGTCAGGAGACTTGGGAATGCTCACCTGCTGTGATGGTAGAACTATTGATTTAATTGGTTATAAAGGCGAATATGAGATACGTGAGCTTAATTTTTTGATTGCGTCATATTAATGAGAATCTTCGTGAAATGAGACCCCTATTTCCAGGCCTCAAGTCAGCTTGGACCAACCTATTTTCGAAGTCCTTGTGACCTAGCGCTCCGCATCCCTCCATTCCTGAAGTGTACGTAGCAATGGTGCCATGAATGGCATTCCGTTTGGTGCCTTTGGCATCCCAATGGGGAATGGATGAAAATTTTCAAAAATCTTGACATTTTGTTAATTGGTAGGAATAAGCCTCCTTATTGTCAGAAAAAAATTACAGATTTTTCAGTGGCTTCGAAAAAATAAAAAGATGAAAAGGTGTTGGTAGGCCTATATAACAGCCTTATACGGTACGGCAAGATTAACAGTACATTTACAGTCATTTTAATCGATAATGTCAATGCTGCATTTGCCGTACCGTATAAGGCTGTTATAACAAAGCCAAAGCCTATAAACAAAAATTAAATTTTTTTAAAAATTTTCATCCAGTCCCCAAGAGGTGCAGCCAGGTCTTACCGGTTCATTCAATTTAAAAAAAAGTGACCTCTTAGTGTCGAGAATAGATTTGGTAACTGAAGTGGATATGTCGTCAACTCGTCACGTCTGTTGTGGAACCGGAAACCGAGATGGAGAGATACTAGGATACACAGTGTGAATCGGCAAACATAGAGGCAGAGTGCCTTTTGTTATAAGGCGACTAATTTCTAAAGGAAAATAGTTGAATGGCGTGGCAAAGGGATAGGTATATATCCTTCTAGGTCTCCCTGCCGCGGTTTTCCCTGGAGGTTACAGTACGGGGTTCTTCAAGAGGGTAGTGAATAGGTTCTTAAAGGGTCGGCAACACGCACGTAATGCCCCTGGCTTTGCAAGCGTTCATAGGCTGCGGAACTGCTTAACATCAGGCAGGCCGTACGCTTGTTTGCCACCTTAGTAGTATAAAAAAATATATCCATTAGTGGATGATGATCGTCGAAATCCATTCTTTTTGCAAGATGTAAAGACCAACTCCAACGAATATTTATCCCCAAAAATAGCAATGATGCTCTTCTATATTATGATGTTACGTCACCTAACGTTAAAGATAGTTTCTAATATTTTATTATGAATAATAAAATGAAATAATTATCTTTATTCTGTAAGCAGGCCGCAAGGGCACTTTTACAAGTCTGACTCTACGGCATTTCCCAAGAGGAGACCACCGAGGAGAAGAACGCCGAAACAAACTAAACAGTCAATATTTTTTATTGAAAATAGAGAACGTTAAAAACTACGTTAATGGAAAGGCTTATGTTTCTTTTTTCATTATTCGCTGTTTCTTTGTTTAAGCAGTATAAGAGTTCACTGTCTGTTACAGATTTAGTGAGATCGTTTATTTAGTGTAGGTACGCTGTCCATTTTTCTGTGGCTGTGCTTTATAGACATAAAAATAGGATATATTTAAACTAAATCCTAATGGGATTAAAAAATATAGTAATCAAGATCGACATAAATTTTATCCTTTGCAAACGTTTCTTAGCATTCTGTTGGATTTAAATCGAATATTCTTGTGGTGAATCCCGCTGGGAGCAGTCGTACATAAGACGTGATTCATCGTAGTGTAATAAAAAATTAAATGACAAATACTCACGACCGGCGGCCATCTTGGATGTTTTTCCTATTTTACGATTTCATACTCTACTAGAAGACGCCCGCAACTTCGTTCGTTGAGGAGAAAATGTCATAACCTGTCTTTTTTTCTTCAGCGTAGACGGGTAAACAGTATCCTATAACCTTCTGGAGATACGCAGCTACACGCGTACCAAAAATAGTTCAAATCCGTTTTGCCGATTCTGCGTGATGAAGCCACAACGATACATACAAACAAAAAATCTAAAAAAAAATATTTCGACCTCCAAATAGTCCGTTCAAAATATTTCTTTTGAAAATATGTAAGTACAAGACAATGTACAGACATTTCATTTTTACAAGTTTATAAATTAAGAAGAAACATTCGAGATTAGAATATATAAATATTCTTAATTTGAAAAAAAGGAATACTAGACCTTCCACATCAGAGCTCAAAAGAAGGTAGCGGTGCATTTCAGTACAACTTACGTAGAATACGGCACTTTAAAATCAAGTTTTGAAGGTTCATAAAATTCAAGAAGGTTCGAAATTCAAAAATACACAAGTTACTGAACCGTGTAGGAGGTTATATGTAGCGCCAAGCAAGTGCGCGCATATGCGCTAAAAACGTAACGCATATTAATCAAGTGACTGCGTTTGTGTATGCGTCATTTTATTTTAAACAGGGTGTGGTTGCTCCTTTAGGTCATGTACGGCACCTCATAAATTTATTTAAGCGTTTTGTTATGGGTGAAGGGTTGTTGCTAAGGATAGGGTTATAAAACATGGTTTATTACAAGATGAACAAATAAAACACGTATTTGCTTAAAAATTTTAATTCAATAAATACGAAAAAACCTAGAAGTAGATCATCACTTTATTCAGGACACTATTTATAAAACAATACAAGTTTTCTTCATTACTCAACATTTGCGTCTTATTTTTGTCCCAGTCTAAGCTTTTTCAACATTTCTTCTATTTTCGTTCATTGTAAGGTTTATTCCGGATATCGTGATTATTTCATCATACAACCAAAAGTTTAAAACTATAAAAGGTATGTAAAGCATAGAACGACAGATTCGATAGAAATATAGAAATCTATTTTACTTAATCCTCTGTGGTATTCTAAAATATTAAGTATATAGGATTTTAGGGTCAGCTCACACCGAGACGCGGTGCAACGCGACGAGCGCGCACATTTTAATAAAGTGACTCAAAATTATACTTTATTTACTAGATGAAAAGGTACACATTTACCTCGCGTTGTTGCTATGCTGCGCTGGCTTCTTCCAGTAGCGTCGCGTCGTCCCGTCGCATCTCGGTGTGAGCTAACCCTTACTCTCAAAATAAGTTGACAGTAGAAAGTATCATTTTATTGAATGTCTGAATCAAAGTGTAACCAAACAAAACCAAGTGAATTTTGGGTAATTCTACAGGCGCTTTAACCGTTCTCAGTTTCCTGTCGCATATATTGAAGTATTGAGTCACAATAAGCGTAACATTTTATAAATCAAAATGGTATCGCAGGCATAGTATGCCGCTATATCAAATGTTACGCTCAATGTGTCTCATTGCTTCAAAATGTGCGACAAGAAACAAATAGCGGTTGAAACGCCTGTAGAACTACCCTTTTACTAAAACAGTAATGTATACCATAGTGAACTAATACTTTAATAACACGTTTCAATAAATTTTAAGCACTTCTAGTATAATTAATACTGAATACACACTAAAACTATTTTTATGAACAAAAATCGAATAAATGTGAGAATTTTATAACTGCTACTAACTTCTAAACCAACCCGTCGTCTCCCACTTTTGTTATTGTGTTAATTTTTCACAGTTACGATGACAGATGTGCTAATTGCGAAAAGTTTCCAAAAAAGATAGGAAAGTATACCATCAGCCACATTAACTGACCATTGTTAGATACAGATGGTTACTTAAGTGTTTTGCTGTTTGTACTAGGAAATATCTGGAAATTTTCACCAGAATTTATGGTAATTTTTGTATTGAAGATTTTAAGAAATTATCAAAATCTTTCTATGAGTTTCTCTCTTTCCATATCACAATTTGGAATGTTTTCGTCGACACACATCGTCACGATACGGCCAAGATATCCTTAACACTCGAGAGACTAACTTAGCTCTCTTCTTGGACGAGGAGGAGTACGAAAAATGACGGCTTAGTTCCTTGTCACATTATAGCACACCATCCATCCAATATTGCGAATACAAATTAGTAATTCATTGACGTAATTCTAGGCCATTCGTATAAAAGTAGTCTACAGTTGTGTCTTCTATCTCTATATCTATAGCTAACGTTGTCTGCACTAAGCGGAACAATATACTTTATAAATCTCAATCTTTAGTTCGGAAAACAACGTCTTTCAACAACAGTGGCACAATCAATACGGGCCATTTCTCTAAATATTTTCGATAAATTCACCAACATATTACAGTCATTGTTCCTGCACATCCAAAGATTCAAAATATTCTCAGTGGGAGAACAAGTGTTGGAAAAGTAATAGTAATATGAAGCTATTTTTAATTTCTCAGCCAAAAGTCTCCAGTCGTTGCCTTTCGGAGACTGAGAGTCAAGCAGTTTACACAGAATTACTCTATCTGACTTAGTAAGAACGTTCATACGGTAATTATTGTCCACACTTAAATTACTTCTGTATTGGTTACCCCTATAAACAAAATCATATCTGCCCTCTTTTTTTGATAGCGAAGAATAATTAAACGGGTTCTCTACAATATGCGCGTTATAGTCAACACTAGTTGCACTAAATCGCTTATTGCAAGTCCAATTAGAATTAAAATCATTGGTTTTCAGACTGAAGTTAACTGAATTTGATTGTTTTTGCTTTTGGTAGACCGACAGATTTAGCTCAAAACAACTGATGGCATCAGTTTGCTGTAAAATGAAACTGCATTGCAAAGATCTTACGCCTAGATTCCAAACACGCGCGTAAGGTAGTTCCTGATACTTCGCCCCTGAAATTATCTTCCACCCCACACCTAAATCTCTAAGATTGATGCATAAATCCGAACAACTTTCTTGGAAATATATAGTTTTTGGTTCACTCAGCATTGAGCTACCCAACCGCCTCTCATTTTCAACACAGTCATGTAAGGCGTACGGTGTATCATTTATCACGTGAACTTTTAAACTATAGTAGCTCTCGTCTATTTTTTTCGATACAAATAAGACCAGTTGTAACAGCTTTGCGTCCAGACTGCTAAAGCTGCGTCCAACTAAAACAAAGTCGCTTAGAAATTCGCATACAAGGTAAACTTTATTGGGATCAACTTGTGCGAAGATGGGGCTTCCGGGCGTCTCCTGGCCAAGGGTGAGGACTTTTCTCCACTCTCGTGTGTTAATCTCTTCTGGCTTTTGAAGTACGGATAGGAGCCAGCTGGAGTTTTTTAGCGATGCGCAGTGAGGGAAGGCAAGGATCACCCCTTTGCGGAAGTGGAAGTTTTTCGGACCGCAGCGAATAACCGGGCTCAGCTGTGTTTCTCCTGCGAAAAAAGCTTGTGTCATGATCTCTTGGCCTAACTAAACAAACATTACAGTTAGAAAATTATTATTTTTAGGGATCAGCACCTAACCAAAGGATACCCTATTGCTAAGCCTCCACTATCTGTCTGTCACAGAGGTCTAATAAATAATTATAATGGTCGCTAAACAATAATAACAAATATTTAAAGTTACAAATTAAGATAATCTCTATAACGAACCAACGAAAATCGTCTACGAGTTTGACTTGCAATTGGCCGATTTTCTCAAATAGCTTATCATCGGCTATAATATGAAACCGCGGGTTCTTTTATTAGAGACAGACAAATATAAAAAATTGTAAAATGATATTATATTAATCTTAATATTGAGCTACAGTGACTATGGCAACATTACAAATTCTAAACCAGTTTCGAAAGCTCGGCAAAACAGACATTTTCAATTTGGGTCACCTCTGTCTAAGTTACAGTATCGATGTTCTGTTGCTTACTAAGAATATCCAACTTTGAAAACTCGATAGTTAGAAGGTTCTATTTCATGCCGTCTGGTTCAGATAAATACAAAATGGGGGCACAGTTATGAGATAGCAAACAGACGGGAACTAGGTCAAAAGTTCATATTACATTGGGAGTTGTGCAACTCATATCGTCGTAACATAGCCGATTTCAAAGATAAGTTGTTTGTTCCAGAAATTGTGTTCTACTTTTGATTTGGGACTGACATCAATCATCATATGGCCAAAGTTTTTACGATTTTAAATAAAATCGTCTTTCCCCGACCATAACCTTTCTTACATAATACATGTGTTTAGGATCCCGCCCACTTTTTTAGGCCATCTTTTTTCATTTATTTATTTATACACATAATATATGTTTTTTGCTCAATCCACCAAAAATGAGGCTGGAACTTGCTTTTTTTAAATCTACCGTACCTACTGCCACTGATGTAGTCTTAAAAGAGTCCCCGGTAAGCTCGGTTCTCCATACAAACGTAGTTACGCTTTCGTTTTAAAACGGCTAGCTAATTTGCTCTGAAACTTTGCACTTAGAATAAATTAGGGTATATGCAGGCCGGTAATTAGTTTATATAGCTGCAGATACAGAAAAAAATACAGCGAATTTAAGTTTTCATACAAAACTTGTTTTTGCTGTATTTCGTTTGTTTTTATGGCTCCTGTTTATAAACTGGAGCCATAAAAACTTATTACAGGTCTAGAGAGATATACATCATATCATTGTATATGCAAAGTTTCGTTACAATCCAACTCGTAGTTTTATAATGAGAACGAAACTCCTTTCGTATGGGAAGGTGAAATTCGGCCGAACTTGCCGGGGACTCTTAAAGTAGAAAACTACTGTGAGAATAAGCATTTTTGTTTTTTTGTGATAATGTGTAAAAATCGTGTTAGTTTTAATGAATATACTAGACATGTTTCGATTAATTCCGAGTATCGTAATAACCTACGCATGGCTTTCGGTCGTTGCTCGACTTGCACTGCATGCCAATGCCAAGGCTCTAACAATTTGAAAACTCCGAGGTACCGTAATTATTACCAGATATTGATTACTAGTCCTTGAAAAAAACGGAGTTGAACACCTGGATGCGACTCAGGGTGTACAATTTTTTTTAAATAATCAAGTGACTTTTACAAAATTTACATGCACATTATGACTATACTGCAAACACATAAGTCATTTCTCTATCGAATAGCTGATGCTGAGTCATGTTTATATTTACCACTCCACTATGTCTGCTTAGCAGAGGCATGGTGTCAGGAAAATTACAAGGGAACCCGAAGCGTATTTATTTACTCATTTTTAAAGAAAAAGGTTAGGCCTTTCCTTGGGCAACCCGGTGGGAATCGGCTTATATGGACGCCACACCAATGCTGGGAGAAAATCAACTAAAGAACTTACCTTCTTGAAGCACAGGCCTGTTCCATTCCTCATCCGTGACCTCTACAGTGAATAGTTCCTCTCCTTTCTCCACCACACCATCAGGCACGAAGAGACTGACGCCGCACTTCTCCATCATCAACCAGTCCCCATCACTGGTAACGATTTTGGACGTGGTGGTCTCGAAATGCGAACTTATCAGCTTAGAGTCGAGCGATGCGTTGTTCTTTAGTGACGGCGACATTTCTACACTTTCGTTGCCATATGAGGAGCCCGCTGTAAAATAATTATGATAAAAAAGTGATTTTTAGACTTTATAGATGCATTTTTCAAAGAATCGACAACCATAATAAGCATATATCATATCCCCGCGGATACTTTACTATACACCTTATTGGTATAAATATGTACCCTTGTTGATATGTAGTTTATGCGTACCGTAAAACCTCCCAACAGTTCAGATCATGGTCTACAAAGCAATTATGGTCTACAAACAAAAGAACATATACCTAAACAATCATTTTTGTTTTTAAGCTTTAATGTTTACATGTATATCATAATAGAATGCCGAAATTTTTCCCAATTTACAACACACAAACACAAAATTTGAGTTTCGTATAAAATTCGACGGTGGAATAGAAAAATGGGAAGCGACAGCTTGGTGGCATTTCGTAATAAACCCATTTAACTAATTTTATAAGGTGTATAATTCAATGTCCCGAAAATGTCGCTTATCCCATTTCTCATTTCTACGTTACATAAATAATCATTATTAAGGATTTTAACAAAAAAAATCACCAAAATTATGAAATGATTCTTCTTATGAACTTATTATGAATATAGCATATCGCGCCTAGGCGGATAAAGTTCGATTTAATTTGGACCATTGTTGGGTGGTTTGCATAACCGGTAGCGTGGTTTTACAGTATAGTATAGAATAGAATAGATTAGAATAAGCTTTATTCAGGACTAGAAGGCGCCCGCAACTTCGTTCGCGGAGGAGAAAAAGTCATAACCCCTCTTTTTTTCTTCAGCATAGTCGGGTAAAAAGTATCCTATAACCATCTGGAGATACCGAGTTACCCGTGTACCAAAAATAGTTAAAATACAACGACCCGCCACAACGACACATACAAACATACAAGCATTTTATTTTTACAACTTTATAATAGTATAGACAACACATCATTACAAATTTACGTCGACAAAACAGGTAATACAGGATAAACGAGTGATTGGCATTCATGTTTGCCAATTAACAACTTGAACATTACCTGTTTCTTAGTCTTAAATATACGTCTATTACTAACTGACCAACCACTCTGTCCACCTGGTTGGTCGGTTAGTAAAGTCTTCTTCACAGAGCTAAAAACGATTTTGCATTGCCTCTCTGATCAACAAAAAAGGAATTAGAATTAAAAGTCATAGATATTAAAAATTTCTTAGTACTTACTTAACCTGCGATATTATTTAAACAAGCAGTAACAGCTCTAACACCGAAAGCTTACTTACAAAATTAATAAACAAAAAAAGTGAATAATAAAGCATACACGACAACATAAAATATGTGTTTAATGCCTAAAAACTAAAAAAAGTCACAATGTTATTTATAGCACATATTATTTTAGACATTGTTACTTAATTATGAAAGGGAAAAAGTAAGAAACTAACAAATTAGGTTATGCATCAGAAATGCAATGCCAGCCAAAATACTTTTCAAAGACTTAACCCTAACTGTAACGTATATAAGAATACTCGTACGTATGGTAATGTAAATGACACTGAAAGTGTTGGCGCTTCTGACATTTAAATATTTGAATTTAGAAATTATAAATAACTATAAAAATGCTGAACGCATAACTATATTAATGTTTGAGAAAATACATTGTCATTTTTTACAGCTAACTGAAGAAAATCTTTTGCAATGAAAATTATCACAAGCAAAATAAAACTTTCAGTGTTTAACCCCAATAAGAGAGAGGTGCGGGAGTAAATGAGACTACAAAGAGTTAGGTGGCTTGCAGGCGGGAGGTTATTAAATGGGTCAATCAACTTTTTTTTATCGCGTGGCCATGGTTACGTCACCTGAGTCACTCTTTAAAACTACAATGTTAAACGATCTAAATGCAACAGAAATATATTTTTTCTAGCCAATATAGGTCAATTTTACAAGGACTCATCTCTTCAGAGAGTTAATAACGAGATCATTTTGTAAGCAACTCTGTCACTATTGTCTCAGAGGCACAGAATAACAACAACGTTGATCCACCCAAATATGTGACTAAATTATCCGACATAAACGTATTCATATTGTATAATGTGACTTGATAATACACACAACAAACAATACAGAGATCAAGCCAAGCGTGCATGATTACGTGAGACTCACAGCTCAAAAAGCAGCTGGAATCAGAGCGGTCTGACTCCGCTTCGGCGCGGCCGTTGTCCGGTCTTACCTCATGGTCTATGGGCGACATGTAACTGAAGAGAATAATTAAATTAACACCATATTATACTATTACACACTCGTAGACTTAAAAATCACTGAACTGTGAAGTTAACGTTTTCAACGAAATGCGAGCCTGCTTTAGGATTACTAGAAATTATCAAATAACTGTTTCTAGCAAACATTAAGAAAGTACGTAGGTAATTATATTTCTAATCATTGAACGTATGTTTGTTAAGTTTGTTAATTTTACGCATCACTACACGATATAATCACGATATTATGGTTGAAACATGTAAGGAAGAACTTGTCCGTCAATTAATTTTGGGCCAAAACTAAAGATTGAGAAAATTACAATTAACTTATTGATTCAAAAACATATGGTGGATCGACTGGTACCCCTCTTACGTGGTGGAGTCTGGCTGGTTGGTCATGTTGGTTGGTCCTTTGCTCTTGTTGTTTGTTATCTATTTACATGTAAGAAGTCCTTTTACTCACTTGCTAACTGCGGCAGTCCATACATGTGTTCTAGTCTAGACTTGACCAATGACTCAAGTGGAACCTTTGCGCCCGCCAGGAGTTTATCTTTCGGCACACTCCTTGGATCACCAATTCTGTCTGGCTGGTCTTTAGACTTTTGTCTACAATTAAGAAGTTCTTTCTTTCTTACCTACTAGATAACTGCGGCACCTCATACAAGTGCTCTGGTCTAGAGTTGACCAACGTACTCATATACTTGTGCAACCGTCTGGAGTTCATCATTTGGCACACTTCGCGGATCCTTTAGATAGGGTAGGATAGTTACTACCAACCGTAGGATTTAACATCCTGTCTGACCCATTTAAACATCTGCCATTCAACATGTTCAAAAAACTACTTGTTCTGGATTCTTTTGTCTTGATTTAAAATTTATTCTTACCTACTAGCTAGCTGTGGCACTTCATACAAATGCTCTGGTCTAGAATTGAGCGACGTGCTCATATGTCTGTGCGTCCTCCTGGAGTCCATCGTTTGAAATTCCTCATGGATGGTCAGGTCTGGCTGGTTGGTCAGGGTCCTCTTTATCACACTACCAAAATAATTAGTACCTGTGAAAACGTTTACTGTTAAATATTATATTACAATACCCTACTTAAAATGATGAAGATCTAAGTAAAGTAAGTCTAAGTAAGTGGTAGACTTATCCGAAACTAGCTTCTTCTTGTTTAAATATGTAGAACATATTTTTTTATTTTTAAGTAATAATCAGGACTTAAATTAATTTTAAAAAGTTTTTAATAGGCATGATTCATTTCTAATTGCAACCTCAATAATGCACATTGATCGTAGTAGGAAGAACCTGGCATTTCAATACCACTATTTTCAACTCAATACCGTACATTTCAGTAAAATTTAATCAGCTTACCTGGAGGTGGTTTCACGTATGGCGAATTTTCCGTTATCTTTATCTTCATGTACTTTATACCCAACATGACAACAATTATAAGAATTAGAAACGCAATTGACAATGCTATCAGCAGCGCCCAGTACGATGATACTGTAAAAGAAAATTGAAATAACCGATTATATATATATATGTATAATCAATTTAGTTTTACATTCTTAGAATTTTCATTTGCCTGAATTTTTTGGCAGGTCGTCATATTCGTTATAGAGCGACCTAACTTCCTCTCGAAACAAAAAAATGTATCAACAAATTATCAAATATGAATGGAGAATAGGAAAATATCAATTGGTACAATTATACTTAATAATACTCCTTGATGATAGTTGTATTACAAATTGTTATTGTTTTTAACACAAATCTTGTTTTAATGGGTCGAAACCAAAAATAATTATTTAATCAACCAGCTGATTAGAGTTGAGACGCTGAAAAGAGCATACGACTGTATGTGGTGGGAACGTCGATATTACTAGATTTAAATTGTATCATTCAATGTTTGTTACCGTCACTCCCCATATCAGTCTTTGAGGTCCTGACACACATAGGACATTGGGCCATTTGATAGTCCTTCCCAAGGCAAGCTGCACTTGTAAGACAGCGCCGTCTTCTCGTCTGGAGGCAGTCGGAGTCACATCGCGACCACTCCGACCATTGGGACCAACGACCTGAATATGAAGCCTAATCATTATCTGTACTCCAAATTACCGGGCTAACACTTGACTATTAGATCATCTTTTAAAGCAACGTATGAGAATGGTACGTAATACTTAGAAATACAGTAAGTGATGCTAATACAAAGAATACTTTGAAGTAAATTCTAAGTACAGTTGAGGATAATCAGACACCGAGTTGACTTACCTATTAATACATCAGAAGACTGATCTGCCAACTCATCTAAACTGTCAACATACATATCTGCAATAAATAAAAGTCATATACATTACCTAAGGGGAACCTTAGACATGCATTAGCGATTGCTATAAAAATAATCACCATAAATTGTAAAAGAGCAAATAGATATTGTACTCAGTGCTGTTTTCGAAGAAATTTGCGTCTCCTTAAATTTTACAACGTGCGTGTTGAGGATCTTGTTGCACATTTTTTGTGTTTATAAACACACATATTGCCACGCTTTAGAACACCCACTTCAAATTTGACTATCCATTCCAACCTAAGTCTTACAGCTTCAAGCATAAACATTTATTAATCGACTTACCCAAATCACAGTCCAAGCAATCTGGTGTCTTCTGCACACTGAACCCCAAGCACGGCTGACCGCCGTTCAGCGGTCGCGGTGCAGTGCAGGATCGAACCCTTCGGCGGCCCGTCCGGCCTTCGCGAGCTTGCCCACTGCACCAGCATTCCGCCCAGGCCGACCAGGGAGACCAGCCGCCATTTACTAGTTGAAAAAAAATATATATCGGAGGAGGACGATCCCATTTGTAAAGAGCTTTAAATATCTTCGACGGATATTGAGGACAATCTTACACGGATCGACTTAGTCCTAAAGTAAGCACAATGCTTGTGCTGTATGTACTAGACGGCGATATAATTACTAAGACGCCCGGTATAGGCACAGGCACTTAGGGCAAATGGACAAACGAAGTTTGTTTTTTGGGTACAAGGCATTAAACAGTACATTTTCTCGAAATTATCATTTGATGCTTAGTCGGCTAATAATTCGTTGCCAAATTCAAGTTATTGATAAAATTTTGGTATCCATCATAAAACTATTACACAATTTTGATTTGAGCCCACGGTTTTACTGGTTACTTTTGGTCTTAGCTACGAGTAAAACGTACATTTTTCAATGATACTTATTTAGAATTCGTAGCCCGCTTAGAAAATAGAATACAATTCGAAACTTACCAAAAACAGTTAACAAAGCGGGCTCAGATATTCTTTTCCCTGCTAAATTTTCTGCGACACATGTGTAGTTAGCCATATCCTGAAAATAATAAAGTTCTAGTAAACTCTGTTTTTTTTTCTTAAGCAGTTGTATAACTGAAAATAATAAAGCTCTAGTAAACTTTGTTTTTTTTTCTTAAGCAGTTATATAACTGCTTTTATAATTTTTCATCTAATCACGCACTTTTGATTTAGATACTTTTGTTTTTAACGTTACGGCGATTATATATTTTTGGCGTTACGAACTACTACCGACTTACCCGTAGCGATGTTACCCCATTTTTAGACAAGTCCCCTTTTTTAGACTCTTGCAAATTTCTATTGACGGCGACGGTTGCCCCGTTCTTCAGCCAGTCGACTTGCATGAACGACGCTGCCAGCATTGGCAGCTTGCTGAAAGACGCCATTATGGCATGCTTCTATGCGGGCTTCAGTCTTCCGTAGATAGATTATGAGCTACAGGACTTACCAGCAGCGAAGCTTACTCGATGACAAGGTCCTACTACTTTTTTTAAGTAACAATCCTTGGATACTTGCAAATTATCATCAACTGCTATGGGTACCCTCTTGTTCGGCGCGAAGAGTGCTACTGCTTGCGGCACGCATCGGAACTTGACTATACCATCCTACGAGTATTGTGAGGACTCTAATCTTTCGACAGTAGATACATTTTGAATTAATACAGGACTTTTTGTTTGGTGACAAGGTCCCCACCGTTTGACACTCGCACATTGTCATCAACTGCGATGAGTGCCCCATTCTTCAGCCAGTAGGCCTACAAGAATGGTGTTGCTGATGGCGGCTCGCAATGACCCTGGCATACTATTGTAGGGGCTCCAGTCTTTTGTAGATCAGTGATCTTATGAACTACTTCTAAACTTACCAGTAGGGATGTTTGCTTGATGACAAGGTCCCCATCCTTCGACACTTGCACGTTATCATCGACGGCGATGGGTGCCCCGTTTTTCAGCCAGTAGACCTGCGCGAAGGGGGCAGCTGGTGGCGGCTCGCATCGGAACGAGACGGGGGCGTTCTGTTTGACCAACTGGGATTGAGGGGCTGCTGTGAAATGCTTCTTGATATCTGGGAGAGAATAATGGTCCGGTCGAACAACTTTGTCCACTTTATGCTTAAAATTGTGGTATTCCTAATTAAATAATTGCTACCCTCAATTGCTATTTTGCACTATATCAAGGACCTGACCATAAAATGAATTTATACGCAATTTGCGATAATCTCTAGGGTTGCAATAAAAAAATCCCTACGGGTTAAACCTCTTGAGTCTAGAGATATATTTTTGTTTTTTTTTATAAATTACGGGACAATTTTACACAAATCGAACTAGTCCCATGGTAAGGTCAATACGACGATATATTTAATGGATATATTACTTATATACATAGAAAACATCCAAGACTCAGGAACAAATAAATTGTATGCTCATCGCACAAATATTTGCCCTTACCGGGATTTGAACCCAGGATCTCAGCTTCGCAGGCAACGTTACTCCCACTGAGCCAAACCGGTCGTCGAATAAGAAGTAAATTTTACTATAGTTACTATGTTGGGGAATCAAGTTAATGTAACATTTAGTTGCCAGTTCAATAAACCTAGCTCAACTAAGAAGGTTACAGTAAAAAAAAGTAAATAAAGGAACCACAACAAAGCTTAACGCTGCGTATACGCTGGTATTACGCTGTGGGGGTATTTACCAGAATGTCGGTTATGTATCGGTTATACACCGCGTATATAAAGTACTAAAAAAACTGTTAATACAAAAACCATGTCATTAAACATAATTATACCAAAAAATTACGACGTTTCACAGCTAAGAGCATCATAAGTTGGAAGTTATGTAAGCGATATTCAGGTGGAATGGTCCCAGAAAACGCGTCGTCTGTGTCTCTATATATATTTGGCCTATTTGGAGGCGCAAACGCACCATCTTAAGTAGCACAAAGGGTGCTTAAAGTGGCTGTAAAAGGGCTGCATAAGCTCTTATGCAGCTTGGCACTGTATTTTAAACTCGATGGGTAAATTAAAAAATACTTACAAGCAAGCTCCACAGTAGCTGGCTGGCTCCTGATATGCCCTCGGCTAGTCCAGGCAAAGCAGGAGCATTGGTACTTTTCGCTACCGAAGTACTCTTCCACATGTTCCCTGGTAACATTGTACTCTCCCTCAATGATCCTCACTCCAGTTTGGGGGTCCACGAACGCAAAGGTCAACCCGTGTGTCTTTTCTCCGTTGCATTTGTAATATACCTAAGATTATAGAAATAGTTACATTACATCCAACATTACATGCAAATAACCTTTAAAGGTGCGTCCACATTTGTATCATTTGCCCGTATCAGATCATCGTCGCGTGGCATGATCGCGTGTCACGATCACGCGTTTGGACGTTGCGCCGATCCGATCGCTCGAAATCCATTTTGCTACGCGTATCACACAGTGCGGCATGATCGGCGCGCCGACAGTAAGCGTCCAAGCAGCGCGATACGCAGTCATGCCACGGCACGGTGATCGGATACGAGCAAATGATACAAGTGTGGACGCACCTTAACGTAAGCGGCCTAATGGTGAACAGCCTAATCCCAATAATAGGGTATTTGACGGTCAGATCAAATCAGTCCCTTTTTATGAACTATCAAAACGGTCAGAAAGTATGAAGTTTGAAAGGAAAAAAGGTTTATGACGTCATATGTCTATACGGTCAAATTGCCACTAAATTTTTATATTTTGATCGTTTTAAAATCGCCAAAAGCTTAAAAATAAGTATTCATTTATGTTTTCTACGTATTTTCAGAAATATGAAATCGGGATTTATTCGAAAATTTCTAAACTAGGTTATATTTACTTTTTGTTTTACAAATATCATGATAATAATCACAATTTTTGCAATTTATTAGTGGATCACTCCACTAGCGTTATTATTATAAACAAAGATCAGAAACAAATGAAAAAAATTTTCGACGATACTGGACTTGAACCAGTGCCTTGAGCCAGACCGGGGCAGCACGCTCTACTCGCTCACTGGTCCAGTATAGTCGATTTTTTTTTTAAAAAAAGTGGACGATTAGCTCAGATGGTAGAGCGTTCTGCCCCGGTCTGGCTCAAGGCACTGGTTCAAGTCCAGTATCGTCGAAAAAATTTTTCATTTGTTTCTGATCTTTGTTTATAATAGGTTATATTTAATTAATTTTACTCTAATTGATGACATTGAAAAAAAGGCTGGTGCATTTAACTTATTACAAAAAGCGGAAAGTGGGAAATAGAATAGAAAGTGGGTCCAAAATATTAGAATATCACAAAAGGACTTGTTTCTAAAGAGCGATCTCTTTTAGCAGCGATAAATTGAAAATATTTCGTCTCTATTAATATTAACAATTTACTTTTCAAGATTAGATTACATACCTATCTATTTATTCAAACTTTATTGAGCGTTACCACTTTACAACCAATGTACAACAGCAAACTTAAGTACAACAGCAACTACTACTAAGATCATAAATCATAAGTTATTCTCCATAAGACAACCAAGAAGTCATATAAACACAATTGATGTGTTGTACAAACTTGAATTGACAAAAGAATAAATAAACATAAAAAATCTCATAAATGTATATCTAAACCTTATTACTGTGACAGGAGATTTGATTGTATTTTACATAATGTAATGTGTTTGCATTTTCACTAGATACCCATATTTCCCTTATTCGCTGAAAACGCTATATCTTAAGCATGGTATGATACTTGTAATACAAACCCAAGACCCAACCAAATACATTCTATAGGATTACCTTCTCAAAAACCACGAAAAGTAAAAAAAAGATAAAATATTTGAATAGGTAAAATTCAGAATAGTATAATGTTTATACGAAACTCATAGACACGAGACCATAATGATACTAAATATGAAGATAAAGATTCATAGTAAAGTAATACATTTAAAGAAAAATAAATTACTCGCATGGATGCCACGGATATGAAGTGTTAATTTGGAAGTTGGCTAAGCGCAATAATGTATTTGGCATCGTATGAGTATTGTTTCTAAAGTATTTTGGTTTGTTGGCGATTTTTCAATAAATGAAGCTAACTTCCTTGCAATCGTTTGGCAATAAGACTAACATTTACTGACCGATAGATAAGACTAACGTTTTTCAACTAGGTAGCGGCACGCTCTAACTTTTACACACATAAAACCACTTTTTTCCCATTTATGCTAATAAAATAGTAACATAATATTTTACAAGAGTCATTAACTTTAACGTATGACGTGCCCGAGTGCGAGGAAGGATCCTCTAAAGGCCATCGAACAAAGCGACTGCCGGCAGTTCAGATGTCGTTAGACATCGAGAGCTACATCACTCTTGCAGAATGGCCGTGCTGACACTCGCGCAGGAACAAAAGTTGTTAGAGACACTGATTTATTTCTTATAGAATGGGTGAATGGCGTTCTGTTGGAAACGTTTTTATTATGTAGGTAATTTAATTGTATCAGAAAGTCTATAAAAAAAGAATGAAAAACTCTAGTAGCGTGCGTCTTCCATGCAGTAGCTGGTATACATTTTGAATTTATTATATTTATAAAAAAGAATAATAATAAATAAATATTATGGGTCAATTTTACACAATTTGAACTAGTCCCATGGTAAGCTCAATAAGGCATGTGGTATGGGTACTAGACGATTTTGTTTGTACATACTTTTGTTTTGTGCAATAAAGTTTAAATAAAGTGATGGACCATCGATAATTCTGCCGAAAACTCGTAGACGGCGTGCAACTATGGCGAGTTATTTATATATTATGGTTCAGAATATTAGACAATCATACCCTTTCTTTCCAGGCCCTTAGAATAAATTAATTAAATAAGTAAATATTGCGGTAAATTTTTACACAAATCGAACTAGCCCTATAAGGTCAATGAAGCTTGTGTACTAATAAACAACGATATATTAATAGATATAGTTATTTATTATACATAGAAAACCTCCAAGACTTAGTGAACAAATATTTATGCTCATCACACAAATATTTGCCCTTACCGGAATTTGAGCCCTGGACCTTCAGCTTTGCAGGCAACGTTACTCCCGCTGAGCTAAACCGGTCGTCAAATTTTAATAATTTTACTAAAATTGTAGTATTTTTCGTTATATCGGCAATAGTAATGCACATTTTGAGAGAATTTCACGTATCTCATATTACGATTCCAGTGTTAGAACCCTGTAACAAACAGAAGGTGGAGGTTCCGTTTCCGTTCCGTTTATACTCTTTGAGTACGGAACCCTAAAAACCGTCACAAACTTTATAAATACACTACGTGGGTACTAAAAGAACAACTTCTTTGGCATAACATATGAGTATCTATTTTTTTTCCACGTTATACCTACAAGAGGCACAATGAATACATTATGACCTTGAAAGTCTTTATAAAAAGACCCCTTTTGCGACCCTATCTCGTGAGCTGCCATTAGATTGATTGAAATGCACCTCTCTGACAGCACGTGAATCAATTATTAAAGTGCCTCTTCAACTTTAACTTTTAGAAAATAAAAAAAAACGTGGCATTTGAACTAGGACTTTGAAGAGCGAAGGAATATGCAACAAATCCCGCAATTGTTTTGTGCATAACGCACCTCTTTTATAGAATTTGTACCTTTTTATACCGTTTTTATCTTTATTTTTTAATGTTTTTTTTTTGTTTTTTTGACGTAATCTATTTAAGTTTGTCATTAAACTCGAACCATAGTATGAACTGGCAGTTTGTGTTCCTTAGATAATACTTTTTATATAGGTTGAAAGCTATATAAACAGTATTAAGTAAGGAAGACTTCGATTAAAAATTTGCTATTTGCAATCAATATGTACAGTTCCATTTTACAAGAGCACTCCAGGGGTTTATTTAGGAAAGAAACAAGTAGAAAGAAGAAGTGTTATATCTCTTCTATGCTAAGGTTGTATGCAAGAAATCGCTCATTAGTCATAAGGCCTGTTGTAAGTAGTATTCAGTCTAAGAAATATACTTACTTCTAAAGCATTTGCCACTCTACATTTTAAAGTTGCAGGTTTATTTTTCACTACATAAGTATTTTCAGGTTCCAAAAGAAAGACGGGTAGATTGTCTTTGGTTGTATGTAGTGGTATCTTATCGTCTAATGTATGTTCTTGATTATCTTTACTTTTCACCGGCGCTCTTTCTGGCGAATCTTTGTAATTTGTCTCCTTATTCTCATAATCATAGTCTGCATATAAATTATCATCTTCATCTTCTACATCTTCGATATCTTCGTTGTTAGTGAATACGGGGGGAAGAAAATAGTCTTTTGCAGAGTCTGGTTTGGTTAAGAAATCTAAAGGTTTGCTTAGCAGATCGTCTTCATTTTCTGTAGTAGCTGAGATATCATCTTGTCGTGTCCGGGGATCTACAAACATTTTTAACGTGATAACCCTGACTACAAGACTTTTCTTTAACTTGTTACTATCAAAATATGACTAAGCTATTGCTAATATATTACTTACTTTTTGCTGTATCCTGTCCTTTTGCATAAAATGCCAAATGTGTTAGTATTAGTACGAAGTATGTCCAAATATTCACTTCCATTTATACACTCGATATTCTTAATGTTTACGAAAGCAAAAACGTAACGAACATTGTGTTCCATTACTACTTGAACTATTCACATGGTATCGAACGAGAAATATGTTCCACTATCGAAGATTTAAAACATTTTTACAATTTCTTATCATATTACGTGAAATAGACGTGGTAGACTAACTTTGCAACTTTTGTAACTTTGCAAAATTACGTAAAATTCACTGCACTTAAGTTATGAATGGATTTATATTCAGTGCAAAATCTTGCGATGTTTGGTCGTTTCAGCTATACACGATCGAATGGAAGTCGTAAAAGTTTACGAAAACGCCGGGCAAGAGAGCAAAGGTGCTACCCCTTCGGCGGTCCACGCTCAACTGACAAAGGGGATGAATGAAAACGAGAACTTTGTTGGGGTGAAACTGCGCATGCTCGTAACTTATAAAGAGGTTATAAATTGCTACAAGTGATCCTACTAATGTTGTGAACGGTTTTTGAAGATATCTAGATGTTTGGATGTTACTCAACAAAGCGTTAACCGTTTACAGGATTTACGCCTAATTTCACTATGCTCTGTTAGCTGCTTATGTCTCATTAAAGGATAATGTTCAACATTGACAGGCGTAAATTATTATTAAAACTAACAGAGCATGGTGCAATCGGTCCGTAGTCGAAACTTGAGACATATATACATACTAGCTTTTGCCCGCGACTTCGTCCGCGTATAGCTCGAATTTCAAAAAATGCTTCTTTAGTGCGCCTCTAGATATATCTCTAACGAGATATGTGTTTCAATTCTCGTATTCCTACCGTCGACAGTTTAGGCTATACATTGTCTGTCAATAGTTATAAGTCACGTTACTTTGTTATATAGCTGTAATTTGACAATAAAAAACAGATGTAATTGGACAATTGAGATTGAACTATTGATAGGTAATATTGAACATTAGGTAAGTTTTGCAGTATCCATACTAATATTATAAATGCGAAAGTGTGTCTGTCTGTCTGTCTATCTGTCTGTCTGTCTGTTACCTCTTCACGCTTAAACCGCTGAACCGATTTGGATGAAATTTGGTATGGAGATAGTTTGAGTCCCAGGGAAGGACATAGGCTACTTTTTATCCCGGAAAAATACTCTTATTCGCGATAAACGAATTTAAAGCGGACGAAGTCGCGGGCAGAAGCTACTTTCTTTATATACCACATTTACAGACCCGACCAAGCTGCGTGGAGAGCTTGCTATCAAGCAAGCCACGTAAAACAGGCCGTGCGAAAAGCAGTCCCCACTAAAATCTATTCCTGCTGTTTTCAGTGACTGACCCTGAGACTTATTATATGCTTGCTTATACGCAAACAGGTACTAACTTGCGTGTCATAATGGTTTCAAAGCAATTATTTCATTATAATTCTACGGAATAAAAAATTCAGAGTTAACAAAAGTGATGATTTTCCATTTATTGTTAAAAAGAACTTGTTTCATGTATTTACCTTATTTATTAAACAGATTTTTGTAACAAAATGTTTATCATTCAGAGATGATTGCAAGTCCAAAATTTACAACGGGCCATCCGGCTATATTAAGATATACTCTTATTTGTATGATACGTCATATACGGAAGGTGTGTTCTTTGCTCTATCGTGTAGGTAGTATTATTGTTGCTAGGTTACCAATTGTATATTCATTTTTTAAAGGAAAATGTCACAACGAAAAGGTCATGTTTTTCCATTTATTGTTAAAAAATTCCATTTTATGAATGAATACCCTCAAAAGTCGTAGCCTATGTCCTATTCTGATATCTAAGCTATACTGCAGAATTATACGCAAATCTGTTATGTAGTTTTTGCGTACCAGTGTAACGTACGACGAGTCCGCCTTAAATTCATTTATCGCGGATAAGGGTATTTTTCCGGGATAAAAAGTAGCCTATGTCCTTCCTCTGGACTCAAGCTATCTCCATACCAAATTTTATTACAATCGGTTCAGCGGTTTAAGCGTGAAGAGGTAACAGACAGAAACACTTTCACGTTTATAATATTAGTATGGATAGTCACCTAAGACATACGATTTAATTATCGATTAAAAAAGCAAAAGTAAGCGATAGAGGGTAGAAAGGTTTACGAGTGGCGACCGCGTACAGAACGATTCAGAGTCGGGAGGCCCCGAACAAGATAGACAGACCGACGATCTGTGGACCTATGATGGTTGCGTTTGTCACGCGATAAATAAGTGACATAGCTGCCGTCACCTTCTGACACGTATGTGAGTGCGAGAGTGACAGGCGTGTTATCATATCATTTTTCGCGTGATAAACGCGACCATCATAGGCCCGCTGGTCAAGATTGCAGGCAACCGATGAATAAAGGCGCACGACGGGTCGTTGTGAAGATCCTTGGGGAAGGCCTTTATCCAGTAGTGGACGTCTACAGGCTTCTTCTTCTTCGTTTGAAGGGATCAAATGTCTACAGGCTAATATGATAATGATGATGATGATGACGATGACGATGACGATGACGATGACGATGACGATGACGATGACGATGGCGGTGGCGGTGGCGGTGGCGATGGCGGTGGCGGTGGCGGTGCCGGTGCCGGTGCCGGTGACGGTGACGGTGACGGTGACGGTGACGGTGACGGTGCCGGTGACGGTGGGGGTGCCGGTGCCGGTGCCGGTGCCGGTGACGGTGACGGTGACGGTGACGGTGACGGCGACGGTGACGGTGACGGTGACGGTGACGGTGACGGGGAAAATGACGGTGACGATGACGGTGACGATGATGGTGACGATGACGGTGACGATGACGGTGACAATGACGGTGATGACGGTGATGATGGTGATGATGGTGATGATGGTGATGATGGTGATGATGGTGATGGTGGTGATGATGATGGTGATGCAATGTGAGTCGTTTATTTATGAATACAAAGAGTGTGTTTAATTGTATCACTGTAATTTACTTAGTTCTCGAAAGTACCCAAAAAAATCGCTTCCTTCTTAACTTTGATGAAGTACAAAAAGGGCCGGTTTGCGTTGAATATTACTTTTCCAATTTGCAGAGACACTGTTAAAATCTCCATCGCTGAAACAAGATTTTGTTGAAAATTCAACATTTTACACAAGATTTCTGTTAACAGTTATTTTTTTAGGAAACAGTGTTTCTAAAATAAAAGTTCAAAGTCGGGCTGCCATCGTTTCATATTTTAAAAGGTTTTTAATCTTTATATACCTGCGAAAATATATAAGCACACGACCAGAAGGTACGCGCAACTTCGTTCGCGAAGGAGAAAAAGTCATCACCCCTTTTATTTATTCAGCGTAATCGGGTAAAAGGCATCGTATAACCATTTGTGGAAACCCGTATGCCAAAAATATTTGCAAATCGTGTAGCCGATTTGGCGTGATGAAGCCACTACGACACATATAAAAATACAAAAAAAATCGGTTCAGTGACTTGCAAATAGTCTGTAATATTTTAGGAAATATCTTCAATGTACAGACATTTCACTTTTACAACTTTATAATAGTAAGGTTAGTTAGTTAAAAAATGTATTAGCTAGATTTTACCCGTCAATAGGGTTGAGAGAAGATTATTTTGAACGTACTAATCGTGTTCGTATATATTTTTTGCAGCTGTCTTTAAACTACAAGTGTGCGTTTTGGCGTTTTTTTTAGGACATAGGAGGCAAACGAGCAGACGGGGACGATTATTCCAATAACGCAAAAACTCACACATACACATACATTTTCATATTTATATTTGTATTTTTATTTTATAGTATACTAGCTGCTGCCCGCGACTTCGTCCGCGTTAAATTCGTTTATCGCAGATAAAAGGTTTTTTCCGGGATAAAAAGTAGCTTATGTCTTTCGCCAAAACTCGAATATCTCTACCAAATGTCATCTATATCAGTTGAGGAGTTTAAGCGTGAAGAGGTAACAGACAAATAGACGGACTCACTTTCGCATTTATAATATTTCACTCATTTAAATGTGAAACATATTACCAAGTTTTCAAGTTCCTAGCGTAATAAAATATTTACTGCCCATACAAACTTTCATCCCCGTTTTCGTCCCTAAAAGGGATGAAAATTTACATACATAATAGCCTATGTCCTATTCTGATATATAAGGTAGTCTGATAGTCTGATATATAACTGGAAAGTTTCATAAAAAATCGTCCAGTAGATTTTGAGATTTAGTGGAACTTATATTTATATATTTCACGTTTATAATATAGATAGGAAGATAGGATTTCTATGGACTATTTAAAAAGTTTCTAAATTACCAGTTGGTAGAAAAATATACCAGATCAGGCATAGCCAGAGTTTATCATGCAGTATTTATTTCGTAGATTTCCGAATGTACACTCAATAGCTCGAAATGCTACAAAAATCTACATATACTATACGTTTGGCTCAGGTAGTTGCACAACGGCCTACGAAACTGGCTGTCT
Organism: Hedya salicella; assembly: GCA_905404275.2. Classification (NCBI taxonomy): domain Eukaryota; kingdom Metazoa; phylum Arthropoda; class Insecta; order Lepidoptera; family Tortricidae; genus Hedya; species Hedya salicella. Next base: position 6,048,164 of record FR990100.1, read on the forward strand.
CGGGTTCAAATCCCGGCCAGGCCAAGTGTTGGTGTTATGAGCACGAAATGTTTTTTACTGGGTCCTGGATGTTTTCTATATATTTAAGTAGTATATTTATCTTATAAATATAAACATTGTCGCCTCGTACCCCACACTACAAGCTTTGATATTTGTGTAAGATTGTCACCGATATTAATAAAAATATATATATCATACGATTTACATAAAGTATTCCGAAAAAATCACCTCAACCGATCACTGAAAGTCGGATCTCAATGCAGAGTCACACAGACTTAGCATTATCAGACGCTCGCATTTGACAAAGCCTCGAAAGGGTTAAAGAATCATGGAAAAAATAATCAAAATTTCAAATTTATTGTTTATTATCAGTAACTCTTATGTACCGGTATAGACACCCGAAAAAATGATCTCCTTCTGAACCCTGATGAAGTAATAAAATGGTCTATTTGCTTCGAATTTTACTTTGTTAAAGATCAGCGACAATAGTGTCATTTCTATCACTGAAATTCAAAACGATTCACATGTTTTTTTTTAGATATTATTAGTGTCCGACCGAAACATGTTTTTTTGCCGAAACCGAAACCGAAGGTTCGGTTTGATTATAGTTTCGGCCGAAACTGAAACCGAACATTTTATTAACGTGATTAAAAATATTTAAACGTTGACTAAAATGTCAGCGTCATTATTATAAACAAAGATCAGAAACAAATGAAAAAATGTTCCGACGATACTGGACTTGAACCAGTGCCTTGACCCAGACCGGGGCAGCACGCTCTAACCAACTGAGCTAATCGTCCATACCAGTAGTCGACGAATTTTGTCATCCGTTCTTGCTTATGGATTTCTGTATGGTGCATCCGACTCTTAAGCAATTGTCTTTAGCAAATATTGTGATTGTTATCATGATATTTGTAAAACAAAAAGTAAAATGTCAGTGGTAAATTTTTTCCAGATATTTGATTAATAAAACATCTCGCTGACCTAATACTTCAGGTTTCTACATGGTGTAGTGACAGTGACACTGGGTCAAAATTTACCTACCTTCAAAAGTAAAAAAATTAAAATGTTACATTAACTGTGTATGTAGATGGTATATAATAAGTAATACAAGTTTATTATTAAAATATGATAATCATATTATGATGTATTTTTTTAAATTAAAATTTTTATTTTTATAATCACAATCAGCTAGCTGGAAAGGCTCATTAGAATATATTTATTAATATCTTATTATTATTACTATAGGAATCTTTATGTTCTATATAACATTTTAATTGTTACTTGTACTTTTTTTAAAGATTAATAAACTATAATTAATATACTATTGAAATAAAACAATTTAACGGATTATATCGCGTATATTATCTCATTTTAGTTCCCGACGTTTCGGAAGCTTTTCAGCTTTCCATGGTCACGGGTGGACTGGGTAATAATCGCGGAAACTGAAGAAAATATTAATATACTATTGTACATTACAATTTTTTAATTCTTTTACTTATGGAATGTAATAACGTTAATCCAACATCGTATTTATAACACTTCTACAAAGTTGAGCATGCAATTTAGAACATAAGTCTCGTATTTTTAGGAGGTGCCAGCCGTGCCGAGTGAACCCGAAGTTAGCCGAACGCGACCCGAAAGTACGATGTTGTAAGTTTCGACGCGGCCAAAAGGTTCGGCTGTTCTTTGGCCGAAACCGAACCTCTGGCCAAAATATGATTATTAGGCCGAAACTGGCCTAAACCGAAACTGTATCGGGAATTCTCGCGCTTTTCTCGGTCATGTTCGGCGCGGTAAATTGCATCCAATCAAGCGACGAAGATATTTTTCCGCGTCCACTGACGTGCCTAATCATATCCTGACTGGCTTGTGTTTGCAGTTCGATTTGTTTGTTGTGAGTTGTCGTGTGATTTATTTAGAATTCGGCAGTTTTATCACGTGATATAGCATAAGAGTAGGTAGTAAACATAAAAAAATAATTAAATATAACAGACCAATACATAGATTAAAGTAGAATTATTTTTAAGGCGCAATTATTATTTTTTTCTTAAATTTGGGGTTGTTATGTTGATTATCCATAAGTGAAAATGTCGAAGACTGCGTAGCTATGTGAATTAAAGATAATAAAATACAACTGACCAGTCAGTTGTATTATTAACATTTATAACGTTTTCTTTATTTTTCCCTCAAAACATGATCCTTGTAAGGAAGTTTCGGTTTCGGCTGAAACTGAGACCGATGCCGAAATTCGTTTTGGTTTCGGTTTCGGTCGTAAAAAACTGTTTGGGTCGGACACTAGACACTAGTAAGCGATCATTTTGGTGACATGCTTCCAATCACCAATGATCATGGTCACAAATAGATCAAGAATAGAACAGCAGAGCACTTACCAGTAACGGCGGCGGCCTTTGTGCCGTACTCATCAACTTCGATGACAGCCTTGTGAATTGCTTTTGATACGTACAAGTTTTTTCCGTTTTTGACTATATTCTTCAAACAAGAACTATCGGACTGGAAAATGCTTATCAACCCCAACTAAAAAGATTTATTATTTATGCAACGCTGTAAAGTTTTTAGTATTCGAGTGCTTATGGAAGCCGAGCTGGCGAAGGAATCTTAAATTGAACCACGAGCGAACCAAGATTCCTGAGCGTAGCGAGGCTTTCAAAGCACGAGGAGCTACATAATTCTGCAGCCGTTTTGTACTTAAATTTATTTCTAAGTATTTAATTTTAATTTATTCAATTGAATTTTATACAAGAGTACCAGTGTGGTGGACATCCTGGCTGCAGTATAAGCTTATCGTGATGCCTCTATGGCACTGTATGTAGAATCGAAACTACTGATCAAAACGAATCCAGACACAACATATCTACATTTTTTTTCAAGAGTGCAATATCAGACCAAGAATTCCTTATATAGCATACAAGGGTATTTTAAATACAAATTTACATACTTATGTTTGAAAGTATATTAAATACCCATATAGCGTCAAGCCCCTGTCAAAAAAGCTGATGACCTTGAAACGACTGAACCTATTTTGATGAAACATGTCTAAGAACTGCCGCTAGAATACCTTCTATTAAATAAAATAAACCGCATCCAGCTCGGTTTATTCGTTTAAGAGCTACGATGCCACAGACAGACACACATAGACACACACATAGCGGTCAAATTTATAGCAGCCCTCTTTTTGCATAGGGGGTTAAAAACCTAAACTAGGGTGCCGCCGGGTAAGGTTCAAGCTAATGGTGCTTAGGGCTGCAGAGAGAGAAACCTTCTGAGGATACGCAGTTGCGCACCTTATCCAGGAGTCCTTCTGGGTCCTCCTGTATCTGACCCTTGATCCATCCATCTATATAACAACTTGAATAAAATAGTTTCCATATACCATTCCACATACATTACAGTTTTTTAGAAGTAAAAAAGTTATTTTTGAATGGATTTTGAATTACGAGGAAATAGAAGCACTTCTATACCAAACAGCTTTACCACGTAAATAAAGAAATACACGTAAACACACACACACAGATGTAAAATGTTTTCTGGATACATTTGATTATTTAATTAGTATTTTTAAAGGAGTGGTAGTATTTTTTGGAGAACTTATTTATTTTATTAGTAAGTATTAAGTTATAATTAAGTATAGCTTTATTTTGCTACAGAGTTCTATTATAACTGTAATTTTGTTTTCTGTTACGCCTTAACTTTAGTTGTAGGAGCGGAATCTCCTACCACAAGTATATTTATTTATTTATTATTAGACACAACAACAAAGCACAGGCTTATTTAATACAGTAAAAGTAACAAAAAAATAGGTATCACGTCCAGCCTGTGTCTCAATTACAGGCGCGCAACAGCATTCTCATAGTGGACGGCTAGGTTTATGAAAATAGAAATATATTTTAGATCAATGATTAAAACATATCCCAAGACACAGACATATATACTTAAAATTAAAAAGAATAAAATAAAATATTTACTGAGATATAAATAATCTAAACTATTTTAACGAATATAAACTCTAAGACATCAGCAACCTACGCCACCAAGCGGAGAGCTCATCCGAGTAAATGTCCAGATCATGCGATTTCTGCTATTGTTTGTACAGCGTCTGGAACCTTTGCAAGGCAGAAAACTTACCCAAGTTTGACTTGGCTAATTCAGGTCGAAACGTTGTAATGCGAGAGGATCTTATGTGAGCTTTAGGAACGACAAAATTTAACCTCTCCAGAATACGACTCTCATGAAGTCCCCTGTTGACTAACTTATGTAAGTGCAAGATCCAGATAATCTGTCCTTATGCTGAGAGGACACATCTTGAAATATTTAAGCCTTTCATCGTATTTAGGACGCTTACCGACATTTATGTAACACTTACTAGGAGATTCCAACCATGACTCAATCATATACCTTAGTGTAACCAAATAAAATATAGACATTATCATTTTTATTGAAATAAAACAATTTAACGGATGATATCGCGTATATTATTTCATTTTAGTTCCCGACGTTTCGGAAGTTTTTTAGCTTTCCATGGTCACGGGTGGACTCTTTCGGGTGGGTTCCAAAATGAGATAATATACGCGATATAATCCGTTAAATTGTTTTATTTCAATGAGCAACAATCGCGGAAACAGAAGAAAATATTATTATCATTTTATCCATCTAGCAAGAGTCTCTTGAGACAGATCTAAACTCCTCACTATCAGACAACTCTTTTTTTATGACACAGGAGGCAAACGAGCAGACGGGTCGCCTTCGAAAGGACTGCCGTTAGGGGGTAAACAATAGAGCAGTTACCTTATTATAAGCGTCCTTCAGGTCTAAATCCGTTGTAGTTTTAAATTTAGGCATCGACAGTTTTACATCCGTCAGTTTCATCAGGTCCAAAGCGCCTTGCAACAATTCCGGAGCTAGTTTCAATTTATACAACAATATTGGTAGGCCGTCCCTTTTATTCGGCAGCAAAATTACAAATGATGCTTGGTCTCCGGTGTATGGTATCTCGATCAACTATAGTTGATAATATATTATGAACAATAATTAAAATATCCAATATTATTTATCCTTATTGCACAAAATAATAGTTATCGTACAAAAGACGGACGTAATGCCAGAAGGCATTCTCTACCAATCAACATTAAGGCAAAGCAGAAAAGGCGGTACTTGGACTTATACAAAACTGGACATATATTATTACTAGCTTCTGCCCGCGACTTCGTCCGCCTTAAATTTACTTATCGCGTATAAGAGTATTTTTCCGGGATAAAAAGTAGCGTATGTCCTTCCCCGGGACTCAAACCATCTCCATACCAAATTTCATCCAAATCGGTTCAGCGGTTTAAAGGTGTAGGTAACAGACAGACAGACAGACACACTTTCGCACTTATAATATTGGTATGGATTATTGGATTGGGTTATTATTGTTACTATTAATTTACGTCATTGTGTGCAATTTGTTACACTGGGCCTTCCATCTTTGTGGTTCACATTACGCTTTTATGTGTGTTTGTATTATATTTTTATTGTTTGTAACGCAGAGGCACCAAGTATAATTGACAAAGTCGTTATGTTTTTTTTTCTGTAATCTACCTTTCGGTCGGTCCAGAACAGAAGAATTTGTTTTGGACCGAGTTATTCATGATATAAAAAAGCATAATTTTATTTCAGTTTTATCAGACCTTTGATTCTTATCTAATTGATTAATATATGCGATCGATTAGCATTAAAAAATATCAGAGAAAACTGACGCTTTTCTCGCTGACTAGTTTTTCCAAAAAGCGTTTTAAATGCCCAATTTTTTACATTGTTGATATATTTTTATGACATTTTTTTTTTCTATATTTTTCAAATCAATAATTATTTATGTATCTGTATGATTCTTAATTATTTGTTTATTGATTTTCTTATTCATATTCTTATCTCACCACCTACTCATCTCGGGCTATCCCTCCTTAGCGATAAAACAGCCTAATTCGGACCGTAGTTAACACTCAATTTTATATTATTTCTCTTGTTGGCATGCAAAGCAATAAAGAATTGTTGTATTGTATCGTATTAATTATACCTGGGAATCCAGAGCGTCGTTTTTTGTATACATATATTTTCCGGCTCTCGTCATCATTTGGACTTTGCCAATTGACTTAGCTGTGTAAAAGTTCTCAGTGCTTACAGACCGAAACGTATGTTGCCATGCACCCTAAAATTAAATAATTGCCACCTGTTATAATCCGGATTGCCAAAAAAGTGGGGTCATTTATTATTCGAGCGTTACATTACGTGGAAACTAGTACCTAAAGGTGCGTCCACACTTGTATCATTTGCTCGTATCCGATCACCGTGCCGTGGCATGACTGCGTATCGCGCTGCTTGGACGCTTACTGTCGGTGCGCCGATCATGCCGTACTCGTCAGATATAACTGTGTGATACGCGTAGCAAAATGGATTTCGAGCGATCCGATCGGCGCAACGTCCAAACGCGTGATCGTGACACGCGATCATGCCACGCGACGATGATCTGATACGGGCAAATGATACAAATGTGGACGCACCTTAAGACCAGCGCGGCTACGCATGAGGAGTGGTAGCACCAGAAAGGCAATTTACGCCTCCTCTAGCTTCAACAACATGATTACGGCAATCAGAGAGTGGAATGCGAGCCCACTTCACGAGCGCTGGAGAGGCTACCAATAAGCCTATCGTCGCGGGACCGGGGTGAACCGTGATGTGATATTTATATACAAGTTGTGTGTTCCCTTGCTTGTTTGTTTTTTAAAGAACCAAAGGATAGGCTATTTATCAACTTTTGTTGTATGTTATAGAACGACCTCACAGGCTCTTAATAATAAAATATTGGTGAAAAAACTACTTCAAACTCGTAAAAACTCCCCGAGATACAATAAAGTTAAAATCACATTTTTGGACTTACCAAAAAACGCTTGATACTAAAGTCTAATAGCTTAGTGTCGTCACACGGTTAGTACCCTGTATAGGGAAATTTGATCTGCAGCTATGTTGAAACTTGCGTTTATCGAAACGGTTTCATAACAAAAGTTACCATACATTTTATTGGGTTATTCAGTGGTATTATTAGTTATTAATAGTTTAATGCTTTAAAAATGGTGCGCGGTATATAATTATAAGCGAAAAACAAACTTCTTTAATATTCTTGAAACATCAAACGTTAGCTCCACCGGCACCGGACAACTAATTTTGTCGATAGATCTATATGAAACTAGCAAGTTCGTCCGCGGAGGAGAAAAAGACATAACCCCTCTTTTTTTCTTCGGTGTAGTCGGGTAAAAAGTATCCTATATCCATTTGGAGATACCCGGCTACCCGTGTACGAAAAATAGTTGATATCACTTTGGCGTGATGAAGCCACAACGACACATACAAACATACAAAAAATCCATAAAAATATATTTCGATTCAGTAACCCGTGAATAGTCCGTTTCATTTTTTTTTTATATCTATTGTAGGTAAGCACCTACATATTACCTACATATTTAAAATAATAATAATAATGTTTGTACTTACAAACATTTCATTTTTATAACTTTATAATGGTATTTAATTTAATTGAGATGTTTTTGTATTACAATTATAAAAGCCAGAATTGAGGATAAAAATCATAACCCTCATTTTTTCTTCATCGTAATCAGGTAGAAAGTACCATGAGTACCATAAATGGTTGAAATCCATTCCGCCGTTTTGACGTGATGAAGTCGCAAAGATACATACAAAAATCCAAACAATATTTTTCTATTCAGGGACTTTGAAATAGTCAATAAGGTATCACTTATTTGTTTGAGAATATCTTCAATGTACAGACATTTCATTTATACAACTTTTATAGACGTTTTTGGTATCCTTGATCATTATGGTATGAAAGGCGTTACGACTTAATACTACTTAGAAATTTAAAATGTTTAAAATTCCTGTCTTGCCTTGTTGGTACATTATCCTCTAAAATCAATTTAGTTCAAGGGCAAATTTAGTAAACACACAAAATCTCATAAATATATATCCAAGCCTTATTACTATGACATTGGTTGGTGTGTACATATTTTTGAAACTTGGTGTGTTTATCATTGTCCTTGATTGTATCCGAATCATTGTATTATATGGCTATAGAAATACAGACCGAGAAGTACACAGCGTTGACCAATATTAATGAGCTGTCCAGAGAAATGTCACTTGGTTTTATTATTTCTGGTATCATCCCCCTGGTTCTGTCGTTTACCTGAAAATTACAAATAATTAAATAAGTCTATTGCTACCTCACTAATTACATAAGTATTTATACAATAAATATCAGTGGCGTGCACAGCCACGGTCGTTCAGGGCTACAGGCCGTAGAATATATTTCCACTACGCTGGAATATATTTCCACTTCGCTACAACTCAGAGGCACGCACATACGAGAATGTTGAGGTGGACGTGCGGCGTCACCAGGCTAGATAAAATCCGCAACGAGTACGTGCGATGAAGTCTGGGTGTACGCGACATCGCCGATAAGCTGCAGGAGAGTAGGCTGCGATGGTATAGTCACGTAAAACGACGACCATCCGACTATGTAGGGAACCTGGCACTACAACTTTCCATCCCCGGTCGAAGATCCAGAGGCAGACCCAAAACGAAGTGGAAAGATATAGTGCAAAAGGATATGACTGAGTGTCAAGCATCCGAAGACGACGTCAAAAATAGGGCGAAGTGGAGAAGCAACGTAAAGCTGACCCCACCACCATGTGGGATAATGGCTAGTAAGAGAGAGAGAGAGAGAGAGAGAGAGCGAGAGAGAGAGAGAGAGAGCTGAAGAAAAAAAAGGCTTATGTTTTTTTTTCTCCACTGACCAAGTTGCGGGCACCTTCTAGTTCTCAAACCAATGGAACGCCTATTGTTATTTTTTCCAAAGAGACGTATCTTCCTTTCGACCGGGGGGGTTTCGAAATTTTGAGGATTGGTATCCAAATCAACTGTCATACTTGTAGCCCATACAAAATCATGATACTTGATTCTGATTCCGAGACTCAAACGCGTTAGGCAATAGGGGGGTTGGTCATAGTTTTTTAAATGTTATACTTAATAGTAGTTCTTAGGCATGTTATACTCCATAATTGTCTTACCCATTTGTTGATTTTATCGGTCACTTTTCCAGGTTTACCCAGGTCTACCCTTTTCACGCTGCTTTTGAAAATTTCCTTTGCGTCATCTTCGAATTGAGATTGGAGACTGAACTCTTTGGAAATATATATTCTACTGCAGATGGACATTGATACGCCGGTCAGCAATCTTAAGTCTCTCAGCAAGGATCGGAAACTCGATTTTAGCTGTGATGGAAATGTTACAAATATTGGTTGAGAATATATTAAGTTAAGGTCAGGTGGCATAAGAGAAACAAAATTTATTTCGTGGGGAAAGAGAATCCATGCAGTTGGCCCAACTCTATTTCCATATGTCAGTTTTCAGTATCACATTCACAACGTGTCTCTTACCCCGACCGACCTTACATATAATTAGGTAGGTACGTAATTAATCAATCAATCAATCAAAATATTCTTTATTCAAGTAGGCCTAGTTACAAGCACTTTCGAAATGTCAGTTACATGAGAGTGAATGTTTGCTGGGAGAAATACAATATGATCCAACATTTGCTGCAAGGATTAGGGAAACCCAGAAAAACCTAATCAGATCATTTAACTTAAGTGTAATATTGTTGATAAAATCATCATTTTTAAAATTAAAATAATCAATAAGATAAATTCCAAAAGGATTGTCAATAAAAAATAAATAATCTAGAATGTGCCTAGAATAAAATTCTAAAGGTCAGAGTTTATAAAACAATTAAGATTAAAATAATTATAATACCTTAGGTATTCGTTAAAATAATTATTCATATACCTACATGACGCTATAATTTACATTAATCCCACGCGGCTTCATCATTCATGTAGTCTTGTGTGCTATAATAAGCTTTAGAAAATAATTTTCGTTTCACAATATTTTTGAATTTACCAATAGACAACTCAGTTATGCTGCTAGGAAGTTTATTATAAAATCTCACACAGTTACCCATGAATGATCTCCTTATTTTATGGAGCCTAGTAGCAGGCACTGCGAGCTTATGCTTATTTCTAGTATTAATATTATGTATATCACAGTTCTTCTTAAAGTCGGTAATATTTTTATGTACATACATAATATTCTCATAAATGTATTGACAATGCACTGTCATTATATTAATGTCCTTAAACTTATCTCTAAGCGACTCTCTATAGTTCATTTTATATATCGCACGAACAGCCCGCTTCTGCAGAACAAATATAGTATTAATGTCGGAAGCACTGCCCCATAGTAAGATGCCATACGACATAATACTGTGGAAATAACTGAAATACACTAATCGAGCCGTTATCACGTCTGTTAATTGACGAATCTTACTTACTGCAAAAGCTGCAGAACTCAGTCTATTCGAGAGATTAGTAATATGGGGACCCCATTGGAGCTTAGAATCTAATGTTATACCGAGAAAGACTGTACTATTAACTAGTTCCAGTTCCTCACCTTTAACCATAACGCTTGCTTGCTCGTGTTTTACGTTACTCGTGACAAACTTGACACATTTAGTCTTTTTCTCATTCAATAATAAATTATTTATATTAAACCAATTTACTACTTCACAGATAGCATTGTTTACGTCATTGTAGGATCGTTGATTTCGTACGACTTTGAAAATTAGAGACGTATCATCTGCAAACAAAACTATCTCATGGTGGGTCTTTACGAGGTGTGGCAAGTCGTTTATATAGATAAGGAACAGGAAAGGTCCCAATATTGATCCCTGCGGCACACCCATAGAGACTAATGACCCCGGTGAACGCTTTCCATTCACGTCAACCCTTTGTATTCTACCATTTAAATAAGACTCTAATAAATTTAGTGCTAATCCTTTAACTCCGTAGTGGTGTAGTTTCCTGATCAGTGTCTTATGATTAACGCAATCGAAGGCCTTAGATAAATCACAGAAGATGCCTAAAGCATCTCGCGATTCCTCCCAGGCATCGAAAATGTGTTTTACGAGCTCAACTCCGGCGTTGGATGTCGAGCGACCCCGCGTAAAACCGAATTGCTTACTCTGCATCAAATTATTCAAATTAAAATGTTTTAACAATTGATATAGAATTAGCTTTTCAAAAATTTTACTAAATGTAGATAGTACAGATATTGGTCTAAAGTTAGTGGGGTCAGAGGTACTACCTGATTTAAATAAAGGAGTTATTTTGCTATGTTTCATCAGATCAGGAAACTCACCGCAGTCAACACTGTTATTTAATATATCTGCCAAGTCAAGCGCTATTACTTCTATTAGGGATTTGACAGCATGGACTGAGACCCCCCATAGGTCATTGGTTTTTTTGACATTAATTGATTTAAATGCCTTTACTACATCTGAAGGACTGACATGTTCAAAATAGAAGTCATTACTACATTCTGGAACGTTTTCTTTTAACAACAAAACGGCAGACGAAGGTGATGAATTTAAACACTTTGTTGTGGATACTGGTATATCGGTGAAGAAATTTTCAAATTCTGTTGCTACATCTAAACTAGAATCTATAATTTTGCCATCAATTTTTAATTGTAGATCACTAATTGCGTGCCTTCATCTACCAGTCTCCACATTAATCACTTTCCAGGTGGTTTTGATAATATTAGAACTATTTTTGATTTTCTGGGATAAATAATTACGTTTGGCAATATGACAATCAATTTTGAATTGTTTTGAATATTGCTTTACATGTTCTTTAAATTCATCACTCGTATTAAACCGCCGTTCCTCATACATGGCATACAGTGCTTGTCTACGTTTGTGTAAGTCCGCAGTAGCCCATTCGCTAAATACTGGTGCACCGCCAGCCACAACCGATTTGGAAGTAAATATTGTATTATAATGTTTCATAAAAGTTTTAAAGAATGAATCATACATGTGATTAGGACTCATTTCAGAAGACAGAACGGGTAGCGCCTGAAACAAATGTTGCTTCATTCTTTCCACCCGGTCTGTGGTTACCGGTACAAAAGTAATTTGTTTTTTCACTATATTTTCCCTTAATATCTCAAATTCCATTAATTGGCCTAAATGATCTGATTCTAATTTACTGATTATACTTTGTTTAGAAGGAGAAATATCAGTGCAAATGTTATCAATACAGGTGGCGCTGGTATCGGTCACCCTAGTAGGTTCCATAAATACGTGGCTTAAACGAAAAGATTTGAATAGATTCAACAATCTAATACTTAGTGTTGAATCTTCCAAAAGATTTACATTGAAATTGCCGCAAATAAGTAATTTTTTACGAGTACGCGATATCTTAAAAAGCACATATTCCATAATAGTTTGAAAAACATCGAAATTACTTAATGGCGGCCTATACACACAAACTACAATAAATTGCTCTAGTTCTACTGCACTTAATTCTATGGTCCGTTCAACAGACAAGGATACAATGTCCTTACGTTCCTTAAATTTCAATTGACTATTTAATATAATTAACGACCCACCATGTATGGAACTAAGTCTGGTGAACGAACTACCCACCTGGTGATTATTGAATTGGGGCATTATCTCATTGCAAGTTAGCCAGTGTTCAGTTATACATAAGATATCAATATTATAGGCATTTAAAAATAATTCAATCTGCAAATCTTTCCCTCTAATACACTGAATATTTTGATGAACCAGGTGGATATACTTTCCATTGCCAGAAAAGGATTTCTCCATTGTCTCATCACTTAGTTTAAATTATTACACATAACAACATTAATGTCGGACTGCTCAATAGAAGCAGAGTTATGTACCAAATTCTTGGTAGAAATGTCAATTAAATAGGCTAGTGACAAAACTATTTGTCGTTTGCAATAATTGGAAAGGTAAAACTTACCTTTTGTCAAAAAATAATGATTACTAACATATTTGTTAGCGTCTACTATTCTAAACTTACTACTATATGTACAAAGATTATATAAAGATGTATTTAAAATATATCTTGTATCATTTTCAGATTTTGTCAATTGTTTACAATAATTAATGTATAGAGCTGTCTAGGCATTACTTTGGTGGACAATTAGTGTTTACCGTTTATATCGTCTTGGACTACCAGTCATTCCTTCAAGTACCTACCTACCATTCTCAGTGAAAAACAGTTGTCTGTAGTTGCGTTTTCATGTTCTCCCAGTTGACTGTTGCATGAACATCCCGCCAGCGCTGAATAGTCTCTGAGGCTAATCCAGAGAGTGTCGTGTTCGTCACTCTCAGGCTCAGTCTACGTTGACCACTAGTCTAACTATGTGTGTGTGACCCCAGAATCCCCCCGGAACCGCCCTTACATCTGTTAGTCTACTTACATCCAACTTTGAGGTTACGCCGATAACGTCGTTCAGTTGATTTTTACATACGCCAGTCGCCCCTAGTACAAGCTTTCCCAGCGGGAATAGGGCTGAAATGGGCGAACACACGAAACTCTTTCCAGTGCTAGCTGTCGCAATATTCTGAAATTTATAAAAAAATATATCTTTTCTCAGTCAACCCGTGGCCATTTCCGAAACGCCGGGAACTCAAATGAGATGATGTACCTACGAGATATCCGTTAAATTGTTGTATTTAAATAATTAATTTTGTATAATTAATAGATTCCGGCGTTACTTTGCGGCATTCCATATTAGATTAATGGATCATAATAGATCCTTTGCCTTTCCGCAAATAGTGTCTTAATTGGGTAGATGTGACGCATATTTTCTTGCAGTGTCACAAAAAAATACACATTAGGCCACCTCACAAACCGGTCCTTAGATGTAAAAGATAATTAAAATAAGGTGCGTTGGGGTAAAGCATTTTCTGTAAAATTTTAGTTCCCGTGTGAGAAAATGCTAATAACATATATAAGTAGGTGTTTTTATTTTACTGTGAGGTGCATTGGGATAAAACGGATGTATTTGCTAATACGGAAAAGACTAGAATTTTACTGAAAAGTTTTCATATAGTTTCAAGGCCTATGCACACAAAGATATTTTTACAGAATAGATAAATATACAAGTACTACCCTACAGAAGGTCCCTTTCGCCTTTTCCAACAGGTACTCAAGTATTCAGAATGTGCTTTTCTCTTGGTTTATTTTACAAATACAAATAACTTTATTTTGCTTGAAATATTAATTATAATTTAGCCCTGAAAGGATTCATGTGGAACTGTACCTAACTAAGAAATTAGTTTAAGAACTTCATACTAAAATGAGTGCAATAAAAGATTTTGATTTTAATAGGGTAAAACAATTTAACGGATTATATCGCGTATAGGTATTATGTCATTTGGGAACTCAAATGAAAGAATATACGCGACATAATCCTTTAAATTGTTTTATTTCAATGAGTAATAGTCGCGGAAACCGAAGATTATATTATATAATAGGTATATAATACTTGACTGACAGATCAAATTAGTTCCTTTTTATGAACTGTCAAAACGGTTAGAAAGTATGAAGTTTGGAGGAAAAAAAGGTTTATGACGTCATAATTCTATACGGTCAAATTGCCTTCCTTAAAAATTAATATTCATGAATATTTTCTACGTATTTTCAGACAACATTTAAGCGTGACATCATTTATATTGACTACAGGAAAGTACCCAATTTTTATTACGAGAATAAAAGCAACAATATAAAAAGCATGGCTATGGTATTCAGGTAACTGGATCGGCATTTGAAAAAATAAAATTTAAAATATATTAATAAGGCGATTTTAACCGTTTTAGAGCTCCGAAAAATATTTAATACCTCAAGAAACTTGCGTCCCCAAAAAAATATGAAAATCGCTGCTAGTTACTTACCAACGCCATGTGTTGCCTCAAAGAACCTTCCAAATTGAGACGCCATAGTTTTGGGTCGTAAGAATCTGAATCAGAGTTACTCTCGCCAGTGTCCGAGCCATAACTGTCGTAGATATAACACGTGGCTCTACTTAAAAGTATTAACACGATACCTGTTGAAGTAACAAAAACGTTTTAATTTATTTTGGCCCGTTATCTTAATAGGTTACATTTCATGCGACAGTTTTTCCGACACATACTTTTTAACGCCCGTTTTGGCTCAGCGGGAGTAACGATGACTGCGAAACTGGAGGTTCAAATCACGGTCAGGGCAAATATTTGTGAAATGAGCATAAATATTTGTTCCTGAGTCTTGGATGTTTTCTATGTTAGTATATAAGTTAATAATGCTAAATTTATCGTCGCCTAGTACCCATAACACAAGCCGTATTGAGCTTACCATGGCACTAGTTCGATTTGTGTAAAATTGTTCTGTAATATTTATTTATTTATATTATGTATTTAGATTGCACCAATTAACAATAATTCTTACATCTAGCGAGCGCTGTCTCTGATGCGTCCAATCCCAAGCAACACACAAGCTGTATTAGAGCTGCTTATAAATCCCTTATAACGCTCAAACTGGCTGTATAATAGCTGTATAAGCCCTTATACTGCTTGTGTGCTTACTTGGGATGACATCGACAGGGAGAGTATGCGCAATATTTAGCCCTTAGTACCCATCCATTAAATTGTCGAAACTTCTACGCGTTGCCTTCAACAGATTTCTCCCAAAGATTTTGGCACACCATTGTCCCGTAAGTTACCATTGTTTCTTGCTACTATTTTACAATATCCATCATCATCAACCTGCAGCAATTCACTGCTGGACATATGCATAAGTCCACCCCACAAGGTGAGCCACTGACCACGGTCTTCCAATCGAGATCAGCGACCCTACAGATATGGCTCAAAGGAGAGAGATTGAGACACGAAAAACACAATTTAACAGTTAAAAGTAAACCATCTGCACTAAAAATAAAATGGATTTTCGGTTTATTAAAGCGACAAAACACGGCGCTGATTTTCAATGGTAACTTAGAAAAAAAATTTAAAAACCGTCTACGAGTAAATGAGGTTTTACCGTAGACTATTGTTGACTGTATAAGGAATGAAGTCGTTAAATATAAACAGCGCCTATAGTTGCTACTTACTAGCAATATGTGCTTGCTTCATGCTAAAGATTTATTTTGAAGGCACTGTGGTCAATGGTCTTTGTATGACTGAAAAAAAAACAATAATACTATTATTCCATTGAATAAATTATATTACTGTTGACTACAAATTTCTCCCCTCTAGTGCGCGAGACTAGATTTCCCCATTAACTCCGCACTTCGATTATTTTTGCATAATAATCACATTGGATTCGGTTAGGAAATTAATTTTGTACGGGCACTTGTCTACACGTACATTGCTTGATAGGTATCTTGATATTTGGTTGGAACACGAAAGTCTGTTTTCTTGATAAATTCGATTTATTTTACTTGATAGGTGTGCACACTTATAATTAGCGAACGTGAACTCATTTATTGACTAGCGGAAAGCTATACAAAGTAAAATGCTGATGATGCAAATGATAATATGACGCATGTGCGATGTACTCGTACATATTCCGGGGCGAGAAGAGATGAGATAAAAATATAAATCTGATACAAAAAATCGATTAAAATTACAATGAATTAAAAGTTACTACTTTAAAATTAGGAGACGTGGCTTTATCTGTTCGCGAAGTATTTTTTGTTTCGCTGCCTCCTGCGTCGTTGTGTTGGCTAGTTCCGGCGGCTGCGGGAGCGCGCGGGTGGGCGCGGGGCGCGGGCGGGTCGGGCCCGGCCGCGGGCTCGGGGGCGGCCGGAGACGACGTCGGCGGCACCCTCCACTTAACTCGACGTATTATGAAGCATAATGCTACTGCTCCGATCACTCCAAGTATCACGTATATCATGGCATAATGATGAATGTCGTGGTACGATATCTTCTCCGATGTGATCTCGACTTTTTTCAATTTTTCGATTTTTTCTCCGAGCTTTACTGTTTCTTTTTGTAAATCTTCCGATTCATTTTTCGCTTGAATATGCGGGATGCTGATGTTGATGACGTGATTTATGGGAGCGATAACAGGATTGTATAATTCAGGTTTTATTTTAATTTCCGACCAGTGAGGTTTGTGCGGGAAAATTGTGAAATTATCTGTCTTGATAATGCAGCCGTGACCTATGTTAATCAGTCCGGCGTTCGTCAACTGATGAGCGGTTACTTGATCCGCGCATAGTGTCCGAACCTGACACCGCTCGCAACAGAAGTAAATGTAAGTATTTAATGCGTTACTTTCTTGCCAGTCGTTTTTACATGATGCGTTGACCGTTTTGCATTCTGAGTTTTCCCTCTTGCAAAAACTGTTATCGTCTTTCAATTGATAGACAGGTTTCTTGATGTTACAAAAATAAGCGTCGGATACTATTGCGCATGTATTGACGTCATATTGCGACATGGGTATGTAGGTATCTTTCTTCATGTTGATAGATACGTAGTCGGATACGGGTAAAATAGCCATACATTTTCTACCGATTTTCTTGGGTACCGGGATTATCTTCAGAAGTTCATAGGTATCTCTACTGATAAGGGGTACCCTTAACTCGAAGATGAGGAAGTTTTCCATCATCCTTGTCTTCACTTTCAACAGGTCAAATATCTTGCGCAGGTCAGAGTGTAAGTTATCAATTGGCAAAGACACATCTCTTGGTAGTGTGCTTGCTATTGTACTTAGCTCGTTAATAAGTTGTTCCGGAGTCAGCAGGTGTAAGTTGAAACGTCCATGATAAATATCAGTGATGGTGTCCAATAATACGTTTTGGATTCCCTTTAAGTTATAAAGCATGTTACTAGCTATAGTGGCTCCTATGTTGAAGTCATTAATAATGTTGTTTGTTTGGAATTTATCTTGTAAATTCTTGAATGCGTCGTCTAAATTGTTCATGTGTTGATGTATCATTTTATGCTGTTGATTCATAGTTTCTTCTGTGCGTTTGAGTAAGTTATATTCTGCTTCTACGATGGATGTTTGATTTTTCCAAAGAGTGGCCATATGTTTCGCGTCGTCTCGTAAAAGTGAAATATCTTTCTGATATTGTTCGGCGAACCTTTCATCTAGTACGCCAAAGAGACTGTTAGCGATGTAACCGACACCGTCGATAAGGCCGCGTCGCTGACGTAGCGCGGGTCGCGTGCTCGAGTGCTGACTGAGTAACATCTGGTTGTAGTACTCAAGTTCGGAGAATCCGTGACGTAGTTGTAGTGATATTATGTCACAATGTATTTGAGTTTTTATCGTTTCGCATGTATTTTTAAGAAATTTTGTATACTTTTGGAATGCGTTCATTGCTTCCCAATACGGCTCCATGTTATAATAAACGATGAGTTTCCATTCGTCTCGGATTAGCATCATGTCTGCCATTTTATCGAAGTAAAGACCTTGTGTTTCACGGAATGGCATAATGTTGACGTCGCACTGGCCACTTGAAAGGCATGATAAAAATAACATCAGTGCGGCAAACGTTGATGATAGTGTATATTTGGCTTTGATTGTGTTCGTTTTTTGAGGTGTTCTGCGTAGATTTTCCTTGTTGTCATCTTTACCACGTGAAGGCTGTTCTTGATTCGTTTCATCTTCATTGTGCTCTGACAGGAGCGACAGCTTTGCTATCGGACGTTTTAGGGTTCCACTTTTCGTTCTTAGTGTCACCACACGCACATATTGATCTTGTCCTGGGTGTAACTCTATAACCCTGCCCATAGTCCACTTGCCGGGTGGTAGGTTGTCATCATGAATGAGCACAACGTCGTTAATATTGATATTAGGATGCGGTTTTCTCCACTTGCTTCTTGTGTTTAACTGTGTTAAATATTCCGTGCGCCATCTTTTCCACAGATCTTGAAGTATTTTTTGAGTGAGTTGCCATCTTGTCCGTAGATCACTTTCCGTTTCTATCAATGTTAGAGTGGGTCCACTATTTAGAAAATGAGCCGGCGTTAAGTAATTAATATCGTTCGGGTCTTCAGACAACGCACAGAGTGGGCGCGAGTTGAGGCAACCCTCAATTTGAGCTAAGAGAGTGTTAAATTCCTCATATGTAAGCTTCTGCTCACCGATAACTCGTTTAAGATGGAATTTAAATGCGCGCACAGCACTTTCCCACAACCCTCCAGCTGTGGGCCATGCGGGGGCGTTGAAGTGCCAAGTGATCTCCATGTCTGATATTTGCGCCATAAAGTCTTCATTCATGATGTGTTGGATTTCTTGATATTGTTCTTGCAGTACCCTGCTTGCCCCAAGGAAATTCCGTCCTTGGTCTGAATATACGTGCAACGGCGCTCCTCTTCGAGCAGACATCCGGCGGAGAGCTGCTATGAAACCTGAGGTAGTCAGATCGGACACCAATTCTAAATGGACAGCTTTCGTTGCCATACAGACAAACACACACACGTATCCTTTGGTGGTCTTGATACCACGACCCTTGCTAGCCTTTAGGAACACGTGACCAGTGAAATCGACACCAGTGTAAGCAAATGGGCGAGACGGATTGCTTCTTGCTGCAGGTAAGTCTCCCATAACTTGCTCTTGCAGACTTGCTTTTTGCTTCTTACAGCTTACACATCGTCGAATATACAGCTTTGTTGCGTTGTTCCCACCAATAATCCAATATTTGTATCTGATGAAGTTGAGAGTAATACGGGCTCCACCATGAAGTACGATCTTATGTGCATAATCTATAATAAGTTCCGTCAAACGGTGTCTGTGCGGCAAAATTATTGGATGCTTCATGTCATACGATATATATGCATGTCTTAGTCTGCCTTTGACGCGGAGAATGCCTTCTTCGTCAATAAATGGACATAAATCTGAGATATTACTCTTAGACGAGACTGTGCCACTCCTCTTCAGGTCTTGTAGTTCATCTTGAAATTCATTATTTTGGACCCGTTTGATGATCATATCCTTTGCGTTTCGCAGTTCCGATATTGTAAGAAACTTGTCAGTTTTTCTATCTTGTTTTTTAGTTATGAATCGACGAACCCATGCCATAACATGTACGAGTTTTGTAAACGAACTGTATTTGTTAATTAAGCTATCAACAATACTATCTCCGGTTTCGTTGTTTACGACCGCATTAACTTGTATCCGTATGTTTTTCTGTTCTTCATCTGTGGTGTATGTTCTGGCTGTGTCTTGTTCCTCTGGTTTGAATGTGGATAACCAGGTAGGTCCTTGCCACCACAGATGATGTTGGCTTAATTGCGAGGCAGTGAGGCCTCTGCTTGCGCAATCTGCGGGATTTTCCGCCGACTTCACGTAACGCCAGCATTCCGATGGTATTATTTCTGTGGTTTGTCGCACCCTGTTGGCGACAAAGGTCTTCCAGCGACTCGGGTCCCCTTGCAGCCACCCCAAGACAGCTGTAGAGTCTACCCAACCATAGACCTTGATATTATGGTTGGCTAAACATTCCTTGACCTTGACCATCAAGTTGGCAAGTAAGAGGGCACCACACAACTCTAGTTTTGGTAACGATATCGTCTTGTTATTCGGTACCAGTCTTGATTTTGCTGCTAACAGAATAATATTCGATTGCTCCTGAATGTTGATTCTGCAATAAATGCAACAAGCATATGTTTGAAGTGTTGCGTCACTGAAGCCGTAAAGGTGAATTTCGCTTGAAGCATCCGTGCCGAGCCATCGCGGTATTTTATATTTATTTATGTTGCTATTTAGGTCTTGCTTGATTTTTATCCACTCTGTGTTGATGTCATTAGGAATCTTGTCATCCCATTGTAGAGAACTTTCTTTCCATAGCTTCTGAAATAGCAGCTTCAATTTGGTGGAAACTGGGGTAAGCCACCCCACGGGGTCAAATAATTTTGAAATGTCTGATAGCAGTTGGCGTTTCGTAGTGCCCTTGTTGGTATCAGGTGATTTTTCAATTTTTGAATGAAAGTGGAATATATCTTGTGCGGGATCCCAGTTCAACCCTAACGTCTTTCTTGATTCCGCCTCCTTGAAAATGTAATTAGTTTCAGCCACGGTATCTTCACCGATCTTTTGAACAAATCCGTGATGATTCGACATCCATTTTCTCAGAAAAAAGCCTCCTGACTGCAGAAGCTGTTGCAATTCTTGCTGCAATTTTATAGCTGATTCGACGGAATGGGACCCGTGAAGGAGATCATCCATGTAGAAACACTCCTCCAGTACGTGTGCGGCTTCAGGGTAGTTCGATCTTTCGTCATGTGCAAGCTGCTTTAGAGTCATCATAGCTAGAAAGGGAGCGGCTTTGAATCCGTATGTAACTGTGGTTAGTTGGTATTCTTGTAATATTTCGTGTGGCGTGTCTCTCCAAATAATCTTCTGTAAATTTTGGTCTTCTTCATGAATCCGTATTTGGCGAAACATTTTTTCCAAATCGGCAATAAAACAGATTCGATGCTGTCTCCATTTTAAAATTAAAGATAAGAGGTCCTTTTGAAGATTTGGGCCCTTGTGCATAAGATCATTTAGACTTACACCCGTTGACGTCAATGCGGACCCATTAAAAACCACCCTTAATGCCGTTGTAATAGAGTCGTTTCTTATGACGCAATGGTGAGGTAGATAGCACTCTCGTGTTTTGTTCTGTTGTGCTATCGGCGCTGGTTTCATATGACCGAGAGATAGGTATTCATGTATAAACGATTTATATTGTTGCGCAATTTGTCCATTCTTGATGAATTTGTTTTCTAATTGTCGGAATTGCATTACGGCTTTGTTTTTAGAATTTCCCAATCTCTTCAAACTTGTATCTTTGAAGGGTATTCTTACTTGATATCTTCCATTTGGCAGCCTTGTTGTTGTTGATCGATAAAACATGATACATTCATCTTCTTCGCAGGTATAGGGCGTATTTTCGGGGATGTCCTGTATTGTCCAAAATTTCTGTATGTCTTCAATATTATTTAACACCATATTACAATGGAACCCTTGCTGTACTTTGCCGGATAAAATATATCCCAGACGAGTTTGTTGAGCAATAAAGGGTATGTCATTATTCTTGTGAATGCCTTCCATGATAATATTTGCATATACCTCTGCTCCTAATAACAGGTCGATCGAGTTGCTGATGTAGAATTTTGGATCCGCAAGAGGTTTGGTATTTAAAAGGTCCCATGTTGGTTTCGAAAACGTTGAATTTGGCAAGTTTCTTGTTAAACTTTTCATGATGAACGCGTCGGTATTAAATGAGTACTCCTGGTCTGACGATAGACAATTTAAGTTCATCTTCCCTTTACAAATGTTGTCATTAGTGCCGACTCCTGTGATCACGCCCTTACATTTGTGACGTGGCAACCCTAATTGTTGGGCCGCGTTCTCCGAAATCAGGCAAATTTGAGAGCCCCATCAGCTCCCAGGACCTTGATCATAGCTGTGGCTAAGAGTATTTTTGGTTGTTCATCGCCGTCATTTTGTTACGCCACGTGTGACCCAGTTCCTTGTTGACGTGTTTGGCTTCCGTGCGCATTTTGATTGCGAAATACGTCGTGCAATAGTGTATTATGATACCCATTGCATTCTTGACAACGTTTTACAGTATTACAAGGTTTTCCATTATGATTATATAGACAATTATTGCAAAGATTGAGTTTCGCAATTGTTGTTCGTTTAAGTCCCGGTGCCATTTCTTTGAACTCTGTACAGAAGTATATTCCATGGTCATTCTGGCAGACCGGACACTTCCGCTGGTACCCGTAGGAAGTTTTACTCGACGTAGCCTTGTTGCTTGTGAAATATTGTTTGAAACGGCTTGTTTTGAGCTGATTGTTGGATGTCGATGGTGCATTAAAACTAGGCTTGTTCACAACGGCTTCTTGCTTGCGCCGTGACGATTCCATAGCTGTAAATTTGCCTTCCAGAAACGACAAAAACTCCTTTAACGATGGCAGATCTCGGGGCTGTTTTAATGACGCCATGTAGTCGTTATGGGTTTCGGCATCTAATTTTTGTGTTAATAAATGGACTAATATCGGATCCCACGTGTCAATATTGACGCCTAAATTCTTGATACCATTTAGACTTTCAATAGTTACGTCATGAAGTCTCTTGAGATGACTCGATGCGACGTGTTGTATTACCGGCAGGCTCATGACGGTATTAATATGAGTCGTAAAAATAAGTTTCTTGTTATTGTATCGATGGTTTAATATTTCCCAGCATGTGACGTAATTATCAGAGCTGATGGGTAGGTGTTGTATAAGGCGCTCTGGTTCTCCTTTAATCTTGCTCTTCAGAAACTGCATTTTTTGTGCATAAGATAAACATGTATTTCTATGTATTGCTTCTGTGAAAAGGTCTTTGAACGACACCCATTGTTGGTAGTGGCCATGAAATATTGGAATATCTAAACGTGGGGTTGCTTGTTCCCTATGCGATGTCGACCACAACTTGCTGTTAATTTCCTTCTTCATCGTTGCGAAGTCATTTTCGTATTTTGTGAAAGATTTTTCGTAGTGCTCATCACTTCCATCGAGTTCACTGTCGATTTCCCAGTGCAGGGAATTGATGGCAGCCCAACGTGAGCCTAGAGACTTGAGCAAATCTTCGAGCTCCCATTTCTCTTCTACGCCCTCCAGGTTCATATTTGTTAGTGTTCGAGATAACGCCTTAAAGTTGCTACTTTGTTTACGTAACATTTCATCTAGCTTGCTATGGTTTCCCCGGGAGGTAAACCCTTGATCAGCCTTCGCAGAGTCTTGCTCTGGGTTATCACTGGATGTAAATACGTCTGAATTGGAGGGCCCTGGTGGTTGGTTCATGGGCGGTTGCCTGGACGGTGGTACAGGATAGCTGCTTGCGGGCGCGGGTTGTGTCGATTTTTGAATAAAGTCTCTTGTATCCAAATATAATTTCTGCGTCTCATCGTAGCAGTTCTTGAAGAAGTAGTCATGAGCAAGGATCTCTAAAGTCACGTATCTGCTCGTCATTTTTACTAAACTCCTGCCAATGTAATTCTAAACTTTGTAGTCTCCTCTTGATGTGTTCTGAAGTCTTGCGATCTTGACCATCTTTCTTGAAGTTAATTTTCAGTTGTCGTATAGCGCCTTGTAGCTGAAGCTGACTTTGATACAATTCCTCCATATTATACGTTCTTGTTAACGAATAGAAACAAAATAAACTTGCAATTAGTGAGGATCTTGATAACTCTTATTTTCTTGTGGGTGAGACGTGTTTTCTCACCTTAATTTACTGACTTGTGTCGTGTTCACTTAACTTGCTTGAGTTCCTTGTATTGTTCGCGTCTTGCTTGCTGAGGATAGTAGTAAATAAGCCTTGATGCTTTAATCTTGATTTGATGCCTTGGTGCAGTTTGAGCAAACCTTGTTGTCTTACTCGATGACTTGATATTAAGTACCGTTAATGTACTTACTCAAAGGAGACTGTCCTGCTAGTCCTGGTTTAGTGTTTATCGTATTCGTCCGCCTGATTTATGCGCCTTCTCAACTAAGTCGGTGGAACCCGCTGGTGGGAAGCCGACCAAGCCGATTCGCAACCAAACGAAATGAACACAAAAACACTTAACCCTAGAAGGTTCGAAGGACCATTATTGTACGGGCACTTGTCTACACGTACATTGCTTGATAGGTATCTTGATATTTGGTTGGAACACGAAAGTCTGTTTTCTTGATAAATTCGATTTATTTTACTTGATAGGTGTGCACACTTATAATTAGCGAACGTGAACTCATTTATTGACTAGCGGAAAGCTATACAAAGTAAAATGCTGATGATGCAAATGATAATATGACGCATGTGCGATGTACTCGTACAAATTTCTTGATTTAATTGACTGCTTACAGATTTCACGCTTCAAAATTAGATAACCTCGTAATCGTATTTGTCTATTGTTTTACAGTTCTGTTGTCATGATAGGAAAATCGGCACTTCACATTGGTGCGAGTGGAGGATAAAGAACTGTAACACTTTCAGAATAACGTCAATTCAGTGTACAGTCAGTTTTGGTGAAAATTAAATGTAAAGCCTTGTACCTACTTTGTTGGTGTGTCAAATAAATAAATAAATAAAGCTTCTAATATATTGCAACGCAACACATTTTTATTAGGTACCAATATAGATGTGTGACAATACCTATATTTGACGGTTTGGATGTTACAGACTATTTGATGCTGACTGTACCTATCTCAACTCGCGCTATGACTGTGTAGTGCTAATGGGAACGCGCTTTCGATTTAAAAATTAAGGCATAATATTATATTATTTTAATTTATGATGTTTAGATTCTCACCTATTAAGAGTAACCAGATCCCCAGGTGTTAAGTATCCGATAACATCCCCAGAATATAGGGACCTTTTTAACCAACTATGCTGAATCAAAAAAGCTGAATTCGCTGAATCTAATTCTCTATTATTCCACGCTGCTGTCCAATGCATTTGACAACTAATTTTGTGTACGAATTTGAAGCGCCCCCCGCGTTTAGCGAGTGTCCCTTTGAACTAATTATGACATGGACGTAGGTAATTTATTCTAAGGAGGTCATAATATTATATTATTTCGATATCGATATTCAAATAAGTAAAATTTTGTATTGAAATATTGATTATTATTGGAAAATTGCGGCGGTCAGCTCTGCAAATTGTATTACTAGTGTATTTTTTTTCGTATATGCTTACCTGTGCCCATTTAGTGGTTATATTATCTTTGCCTGTGCCTACAGCGCCAAAATGGAGATAATTAAATACGTACAAAATAAGTTGACATCAATTAGTCCAGTGGAAATATATAGAGGTCAGTGACTCCTTTTGTAGTATTAACTTTTTAGTTAAAACACATGGTAATTTACCGGTTTACATCACTATCACTCACATTATACGTTTTTTTTTAATGGTAACACTGCGGATATCCTGTACGCCATTTTCCGGTATTATGTCAATTGTCAATGTCAAACAAAAGCAAATACAACACAATACGACGAAGATACGAGTCGAGTCGAGTTACACGATTATATAGCTGAGTACTAGATTACACTAAACAAAACAATTTATTTACGACATGAATTGAATCAAAACCTGTAATCGTTAAATAGACTCCGTTTGATTCACTGTTTGAAAGTTAGTATATCTGCGCCAGTGCTTAAATTATTGATCGCTCGTCAGGAAGATACTAAACATGATTCCTAACGAGATTTTTGCCGAAGATGTAATGAGCACTGTAATAAGATATGGTCTGTATATTGGCGCAGCATTCCAATTGATTTGTTTACTGGCCTGCGTTACTCTTAGCGACGAACAATGTGAGCCGCATTCCTATGAAAAGGTAAAAATTCACCCTACTTTGTTTAGTAATGCCTATTAGCATTTTCGAATACAATGCATTCTTTATTCTGGCTTCGAAACGTTAGATTTAGTAAATATGACATTATTTTATGAGTGCATTCTCAACATCATTGATATAAATGCTTACCATATTATAACTGAAGTCAATAGTAGTCTGATTTATTGTAGTCATAACTGTATAAATACATAGGTTAAGACATTGGAATAACGAAATTGGGTCCTGTAACAGGGTTAGCTCAGGACACAGCTCGTGATTTATTGTGGTGTACAATTTTAATCAATAAAGTTTTTTCATTTTCATAAATTATTAGGACGGATTGTTATAGTTGTTGTCATAAATTTTCAGACTTACACTGACAGTGATGAGTGCAGCTCTGAACAATCGTCTCCTGGGCACCGAGCGACCATGTCTCGCACTCGTCGGCACGACAAGAAAAAGCGGCGCTAGCTTAGGTGCAAGACATGGAGGTAAACAGGCTACCTAATGTTTAGGTTTAGAAAAGCTCATATGTTGACTCGGCAGTGTCCTAGGTTGCAAGTAAGTGTTGTAGTGTCAGCAACTGTATGTATGCTGAGATAGAGTATGGTGATACCACAAATCATGTTTTCTGCCATCCACCCTGTGTAGGTAGGGTGCGTTAGCATAAGACGGAAGTATGGGAAAGATTAAAAATTTACCAAAACTGCATTTAAGGAAATAAAGTTAACACATTAACTGCCAGGAACGCATCTAGCGGGTGCACAACTTGCAGACGCTAAGCCGATAACATGCGTTTCTTCATAAAGAAGAAAGTGCATAGCGCTACGAAAAGCTTGGCAGCAAGTGTTAAACTTTTAAACTTCCCCATACTTCTGTCCCAAACGCACCTTACTGTGGGCGATGTTAGAATTAAATAGTAATGCCTCATTTGTATGTCATGAATTTCCGAGTTTAATCATGTTAAAGGCAGTCGATCATTTCAGTAAATGTAATGCATTATTTTTAAGATAAAAATGCATCTATTTCTTAAATATGTCTTGGAAATCAATTTAACACCCAAAAAAAGATTCAACTGATGTGTTTAAAGTAGCAGTTAGAGTACAGTTCAATTGTAAATCAATGGTACCTACATAGATTTTTTCTAATTTAAATATTACTGATGTACAATACTAATCCAAACTAAAATTATAAATGCATAAGTAACTCTGCCTGTCTGTCTAATATCTTTTCACGCTTAATCCACTTAGCTGGTTTAGATGAAATTGGTATGAAGATGGTTTAGACACCCTGGGAAGTACATAGCATTGTTTCTATCCTGGTAATCATCTCTTAAAAAACCGAAAAAAGGTGAAAAAGAGACCGAAAATGTATATCAATCAATGACACAAATGTCAGTCAATCAGTAATACATAGGCTAGTAGTTCTTGGTAACCCGGGCGGAGCCGCTGGTAAATGTTTGTCAAGGCAGGGCTTGGAACCGGTATTTTTTACATACGAAATAACAATTCGTTTTTTCCTTTCAATTACAAGACCTCATATATTTTATATAATTTTTAGAACTTGAAATCAGGTGTTTTGTGATTAATTTCTCTTTTCCTAAATACAGTTTTATAATATTCCAGAAATAGCGTGTATTTTAGAAGATTTAAAAAGTACTGGTTCCGAGCCCTGAGTTAAGCGATATTTTATTGGATAGCTTTATTTAAAATGTTAAATAAATTCTTTATTTTCACATATACATATATATATATAATTAGAATGTTTGCTGTTTATGGTATGAATATTTATCTGTAAAATGATAACTTGTAGATTGCTGATAACTTATAACCATATTTCAACATCATTAGTAAGGCACTGGTCCCACCAAGGGCGAGGAAGCAATTAGCTATCGGCGATTTTCTCGCCCAAAAAACGAACAAAAGATATAGATCCTGTGTTAGTAAAAGAGACATATATTAATAGTTCATCGCTGGCTGTTCATACTGCCAGCGAGAACTCTCTCATATATGTATTTCTTTTATTGACGCGGAGTCTATATCTTTTGTGCGTTTCTTGAGCGAGTTGGGCCAGAAAATAGTCGATACGTGCTCGCTTTCTCGCCGGCGGTTGGACCAGTGCCTAAATACGGCACGAAATAGACGCGAGTTTCCTTTAATTTTCCATTCAACATCGGAATTCATTTTTATTAGTTCATGTTAATTATAATATTAAAATTGTATTAAAACTGATATTTGTTGGAATATTTAGTTGATAGTTTTGTATAACAATATTTAGTTTAACCTTTTGAGCGCCAAAGTCGGCAAAGCAAATCACGTCATCGAGAATTCGTGTCGACGTCAGCTTTGGCATTTGCCGTCCAAACTTCATTGATCAAAGACTCCGAACATAGCAATATCTCGTTCTGCAATCACTATAGTACCATTTTATTTTATTGCTGTGGCGTCTCGAGTCAAGTATTATTATTACTTCGCTGCTAGGTTAATGAATTATGTGAATCTCATTGCATTTATTTGAAGTATACATATACACTTGATCTCTGCAGATACAATAATAATGTAGTTGTAATTGTATATTATATGTATTCATAAATAAAATGAAAGTTTTCTAAAAAGCGTTTATTCATTACACGGACTAGAGTTATGGCGTTATCATGATTACTATACACTTAAAATATTAAAATCTCATAAATCCAACACAATATATTGTTAAGCACAACAATTAAGTACAGTAACAACACTTAAGGCACCATTTCCCTGCAAAAGGTTGAATAAAATGTATATTTGTAAATAATTATTTTTTAATATCAATATCAATATAAAATATCTGTATATAAATAACAAAACAAGATGTCATGTGTACTTAATATCTTTTATAACAATAATATGTACAAAATGTATATTGATTTGATGGCACATTGGCAATTAATATACTAGACAAGTACTTAAAACCCCTACAAGGCATCTTTGGGTATTATTGCACTTATATCACACAGTTTTTTTTACAGGCCTTAAAAATGCTTCTGATTAATTATTCTACACTCTCTTGTGACACGGTATCACGAATTTGTTAAAAACGAATGCTACATTACTCATCTTAAATCATTATTGCAATAGTAAATGTATCAGAAAAAAGGGTTTTGTGACAATTAATGTTTGTACAAAATTAAATGCATCATATTGTTGTAAAATCCAAATTGTGCGCTCTCATCGCACTCAGCAGCTCATGGTCGGATAAAAACTGTTTGAACGCTTCCAGTTTCTTAAAGCAAATTGTGACGCAGCACTTTTCGGTTTTATCTTTGCAGCAACTTCCGTTACTTTGACATTGTTTGTTCATACTGGAACTAGAATTGTTCTTTTCATTGTTAGTGAACTCTTTCTTATCCTGGCGATTAGATTTTTTCTGGCCCTGGCAAGCAGACTCATTCTTGTCCTGGCAAGTTGACTCCTTGCCCTTGCAAGTGGACTCTTTCTTTCCCTTGCAAGTAGACTCTTTTTTGCTCCGGCAAAAGTTTTCTTCCTTCCCCTTGCAGCTCGTATCCGTCTTTCCCTGGAAACCGAATATTATTCCCTCATTAACTGCAAGGTTTTCTGATTTCTTGGACTCTGAACTGGATTCAGATTTGTCACTACAACAGCATGACAATTGTTCAGCTAATGTTGCCACAGGATTCTCATCCTCGCATTCATGAACCGTGTAGACACCTAGCTCCTCTAAGCTGGTTAATTTGTGTCTGCGATGGTAATCTAAGAATGTGTTGTGGTTTGTGTCTGTAGCTTTACCACAACCGACGGCGCATTTCATCGCGGCGTGATCGCATTGGCAGTCTTCATCGCACGAGCATTTATCTACGGGACATTTAGCTTTCCCAGGAACATGTCCCGGGACTGGTACTGGCTCCGTTTCCGGTTCTCCACTGTGACAATCGCCCCTACATTCTCCGCCTGTTGGGTCACACTCGCACGCCACACAACTGCAAATCCCCGCGTCAGCAGCCAGTTGTTCCAGTGCATTCCGCTTAGCGATCTCTTTCCCGAATATATTTTCGGTTCTAACAACATACATGTCTGATGGTGGCTCGTTATCGAATAGCAATGTGTCTTCCAAATCTAAGTCGGAATTGAAGAGTACAGAATTGGCTGGGTTTATTTCTATGTTCTGATGAACTCTACAAGGCGGTGGAGTATTTAAAGATCTGTCATCCGGATCAGGGCCTTTTAGGAAATTCTCGATTTCTGCCTCAATTTTAGTCGAGGACAAATTCGAAACTAATTCGCTGTCATTGAATACTTTGTCAGCTACATCTAGAATGTTTGGTGTGACCAAATCGAACGCACTTTGGGTCATTATATTAGCCGTAGGAGCGATCTCGGGGTTCAAGTCTATATAACTCTGCATATGGGTCGGCACGAAAGTTGCCATAGTGAATATGCTCTCGGGAGTTTTCTCCTTGATGCTGACTGGAGTTTCCGATATAGACGCCGCTAAGGCGCTCACATCTACCCAAGGAGCCTGTACTTCGATTTCATTAGCGAGAGCAAGCTGCAACGCTTTTCCTTTGACTTCGGTTCTTCCACCTACTGTTGGGACCAACGGTAGATGTTGTAAATGATTGACGGTCCAGGAATCTTTTGGATCTTTTTTGTTTTTGTCTGCAAACGGACTTACGTCTAAGCTAAGGTCGTAGTCTACCGATAAGTGACCGGTTTCGTTGTTAGTGGGGTTAGTAGCGTGGTCGAAGAGTAGATCCGTAATGTCAACGGTGGTGGCTGTGAGAGGATTGACACTGGTTATATCTTCTAAGCTGCCATCAGTGGAGTTGGACTCAGTGGTGATTTTCCCGAAAGATTCGAGGAGGCCTTCCCAGTTCATGGCGTCGACGATCTTTCCGGCTTGCGGTTTGGTGGCGGGCTGGAGTTCTAGCGATATCACTTCCGGTTCGATCTGCAATGATAAATAAAACGTAATTTATACAATTTCTTATAAAGATATTTTAGAAAGTTTCAACAAGTTAGACGATAACAAAGAAGCCATCATATCAGTCTATTGACTTTCACTGATGGGTAAAGGTAGAAGAATTTTCAAAACGATCGGTCGTGTGTTGCCTTCGCCCATCGGTTTCCTGCTATATTGCCCAGATCTTCGGTCCACCGTGTTGTGTGTAGATGACACTCAGGAACCTGTTCAACGGTAGATCAGTATTACTAAATGCAGTCAAGGGCAAATATAAGTAAACACCACAAGACCTCATAAATATGAATGAAATGAAATGAAAATAATTTATTCCAGAACTGGTCCATAGTTATAATACTGATCTTATATACTAATATATATCCAAACCTTATTACTATGACAGTAGAGTTGGTGTGTGCATAATTTTGAAACTTTTGGTGTGTATTTATCATCGCCTTGACTGTACATGTGTGGCTGTGGATGAGATCTTCCTAAAAGTTGGTTTAAAAAAGTGAAACTCGACAGATAAGACAAATAGGGTCAATTAATTTTATTTCATTTCGCCTCCTAAGTACCTCTACTGTTCTTTTCATAAATGAGTTGTCTTCAGTTAAGCCCTTATTTCTAACAAAGGCGTAAATTTACAACGGGCTCTTCCTTTTGATTATAACATAATCGGGTAAAAATGTAATGTTGTTTACCTGAGTAGGTTGCGAGGTGGTGCGACGCGGTGAGCGACTTGCCACATCCTGTTCTGTACGTGATCTGTGGCGATGTTCGAACTAAGCGTACGTACCTGAGCGGGCAGCCGGCCGGGCTCGGCGCGTGCGCGGCGCGCAGGCGGGCGCGCGTCGTGCGTGCGCCTTGCGGTGGTGCGACGCGGTGAGCGACTTGCCACATCCTGTTCTGTACGTGATCTGTGGCGATGTTCGAACTAAGCGTACGTACCTGAGCGGGCAGCCGGCCGGGCTCGGCGCGTGCGCGGCGCGCAGGCGGGCGCGCGTCGTGCGTGCGCCTTGCGGTGGTGCGACGCGGTGAGCGACTTGCCACATCCTGTTCTGTACGTGATCTGTGGCGATGTTCGAACTAAGCGTACGTACCTGAGCGGGCAGCCGGCCGGGCTCGGCGCGTGCGCGGCGCGCAGGCGGGCGCGCGTCGTGCGTGCGCCTTGCGGTGGTGCGACGCGGTGAGCGACTTGCCACATCCTGTTCTGTACGTGATCTGTGGCGATGTTCGAACTAAGCGTACGTACCTGAGCGGGCAGCCGGCCGGGCTCGGCGCGTGCGCGGCGCGCGGGCGGGCGCGCGTCGTGCGTGCGCGCGTGCGCCTTGCGGTGGTGCGACGCGGTGAGCGACTTGCCACATCCTGTTCTGTACGTGATCTGTGGCGATGTTCGTACTAAGCGTACGTACCTGAGCGGGCAGCCGGCCGGGCTCGGCGCGTGCGCGGCGCGCGGGCGGGCGCGCGTCGTGCGTGCGCGCGTGCGCCTTGCGGTGGTGCGACGCGGTGAGCGACTTGCCACATCCTGTTCTGTACGTGATCTGTGGCGATGTTCGTACTAAGCGTACGTACCTGAGCGGGCAGCCGGCCGGGCTCGGCGCGTGCGCGGCGCGCGGGCGGGCGCGCGTCGTGCGTGCGCGCGTGCGCCTTGCGGTGGTGCGACGCGGTGAGCGACTTGCCACATCCTGTTCTGTACGTGATCTGTGGCGATGTTCGTACTAAGCGTACGTACCTGAGCGGGCAGCCGGCCGGGCTCGGCGCGTGCGCGGCGCGCGGGCGGGCGCGCGTCGTGCGTGCGCGCGTGCGCCTTGAGGTGGTGCGACGCGGTGAACGACTTGCCACATCCTTCTTTCCTGCATCTGTATAAGACACGTTTTACAAAATTGTTGGAGTATCAAGATTCTACATTTTTTAAATACATTACTCACTTCCCGACCCGCCCCCCTATTGCCTAACGCGTTTGACGCTCGTAATCAGAAAATCGAAATCAAGTGTCATGATTTTGTATACGCTATGATATGACAGTTGATTCCGATACCAACTGCCAAAATTCGTTAGGCAATAACCCCTCTGTTTAGATTACATTAGTAGTTACTCACGTCGTAAAAGCCGAGTACCTACTACTCGACATGTTGCGGTCCATCCCGAAGACCTTAGTCATAAGATACGAGTGCGAGAAGGCCAGCATCGGGGTGCATGTCTAAGTCTGACTTCTATTTAAAACTTTCTAAAACGTTCATGAGGGAGTGCTGGATGATTTAGAATTCGCATCCACTTCGCATCCGATGAGCTGGCATCTAAATGATCTGCCCCAAATGCGTTGTGAATTGATCCACCAATGTATGTATGTATGTATGTATGTAAACACTTTATTGTACATAGTAACCAGTTATAAAAGCAATAAACTTAAAAGATATAAGTACAAAGGCGAACTTATCCCTATTAGGGATCTCTTCCAGTTAACCTTTGAGCAAGTGAGTGAAGATATAAGGAAGATAGACAAACTAACACCCTGTACAAATTATATGTATATGAATAAAAATAGAAATAAATAGATATATATCTACATAATATATAACAAAATAAAATATAACAATAATATTTAATAAATATAAATAATATTCAACCATTTTACAAATCACTGGAAAGCCACAACTTATTCAATTTACTCTTGAGTGATGCCACAGACTGCGACTGTCTGAAAGATAACGGCAGCTCGTTCCACAACTTAACCGCGTGTACCGTGAAAGACCTGGAATATGTTCGCGTCTTGTTGGATGGTATAGCAAGTGTCAGGTTGGTGCTTGACCGCAAGCGATGTCCACTGCCAACAGCCATATAATTAAATATATCAGAGAGGTAAGGAGGAGAAGCCGGATAATAAAGTATTTTAAAGAGCAATGACAGGATATGTACGTTTCTGCGCCGGCGGATCGGCAACCATCCGAGCTGTGCGCGATAATTTGAAACATGGTCATACTTCCGCAGACCAAATACGTACCTGATACAGACATTTTGTAAACGCTCAAGCCTATCAAGCAGCTCTTCTCTGAGATCCAGAAACGAAATGTCACCGTAATCTAAGAGAGGTAGGAAGAGGGAGAAAATTCTGCAGACGCCTCAGAGAATGAAGAGATGCAAAGAGCCTCTGACTGACTCCAGCAATATGAGCCGACCAAGAGAGTGTCTGATCTAAGGTGATACCCAAATTTCTAACAGTAGAGGAATAAGGAATAGAAATTCCATCAAAAACAATTTCGGGAACCACCATATCAGACAACTTGGCTATATAATGGGAGCTACCAATGACAATCGCCTGCGATTTCTTTGCATTCACTTTCAGACCAAAATTAAATGCCCAAGACCGAATAGATTCCAAGTCAATGTTGATTTAATCAACCAATGCCGAGAAATCCTCAATGTTAGCCGCTGCATAGATCTGTAGATCATCTGCGTATAGGAGATAAGATGACTTGAGGGTTTCAGTAATACCATTAATAAAAATAGAGAAGAGAAGAGGAGAGAGCACCCCTCCCTGAGGGACACCAGCGGAGAGATCGCACCACTCGGACAATTTGTCGTCAACCTTAATCCTCTGGCGCCTCCCAAAGAGTTAATTGCAAAACCAAGATAAAGCATTCTGAGAAACATTTAGAGTTTGGAGTATACCCAGAAGAATATCAAAATCAACCGTGTTAAAAGCGCTGCTAAAATCGAGAAGTACAAGGATGGTGAGCTTTTTGTTTTCAATATTAAAACGAATGTCATCGGTGACCTTAACCAGAGCGGTGACTGTGCTATGCCCGGGGCGGAATCCGGATTGAAAGGGATTAAACAGCGCATGTCTGTTTAGGTGGGATAGGAGACGACGATTAACAAAGTGTTCAATAATTTTTGACAAGACTGGGAGTATAGAAATGGGGCGATATTGTGAAAAACAGCCAGGATTCGTGGTTTTAGTGAGTGGAATGACTTGAGCATTCTTCCAAGCGGAAGGAAATGTACTAGAGGAAAAGGAGAAATTTATAATATCCGATAGGATGGAAGCAATGAATTCCGCTACGAGCATAAGCATATCCACACTAAGGCCATCCTCACCGACGGCCTTCGTTTTAATAGACTTGAGAAAGACAAGAGTTTCTTGCGGAGAAATTGGCCCAAGCTCAAAGGGAGGAGTGTCAGGGTGTATGGCATTGGCAAGAAGTGATAGAGTTGAATTTTTAATTGAAAGATCATGAATTACCGGAGAGGTACAGAAGTGTTTATTAATAGCGTCTAAGTCAAGAACGCCGGAAGAAGTTTGTTGAGTTTTGCCCACCCCGAGTGACTTGAGAAACTTCCACAATTTGGCAGGGGGACATTCCTCGATGGATTTATGAATGTACCAATTATAAGTCGAAAACTCGACGCCTGTGTTCAGTAAAACATCAATCTCGCCACGGTGACTAAATGATAAAAATATGTCTATAAGTGGCGGTGCAACCATGCACCGTCAAAAATGTATCGGCTTTGCCTCAATATTGGCCGGTAGAGAATGTCCTATGCCTATTATAGCATCAAGTTCTCCTTTTGTAAGATGAGACTTTCGTTCGTATAATAAGGATTAAATCTTGCTGTAGTACTACAGTGGTATACCACTTAAATTCTTCAGTTTTTTGAGAAGTTGTCAGGTGACAACGACAATTTTATGATCCCCGCAAGCTCGATACATCTCCTTGCTTTATACTGGGCACGCAATGTACGTGAAATTGTCGCTGTCACCCGACATTTGTCACAATTGTAAAATAGGGGCCAGCTATCACTCTATTCATGCGACATATGTTTTACTGATACCCTTATGCGGGTAATTTCAATATTATATGTGTTGGGGTGAAATTATTGATGAAAGACGGTTGGTATAAGTAACACGTGTCAACAGCCCTATAGAG
Source organism: Hedya salicella (assembly GCA_905404275.2). NCBI lineage: Eukaryota > Metazoa > Arthropoda > Insecta > Lepidoptera > Tortricidae > Hedya > Hedya salicella. The sequence continues at coordinate 6,084,328 of FR990100.1, forward strand.
CATGCGATGCGATGAACGGGTCACAAGACTAATTTTTTGCTACGGTCCAATATTTATATATACGTCACCACAACTAAACGATATTTTATACCCTGTAAACATTGAATCTTCTCTACCCACGTAATTTGATTCGATTGCATGAATATAAGTGAGAGTGAGCGGGTGTCGAATTATGAGTCTAGGTCGCGAGACTAGGGGACTGCACATCATCACAAAAACAGTTGAAGTCGATAAAATCATTTAGTGATTTTTTACATGAAAAACGGCATAACTACGTTACGAATTTATCACGGGCATTTTCCATTACATTTCTAAGGAATTCGATTGCCAACATTCGGTTGCTTTTAAGGTATCAAAAACTAATTTTGAAAGCCCATACAAAAGGACTTTTGGTTGAAAAATGGTTTGAAAAAAAAACTTGATGTTTACTTATGATTTTATCCCAGCCCATAACTATTGAAATTACCCATACAATAGTATAAAGAAAAAATATCTCGTATGACTAAGAGTGAAAGAAGCTAAAAACTTGAACATCCATCGTACATTAAATAATCTACATATAAAACACTAATGTGACTTAACTATTGACAGTTAGGTGCCAATGAAATAGTATGATGGAGCTGGAAGGTGGTCATAGGAACTCTGTAATAAAATAATTCAATCCTACCGAGTTTGGTGTCTTTAAAATCGTCTCCGTGAGTAGTTGATGGATGTTCAAAAAAAAATTCAGTCGGCAATAAAAGCTTGTCACAAAAATGAAATTTTTGACAGAAACTTATATTTCCCAAACTCACTTGTAAGGTCGTTCCTGCGTGTGAGTACGGATGTGTTTCTTCAGGTCGCTGAGGGTGGTGAAGAACTTGGTGCAACCTTCCGCCTGGCAGTTGAAGGTGTCCCCGCTGTGAAGCCGCTGGTGAGCGCGCAGCCTGCAATTCAAAGTAGTAAATAATTAAGAGTCCCCAGTAAGCTCGGTTCTCCATACAAACGTAGTTACGCTCTCATTTTAAAACAACTGGTTAGTTTGCTCTGAAACTTTGTACTTAGAATAAGTTAAGGGATATGCAGGCTTGTAATTAGTTTATGTAGCTTCAGATAACATACTAAAAAAATACAGTTAATTTAAGTTTTTCATACAAATCGTGTTTTGGCTTTATTTAGTTTTTTTATAAACTGGAAACATATAAACTAATTACAGGCCTAGATATATCTCATGTCATAGTATATGCAAAGTTTCGTTACAGTCCAACACGTAGTTTTAAAATGAGAACGAAACTCCGTTTGTATGGGAAGGTGAAATTCGGCTAAGCTTGCCGGGGACTCTTAATAACATGGGACATTTATGGACATTTCTCTGAGCGTTTCAACCGCACTCACGCGCCAGTAAAGCTGCACCACTTGCATTTTTACAAAAACATAACCTACTTCATGGACAGCAACAGCATCATGCATCTTTATATACATTGGCAAAATGAAAACCTGTACGACTGTCTCAAATTGACGTTGAAAGTCAAATTATTATACATTATGATTATGACGACACGATTGGCTCAGTGGGAGGACGGCTTACGAAGCTAGCAGTCCCGAATTCGAATCCCGCCCAGGGCAAGTGTTTGTGTGATGAGCACGAATGTTTGTTCCTGGCTCTTTGATATTTTCTATGTATTTAAGTATTATAATTTATCTATATATTATGTATATCGTCGCCTAGCACCCATAGTACAAGCTTTGCTTAGTTTGGGTCTAGGTCGATTTGTGTAAGATTGTCCCCAATATTTATTTATATGAGTAGTTGTAATGGGTCTTCCATCCATCCATCATAATGAAGATGCCGAACATAATAGGCGAAGTCAAGGCAACTTCGTCGGCTCGCTCATTTGGAGAGGATGGGAGATGATCGTGCAGTGAAGAGTGCATATATGGGCCAGCATAGCGGAATACGTCCGATGGGCCGCGCCTACTTCTGGAGCAATGAAACTCAATGATCTGACCGCCGTTGGAGTACCTGATTGGCATGAAGTGGCGCAGAAAAGGGAAGAGTGGCGATCTTTTGTGGCTGAGGCCAAGATCCTCTTTCGGTCGCCATGCCAGTTTAGTAAATAAATTCAAATTATTTAATTTCGCCCGTCAATTTAACAAAATTCCCCGGTGGGCCCCAGTTCCATTTTGTCCAAGTAGTTATGTGCTTCCTATTTCAAACATCGCCCTAAATCATGCCCTATCTAACCACGACCACAACAAAATTCCACTAATGACAAAATAACATTTCACATTCACAAATCACCACAATTTACAGCCATCTGGAACAAAGCCAAAAGTAATATCAGTACAACATAATAGACTGACGTTTTAACGACACTCACTTTCTGTCTAATTTTATTTGTTCAATAATAATGTTGCAACAAACGAGAATAACTGGAGTGAGTTTTATTTTTATTTTCAATTTCATTGAGATGGGATCGACTGAATCATAACATAATATCTTGAGTTTACTTTTAAACATGACTCAGTTTCAGATGTCAGGGATTTATGTTTGTGAATCATTTTGTTCTTATTTCCATCCTCATTATAGATTTTTTGCATAGTCGAAAACATAATTTGCCAAGAGCGAGTTTGACTCGCATATGAGAGAGCCTAACTGAGAGCTTCGAGGACCAATAAAAGCATATGCAACCTTTTTTTAGAACCTCACCTTAAACTGATGATCATCACGGGGCGGGGGGGAGGGAGGGCTCGTCCGAAGAGTTCGCGATGTCTTAGCGTCGACCCCACCTCCAGCGGCATAAGCAACCGATATGTTAAGCCGTGTATACCTACCATTTGGTAATGCTTTGTGTAGGAGGGTTATACAAGTCACCAGCATCAATATCTGTCATAACAAAGCGGGCGAAACTATTGAGACGTCCTGACGGCCCTAGAAATAGAGTCGTTTCAGATATTAATTCACGCTTTGTTGTGGCAGATATTAATGCTGGTGACTGTACTAGGCGTCTAACCGACCCATTCCCAACGGACAACACCGGTCACTAGCAAAAAGCATAACAAAGTATACCTAATCAAGCCACATTACGTCATACCCGCTGGGGAAGGAATTCAAACAATTTCGTTACAGAGATAGCTGGACATGCGAAGATGATACGATACTTTTTAGGATACCGTATAGTCCGCCCGGATTACGATGAAACGGACTACGGTAAAAAAAAGTTATGGTAATGACTTCCTCCGCCGTGAACGTAATTGTATCTATGCATAAAGAAACAGTGGAAATTTCTCATAATTTGATCAGGATTGTTCTTGGATTGTTAAAATCAGTCTCGCGTTACAAAAAAAACATGAGAACATGACTCATCTATTCGCTAACGTCAAATAAGTAATATTTATGGTATTGTTACATACATCTATCTATAGTATTAAAAAAGTTGTAAAAATTAAATGTATGTACCTACCTACATTGAATGTATTTTCAGAAATGTACCTATGTGATATAATAGAAGGCGCCCGCAACTTCGTTCGCGGAGGAGAAAAAGTCATAATCCCTCAAAAGTATCCTATAACTATCTGGGGATACGCAGCTACCCGTGTAGTAAAAATAGTTGAAATCCGTTTAGCCGATTTAGCGTGATAAAGCCAAAACGACACATACAAACATTTTATTTTTACAACTTTATAATAGTATAGATGTGCTAAATATTATGAAGATTGAAGAGATCTGAATCGAACAATATATTTTTGTTTCTTTTTAATATATATTTATGTGTCTATGTAGCCTCATCACGTAAAAGCGGCTGATTGGATTTTAACCATTTTTGTAAAAATGGCTTACGACTTTTTTTCTTAAATTTACAGCATCTTCTATTACGAGGCGAATATCATTCTATTGTTACTGGTTAGAATGACTTAAACTTTGATAGTAAATGTAGATAACTAAAGACGGTAAGATAATAAAAAAAAATCATTTATTTTAAGAGATGATTTAAGAATTTAAATCGCATATCACAACTACCCATTTCGCTTAGCAGCTACATACGAGTATAATGTCCACGATACTAGAAAAAAAAAAAAACAAAATCCGACTGCGCATAAAAAATTAAAAAGAAAAAAACAATTCCAGTACCCAAGAAATTTGTTAAGTTATAATGGAAATGTTTCATGATTCATGATCGATACTCACCTAATACAAATGATAAATTCTAATGTGAATGTGGTACAATAGCGATTTTAAATACTCCGGAACCATAAGAAATCTAGATAGGCCCAAGTCTTCCCAAAAATGGGAATAATATTTAATAACCCATGAAATATATGGTAACTTTTGTTATGAACCAAAGTTCTTAATTTCCCCATACAAGGTACTAACCGTGTGACGTCACTAAGCTCTAAGCTAGGCTTTAGTATGAAGCGTTTTTTGGTTGAATTCCCAAAAAACGCTTCATACTAAAGCCTAGCTTAGAGCTTGTAACATTGTGTGCTTTTAACATTGTTATATCTCGGAGAGTGTTTATGAGATTGAAGTAGTTTTTTCACCAATATTTCTTATTATTGAGGGGTAGTTTTACAACAAACGTCAGAAAAAGTTGTTAAACAGCCTATTACGTACGAGGCAAACAAATATTCAACTTTTCGCATTAATATTTATACTGTATGTAAACTTACTAAAACCATTTAATGAAATCCGGACATGTCTAGGTGATAAATAAGGTTGTGGTATATAAATTATTGAAATACTAACGCTTTATAGAAGTTATAATTAAAATACAAAAAAATTAAATAAAAAAAAACATTCATGATTTTAACATCCTGTATTCTTTGTTTACAATTGTAACATTGTTATCAGGTTGTCAAGACAACGTCAAATTCAATACATACAATGTCAGTTAAAGTAAGGCTATGGGCACACGTACCAGTTAGTTGTTACTTGAACCAGGTGACGGTGGCTGTTTTCGTGAACGCTACGCATCAAATTTGGATTTTGCGAAGCATGTCGCTTGTTGAGAGATTGTACAATCCACAGCCTCATTTCATTGCAATAAAGAAACGTCTCATTGAAAACTAATCTTGACTTTGAATTCCTAGCCAAACTTTTTTGTTGGAATAATTAAAAAAAATAAAACTTTACATTGAAGTGACACTAGTGAAATTGAAATGACATTTAATAAATAAGCATGAACTGATGATATTACATGATAAATTGAAAATAATTTGGCTGCCACGGACTAATAAGAGCCTATAACGGGTATGAAAAAAGAAGTTATACTAATAATGAAATTTCAAGTAGGTTTTAACGTATTTATATTGGGTTTGCGTTCAGCTGTCACGACGTAAACATTAAATATCACAGGACTTTACTTTTTGGGTTAACCGACTTTGAAAAAGGTAAGATTTTATAATTTTTATACAATGAGAAAAATAAAAATATTCGACACACACTAGCAAAAAATGTGGTAAGACGCTTAACTGGCTTAAAGGGATGGTTTTCTTAAGTTTACAAACTGTATACGTATAACATACATGTATTACCTACCTGTAAAGTGTATTAAATGCTTTCCTGCAACCTCCAATGGTGCAGGCAAATGGTTTCGCTTTCGTGTGTGCTCGGACGTGAATCTTCAAACTGTATGATGTCAGAAATGCTTTGTTACATGACGGCATGGAACACTTGAACCTGTATTCACCTGGAAGACGTACATATTTACTTCGTTAATCAATTTGAACTATACAAGTAATGAGGATAATCGGGTAACATTGAACGGCGTTTAAAAGTATTCTAAGCTTCCGAATATTGCATATATAGTCAGTGGCTATGTTGAGCATTCCAAGTTACCCAAATTAAATAACTGTAAACAAGATTACTTAGAGATAATGGATTGATAGCATTATTTGTCAACATGATCGAATATAAATAAATCGATATTTGCTCGATATCACTTGTGTAGGGTATTTGATAAGAGTATTTACGTATGCCCTCAAAGGTATTTCAATCAGAGGGGGAGTGTGCCGGAAAGAATTTCTCCATACATTATTTAAGGAAAAAATGGTTTTGGTGAAATCCAAACATCTAATCTAGGTCTTTCTATTTTTTTTATACTGCAATTCCCTTTAGAGGTAGTAAGTTGATGACTCCTTTGGAAAATAATATCTGCGTGTAGGTCTCGATTACGCGTACGAACACGAACTCCGTACGCGATATACCGTTTCGCGACGCCCCTGAAACAGTCTCAAAACGCGCCGGGCGTCGCGACGTACAGTTTGGGAACCCCTTATCTAATCAATATAAGGTCAACTGGGACAAATGCGACACGGGCCAAATGCGTCTTTTGAGAATAACATAAAACGCATCATTTTGCATCTATCCCTGCTCTCTTTTTTGATACGTATACTGCCAAATTTTAGGCAGGGAGGGTATAGGCAGTTTCAAAGTGTTCGGATTTTAAGAAATCTTTAGGTAACAGACGCATTTGGCTCATAGTCGCATATGACCCGGTTGACCTTATATAGGTGAAAATCGGGTAAATCGTACCACTTCAAGATTACCCATAAAATAGGTACCCAATTTTATTACACGTGCGATATTAAATAATGCTCCAGTTTACCACCACTTTAATCAGAACTCGCAACCAACTAAACACGAACGCGAGAAAACAAAACAGATTTTCGTGACACTTCATGTAACTTTTACTGTTGTGTCGCAACGACATAACTCAAGACCCCGGTAATACGCAATTAACGAAAAACGGACTAAACGCGTTATAGACGAACCGCGTTAAGGATACTAGACGAACCACGTAATGGACCAACTGCGACTTGGACGAATCACTAATTGGACCAAAGGCTATCAAATCATCTGGAGATATCCGCTCTACCCGTGTACCAAAAATAGTTGAAATCCATTTAACCGATTTTGCGTAATGAAGCCGCAACGAAACATGAAAAAAAAATTGCTTCAGTGACCTCCGAATAGTCCCTTACAATAGTTTTTTTTTAATATCTTTAATGTACAGACATCACATTTTTACAACTTTATAATAGTATAGATGTGACTTGCACCGGTCCGGTGGCGACTGCTGTTGTCCTATTATTTTTTTATTTAAGGTTCCAACATTGTCAACACTAAAGCATTAATATATACAATGTGTACTTATCGATGTGCGTGTCACAACTTACATGTAAACACAACATGCGAAACAACTAGTAAACTTAGAAACTAATACAAGTTTAAACAATTATTAAACACAACATGCGAATCGAATAGAAAACATTTAAACTTAATTAAACAGCAAACATTTTCGAAGCAGAATAATATGTCCTTTGACATGTCTTTGTCCATGATGGTTTGACTTGTGAGTCTTCGTGTGTGTGCTTCAGCCGTTCATTCGATGACGATGTCGTGTGCACGGCGAGGCAATGTCGCACAACCCATTGAGACAAAGCGAAACCGCGCGGCAGCACTTTAGAAAGCCTGCTTGTATTTCTGACGGCGTCCTTCCATGCTGATATCGTTAGGCTCTAACTTCTCCATATCGGCTCAGGATGACTTCGTCCACAATCCTATTTCGTCACCTTCTTAAATCGTCCACAGTGCCATGTCGTCAGCCTTCAATTCCTAATTTGTCACCTTCCGAACTCGTCCAATTTCTGATATCGTCAAAACCCCATTTTGTCTACATTCCTATTTTGCCCACAGTGCCAACTTGTCCACTTTCTGATATCGTCAATATCTCATTTCTGTCTACATTCCTATTTCAACCAAAGTGCCAACTCGTCCCGTCTTACTTGATTTAAGTTGTCACTTGTGAACGAGTTTAAACATCAACAAAGAAAATATAACGTTGATGACGACAAGGTTGGCTCAGTTGGTAGTGACTCTGCCTACTGTGCCGATGGTCGCGGGTTCGATTCCCGCTTTGGACAAACATTATGTGATGAAATGAGCACGAATGTTTGTACTCGAGTCTGGGTGTTCAATATTTTTACTATATAGTTGACAAGTTGGCACTTCGGTCTAAATATAAATGTTGACGAGTTGGCACTGTGGTCTGAATAGGAATGTTGACGGGTTGGCACTGTTGTCTAATTACGAATGTAAACGAGTTAGTACAGTGGCCCACGTAAGAAAGCGGATGAGATAGGGAAATGACGATATAGGTATGCTGGCGAATCGGAACTCAAACCATATGCGAATGAGAACGACTTCAGAAGGTGACGAAATGGAACTGTGGCCGAAGTCATCCTGAGCCTCCATATGGAGTTCCATAAGGGATTACCTTTGTGAGTCTTCAAGTGTGTGCGCAGATTGCCGACCGTGCTGTACGTCCGCTCACAGCCGTCGTACTCGCAGTGGTAGCGAGCGCTGTTGTCCTCTGATTTCCTCTTATTCTCCATGTCGAGTTCGATGTGCTTCGTCTGCTCCGTTGTGTCATTTTGTCTGTCACATACAAATGGATTGATTAATCAGAGATTTAATCACAAGATTCTTCCATCGTCCCCTTACCTGTGGTGTGGCAAACGAGGTTAGGCATTTTCAAAGCCAGTAATATTATACATACAGTAAGTGCTAACCATCCATGGTAATCTTGACCAATGTTTGTATTTATATGTGGCTAACTCGCTACTAACCTCTCGAGCGCCCTTAGATTGCTGGTCTTAAGTAGGCTTTTCCTTAAGATATGCCTAAGTTCGCGACACGCAATTGTTTTTATATTTATTTTTTTTGTATTTATATTTTTTGCATATTTTTCTGGTATTCGAACTGGTAGTGTTTACGGCGGCCAACCTCGGCCTAAGCGATGTATTAAACGAATTTGTCCGATTTCACCCGAACCCGAAGGTTTTTCTTATCACCTAAAGCTGGGTCCACATTTGTATCATGATCGTTATTTATTTGGTGTTACAGAACGGTGTAAATAGGTTAAGTGTGGACGCATTATTTTTCGCGACGATGCTAGTGATACTGTATGGTATGTACAAATATGGAGCCAGCCTAAAATTGTGTCAAATCTGTATCGTTTCCCCTTTGATATAGCTGGTTCCACGTGAGTTGAGGTCACACACACAATAACACTGTCATGTAATGACAACGGGATTTTGAAATTAGTGTTCTTATATTGTACTTATGTTCTTATATTCACTGTCTTTCTTTTTTTTTCAATCAGTACTTCACGTAGCTGTGTGTAATCATTTACCTCAACTCTCGTGGCTAGCTATAACCGCGGAAAAACCGAGTCTTAAACTCTGATTTTTAATTCTAGACCAAAATCTGACAGTTCTCATATTGATTATTTCATCAAATAAACATTATTTCATAAAAATATGAATGAGAAATCGTGCAACCAGTAATATTAGGGTAAGTTTTATTGATAAAAATACTAACACTTAAACCAGTATGCTCACAGCGAAAGTGCGCCCGTTGATGTTAAATTTTGGCCTTGAATTAAAAATCAGAGTATAGACGCAGTATATCACGGATCAAATCACAAGTGCGTATTTATTATGATACTGTATCAAAACAAAACCCGTGAGCGTGTGGGGTATTTAAAATACGCTTTGCAACCTGAATGGCGATGTATCAGATGCGACGGAGATATGATACGCTTAAGCTTAAATGATATAAATGTGTACCCAGCTAACGGTTGTTGTGCAAGAGTTTGTAATGTTCACTTTTAAACAAGTCAACATGGTGATCACACTCAATAGCTTATAGCGGTGTCTTTCAACCTGCGGGTCGTGACCCCCGCTAGGCCTTTTAAAGGAAGTTGCGTTTACATAATTCGGACGGATGTGTGTAACATTTTAAAAGTGTGGATCAGCAATAAATAAAACAATTTTTAATATTTCATTTAGATAAACAACATAAGTGTGGTGCAGTTAGCATTCATCGTCGGAATCTTTACTTTTACATTTTTTTTCGTTAAAGTAGACTAGGTAATGCATGTTACTAATTTGAAGGATTTGGGTTGTGTTTTAAATATCACTTAGATCAAAATGCAAGAATCCCTTATTAGGTTTCTTAAAGAACTGCATCAGCCATAGCCTGTCAGACTGCCAATACCTACCGAAACTCTCAAAAAATAATCTGTTTGAAAATGAAAATGAAAATATTTTATTTGGTTACAATAAGGTATACATTTTAATCATGGGTGGAATCTCCTAGTAAGTATTACATATACTTGTGGCAGGAGATCCCACTCTTCCAACAAGTTAAGGCGTAACCGAAATCAAAAATACAGAAATAATACAATTCTGTAGCAAAACAAAATTAAAGTTAATTATAACTTAAAACTAATACACAGGTACTACAACAATGTTAAAAATTTACACATTAATCAAATGTATCTAGAAAACGTTTTACATCTGCGTGTGTGTGTGTGTGTATGTATGCGTGTGTGTGTGTGTGTGTGTATGTGTGTGTGTATGTGTGTGTGTGTGTGTGTGTGTGTGTGTGTGTGTGTGTGTGTGTGTGTGTGTGTGGCCGTGTGTGTGTGTGTGTGGCCGTGTGTGCGCGTGCGTGTGTGTGTATGTGTTAACGTATGTTTATTCATTTACGTGGTTAAGCTGTTTGGTATAGAAGTGCTTTTATTTCCTCGTAATTTAATGCATTAATACATTCTAAAACAACTTTTTTACATCTAAAAAACTGTAAGGGGTATATGGAAAGTATTTTTAAATGGGCGGATTGATAAGCGAATTGCCTTTTTGCAAATACGGACTTGGTGGAGGGCATCATAACTACTTTATCCTTCCTCCGTCGGGTTGATGTTTGAGATTTGAAACAAGGGTCTTGTGTAACTTCAGGAGTGTGTTTAATATATATAGTTTCCTCATCGTAAGTAGTTCACAGAATTTGTATAATTCACTAGTAGGGTATCTATACGGCTTTGAATACATTACTTTGAGTAAGTGTTTAAAACACATAACCCTTATGGAATAGTCTTGAAAGGTGCTGTGATTTTAATGGTTTTTGCTGACTATTTCACACAAAAAAATAAGTAAATAAATAACACATTCACCTCCGGCAATCCACAGCCCATACAAATTTATTTGGGGTGTGGATCAGCAGTGAATGGGTTAAATAAATATCGAACAATGGTTTATCATATATTATATTTTGAAGATACCTTAGAAATACATATTTATTATCTTGGTGCTTGCAACTAACATCTAAAACTAATGTTCACATAGCCTATTCCTCGTAAGTAGATACCGAGACGAAGAAATCAGCACAGTAGAAGTAATATTTAATGTAACCTTTTGCCACAGCAATAAAATAAAATAATCCTTATACAAGGTATTGATATTATATTTGGAGTCTTATATTTTATTAAAAGCAATAAGTAATATATATTAAATTACATTATACATGAATTAATTCAGTCAATTTGACTACTTTAACCTTTTGAACACTCTCCTTCGCATCAAAATGTGGACTACACACCAACATCTCAACTAGTGAGAAACGAATTGAAACCTTATCTTTCAACAGTAAAGTTGCTTTGACAGTGTCTGCCATGACTACTTTAGTGGTCGTTGGCATGGTAGGCACGACAGCACAGGCTCTTGGCGTTCAAAGGGTTAAGTGAAAATAGACTGCCATTTGACACAAACAGAATAAATAAATAATGTTTAACTTCAAAAGTTAAAAGAGTAAAAACAAATGTTAAGAATTAAGTGATTAAATTATATTTGTGATAGGTATTGTAGCTCGAAGAAAAACTGCTGGTTCAAGCTATGGTACGGCATACAATGACAACTTTAAAATGAAGGCATCACAAAACAAAAGTAGTATAAAAACATAATAAAAAACTGTGTACAAAGGTACAAATATTATAAAAAGAGGTGCATATTTACAGGTACAATATATTGACGACCGGTTTAGCTCAGTGGGATTAATGTTGCCTGCGAAGCTGAGGTCCTGGGTTCAAATCCCGGTAAGGGCAAATATTTGTTCCTGAGTCTTGGGTGTTTTCTATGTATATAAGTAATATATCTATTAAATATATCGTCGTCTAGTACCCATAACACAAGCCTTATTGAGCTTACCATGGGACTAGTTCGATTTGTGTAAAAATTGTCCTGTAATATTTTTTTATTTTTATTTATTTAATGAAATGTGAAAGGTGAAAGTAGTTAACTAGGCTTTGAATCAAAATAACCTAAAGCAATCTGTTATAACTATAAGTTAAAATGTCTAAGTTATTAGTGTTGTTTATATTATGCCTTGCTAGTTTTTTTTTAACTACCAATATAGAATATACCAAGAAATTCCCATTAACATCAGAAAATAAATGTTAGATTCTAGTTGGTTAGTATCAATATTTGGGTGATCATTCCCATTCATCACGTCAGTGGTATGATGACATGGTGTCATATTAAGAAATTAATATCATAAATCTCTAACTCATACAACACACTTTAGGATATAAGTATCGCGTCGTGATGGTAATGTACCAAAATAGCATGCCCAAAATTGAAAACGTCGAAAAAGGCTAGCGATATACAGTGCTATGAGTGTGAGTGAGATAAAAATATATTGACAAACAGCTGATTGAATCATGAGTATTGGTCAAATAAAAGGCGGCAAAGCTCTCTGAAGTTGATACTGTTATGGAAAGACTGATGTGCGTAGTTTTGTAATGTTTATAAAGTAACAAACTATAAAAACCCGTCATACTTTTCCAAAGTGTTGTCCTTGGAAGCAATAAAGCTTTTCGACGTGACGTCGTTTTGTATCACTTTCTTGTCATAGCTAAACACTGGCACTTCACTGTTCTTATGAGATACTTCATAATGTACATCAGAATTGATATTTATGTCAAACCCTGCGTTAAGGAAACTTGATAATTTATTGTTTTGAGTGCGGATATCAGATGCGCTACTGTCACCGGGCCATGCGGCCATGTTTGTTTCGAAAGTAGTGTTGTATTTCAGGCATAACAAAAACCGGTAAAAACTAAATCGGCAATTTGAGCATTATGTATTAGTACCGTTCTTTATTGAAAGGTGGCGCTTTTATCAATCCAATCTGAAGAGAGAGCGACCGCTTTGGAGGCGAAGTAGGCGCCCGCACTGAAGACTCCTGGCCGAACTCCCGTTATAATGAACACCACACTTGTTGTCTTGTGCGGGCAGTGCGCCGACCGCACGCCCTTCCATACGCGCGAATGTGTCATACCACATTCGAACAAAATTTCGCATATAAGAAGTGTGCCACTCAATTTAACTATCATTATTAATAGTGCAATTGTTACAAATTATTATTCAAAATGTGTTCAAGAAACTTATTAATATACGTACAACTGGTAAGTTAGTAAAAATACTTTATTTAGAAGACCGGTTCAATAATGTTTTTATTGAAAAATTATATTATCTTCTCAGTTAATTTATGACTAAAGTAAAATTTAATAGCTGATTTGTTAATAACTGACACTCGCAAATGTCTAATTTTAATGACAATTTTGACGGCTTCAATTTGTAAACAAACGCTATAGCATACAACGTGGGTAGATGATTTTGGTATTCAACCCCCAATTCGTTTATTCAAAAATATTGTCTTTAAAATGGGTAGGTAATAGTCACTTATAATAATAATTACTTTAAACCATGATTCTTTTTGGGAATATTCCGTATTTATTCGTCAAAAGTTCATACACTTATACAACGGAAATTTAAAACAAGAAACCGGATAGCAGGTTTATTGCTTCAAGTAGGAAATTCATTAGCTTATTGCTTCAGCTCAGTACATTATCTACCAGTTACGATAATCTGCACATGTAGTTAATTATTCTATTTATGTAAATTGTTCACAAATAAGAAGCGGTCATAAAACTAGAGGAAATAGTCTAGGTAGGATAATAATTGTTCAAGATTAAATTATAGTTAATAGTGTATTGGTCGACTGACTCATTGCCTATGCATTCAGAGTAAACGGACCGTTCAAAGGAAAAAAGGCATGGAACGTTAAATAGTGGGCAAAGTTTTATCTGTCTTTTACTGTTACCCAAGGCATCCGTTCGTCGTCTAAGCGCATTAACGTGTCATTAGATGAAGGTTGCTGACCGGCAGCTTCTTCCATATTCATGCGAGAATGATCATACACGCGGGGACGTAGGAGCTATAAGCATAACAGCACAATGCTGATTCGCAAAGCTTCAGTTAGCACCTAAATGTTTGCTAATATCACCCGGTCTTATTTACCGCTACGTTACTTTTTTAATGTTGCCAGTTACCCGAATTAAGAACCAGTAGTAGTCATAAATTATTTAATACTTGTTTTGGATCTTTGCAGTATTTTAAATTAATATGAAAATTAAACCTAATATTGATTATTTTTTAAACCTTACAGTACAATTTTTTAATGCACTCGATCTTATGTAAATTTTACAATGTGTTTTGTCGCTATATCAACCATTCTGCCATATATATATGTATATATATACATATAAATAAATAAACAAATATTACAGGTCAATTTTACACAAATCGAACTAGTCCCAATATTTAAAAAAGCTTATCGTAAGTAGGTGCCAGAAATTAAGATAAAAATACTAGACTTGATCAATTTATATTTAAGTTTGTATTCACTTTTGCAGCAAGTTGTGGACATTGAAGACGTTGAGAACACTTTTCGTTTGAAATTTGACATTCTTGATTTTAAATTTCGTTTGAATGTTATGATAAAGTAGTAAAAGATTCAATATTTATGGTAGTTGTAAAGTGCTTAATATTTACTGGTATATTGTGGATCTTTTAAGTTTATGTTTACTCAGTTTCTAGTAAACTAAATGTAGTTTCTAGTTAAGTAAATACATAACACCAAAAAACGCTTATCGATAGTAAACTAATTCAATAAATTATTTGCATTGCTTAACGTTAGTTTTTGGAAATAATTTAGGCATATCAGCCAGTATCGATTTTTACGATTGTATGTACAGAAGTATTGCATATGTATATGTAACATCAAAAGCAATCAATCACATTTTATTATCCCCTTATAAAAGTTTAAACATTTGCATGGAAATTCTATGATAACTTGTAATAAGCTCGTAATTAACGGTTTTTAGGGTTCCGTACCTCAACCGGAAAAAACGGAACCCTTATAGGATCACTTTGTTGTCCGTCTGTCCATCTGTCTGTCTATCGAGACCCTTTATCTCAAGAACGCGTAAAGGTATCGAGTTAAAGTTTACACCATATACTTAAGTCTACGGTCCCTTGAAGCTGTGAAAAAATCAAACTTCTACTTTAACTTAAAAAGAAGATGCGGCCATTTATGCCACAATAAAAGTATTTTTTGACACTGAAGGGAATCGAAATTAGTACCCTATACTTCCCGTTGACATAGAACTATGAAATTTGGCAAGTAATATCGGGACATACTACAAATACAGACAAGAATCTGAAAACTATACATTTGTAATAAAATCATAAAAAATATAGTCTTTTCAAATAGGTATTTGGACAGCCCGGTTGTGTTAAGTTTGCACCTCATTTTTATGCAATGCTATAGATATTAGGTGCAAACTTAACTCAGCCGGATCTGGGTAATATATATTAATATTAAGGTAAGTGAAAGCTTGTATGGAGCCCTCGGTGCGCGAGTCGGACTCGCACTTGGCCGGTTTTTAACTTAAGCACGCCAAAATAATGACGGCCGATTTTACCATATTTTCTGAGGGCTGTTTTTGCTGTAAACAACGAGAGTTTCTCCATTAAACTAAAATCACGTACTATGTGATCATTGTACCTCGGAAATCGAGTATTAAAATGTCGTCCATGAACGTGATGTCCATACAATGGACCTTTGAGACCACTGACCACTTTCGCTGCTTTTTCTTTATACAATTTCACTTTTGAATCATTTCCTAGATGTACCTTTGAGACCGATTACGATACATATTTAATAAAGTAATACATCCCTTGAGACTTAGCGTTGCATCAGATAATATTATGCGTCAAATGTTATTATTATATCACCCTTATTATTTTTCAACACAATTGTTCTTATATAAACACATCTAAAAGAACAATATGCAGGGTATATGATGTGTTTAGTGATTGTTGCTTAAGATTCAACGAAATTCCCATAAAACGTAATTTATCATACTTATTCAGTATGTTAAATACCTAGCTTTTGTTTACTTAGGTCTACAACAGTCGTTGTAAGTAAATTACTAGGAAAGCAAATGTTTTAGCTTAGGCTGGAAAGTAACTTTCCCCTATTAGTTTCGTATCGTATTGAGTATCCAATAATAACGTAGAAAGCTTAAAACAGATGACTAAATTACACCTGACACCCATCTGTTTAAAGGTTCCTACACTTCCTACAACAAAGTTCAATGACAGCAATACGCGAATGACCCAGAAAATTGACACTGACACTGACACTTTCTTCTTGAGGGTCTTTCCGATTCGCCACACATCACTAAATCACCCTTCCCTTTATGTCTAACAAAGACCGGAAACAGAATAATTTATGCAAAAGAAGTAAACTAATTTTCTTTCCAAATATTAACAGCAAGCATGGTACAATGTAACGTAAAATTCGTTAAAAGTATCCGGTGAAAACAAAGAAGCGAAATTGTTACCAATTGTACTTTTAAATAATATATTTTTTAAAATAATCTACGCCAAATCTTTGTATAGTCACGATCGTCAATTCTGCCTTTAACTGATTCATCGAATCGTGACCTAGCCGATTCAAACCTGGGAATGCCGGAACACCGGGTACTAGATTCGTGCAAGAAAGGGGACGGGTTTCGTTGTTGAAGATAGCGCCGGTGGCCACGGAAACTATGTCATTCGGCCACGGCGCGGCACACATACCGGCCTGACTGCGACTCACGCATTCTATGAAGCCGTGCGACAATCAATCATATTTATTTATTGTTCTCAATAAATATGGATTACTATTTCAGTCTACAATCAAATAAAAACCGCAATCTGGATAGTTGGGTTTAATCGAACTGCTTAGATACTATTAATAGGTAAAAAAACTTAAGTAAAGCCCCTCTTGTAACATGTAGGTAGTATACAAAATTGATATGGAACTTATGTCATTTTTCTAATATGGAACGTCAAATTGCCTATACGCTACTAATACATACAACAGGTGACTTACTTAAGTTTTTCATCTATAGCTATTTATCAAGCATAACCATAATTTAAAAATAGATAAACTAACACATTTTGGTTTTAAGCAAAAACACCTCTACCTGTGAAAAAAAGTGGCTTTGGTCGTAGATATGTTAAGCTACGTACCTAAAAATATGTTTTTTTGATTAATATATACCACATGTTCCGTATTAATTGTAATTATTTCAATTTAAATATAGTAAAGTAGAATGTCAGCAGCCTAAACGCTTCCACACTTCCACCCCTGGACAAAAGCGTCTCCCAGGATCCCCAAAACGACCGGTTATGCTTCACCCTCAACCAACGGTTTCCCGTGATATTTAAAATTAGAACGTGTCAAACTTATTCTGATTCGACAACGCAATCTCGATTATGCTTTACATTTAAACCAGTTCCTTATTTTGTTACAGGCACTCATAGCAGGACTCGCGGCTTCTGATTGCGGCCCGAGATTAAAATATGCTTGGGGCGATGCTCTGCAAGGTACCGAGTGCCCCGGACCGGACGGCACACCATATCCCAGGTAAATTGGCTTCAAAAAATACGTCATTATGTGTAGTGCACCTTGTCCAGAGCGACTACTCCGAAATCCGGAGTTGGTATGGCGCCATCTCGCTCACTCAAATACAGCATAACATGAGAGTGAGAAGGACAGCACGTAACGAACTTCGATTTTTTAGTTTCGGAGTAACCCCTCAGCCTTGCCAGACTTTTGCACGTGCTTTTATAGCTTTTAAAATTACTGCTACAATACATATTTAATACATCTATATATATAATTATGATTAATTAAGAAGATACGGATGAATTACGTTCATACCATTAAGTTTAATGATTCCACCCGTAGTTAACTAGCATATTTTTTTGATTGAATTCGTGTTGTGAAGCTGATTATGATTATTGAAACTATCAGGTACTTATACCTAATTAATGCATTAATGGGTACTTAGAATATTTTAATGTAGTCCACAGTTTTTTTATGTAAATAATTTGGTTGTTTATTTGATTAGTTCTTAAAGTAATTATGTACTAATTTCATGTAAAAGTATATTACCTACATACAAAGATTCGCTTTGTATTGCTCAAACCTTAAGTATATGAGATTATGTTACTTATACTTAACAGCTAAATAGGTTTCCCTAACAGTACTGCGAAATTCGCAAATCGCGATACCGAGGCCGTTTTACATGTTTACGGGATACTAATGTATACCTTCCCGCTTATTATATGCTTATCAGATTGGTTTTATACTGTTTAAGGTTGAACAAAGGATATTGTCTCAATAACCCACTGCAGATACGGTGGTGTAATAACAAACATGTTATTCTATATTTATTGGTAGCTTTGGTTTAGTTTGGATCAATATGCGAGTGGAACGACACGCAACATATATTAATGTATCTACAAATAAAACCCTAGCTGGTAAATGCGATGACAGCTGAGCTCGAGCCGTCGGCGCGGCTAAACTGCGCTTCGACTGGGTGAGCGAGATGGCGATTATTTGGCTTTGTCCAACAATCTCTCGGGCAACATCGTACATTTTCGTAACGTGTAGGTAGGGTCTCCTCCTCTGTATCACTCCTGATTTACTACGAAGCGATTACGTGCAGGACGCTATCATATTTTGATTGGAAAGTTATGTATGTGAGTGTTGTGTGGATTTATGAATAATATTTATAAGCAAAATGATGGCGAATGTGGAAGATGTTAATAGAGAAGAATTTAACCAGAAGATTGAAGAAACATTTACGTCCAAGCGAGCGCCGAATACATTTTTGCTGTCACGTACCAAGTATAAAACGCTTATTCAGCAAGTTAAAGCGGCAAAATCAAGTTCGAAGAAAATGCCAGCCGATTATCGTCGTGCAAAAAGATACGACGTGATTCAAACACCACAAGGAGAAAGGCTAGTAATGCCCCTGCAGCCCGGTCAAACTACGCAGCAGGAGTTCGTGACAATGGACGAAATATACGATGTTGTTCGTGAAAATCATCTGAAATTAACTCACGGTGGAAGAACTAGAATGATGAGTGTCATAAAGCCCAAATATAAAAATGTCACCGCTGAATGCGTATCAGTGTATTTATCAATGTGCAAGCCGTGCAAAAATAGGAGTTTTAAAAGGGCTAAGCGTGAAGTCAAAAAGACAAGAACTGACGATACAAATTCGGAATCGGAAGTTGAAGAAAATTCTCAAATTTTCAACGACGATTGTGATTTAATAGAAAGTTCCAATCCGGAATCGTTAATAAATGTACAGATTTTCCCTTACGAAGAACCAAAAAAACCGATTTCGTATGATAAACACATGTATCCCGAGCTGTATTCAAGGGGTCAAATAGATATACTAGCTGTCACTGGAAAGGAGAGCGAAGAATATAAGTATATGCTGGTTTATAGACATTATATAACTAAATTTACTCATTTGAGGGCTTTGAAGACAACTTCAATTGAGGAATCCGTTGATAACCTACTTGACATTTTTCTAGTTTTTGGCGCACCAAACATCTTACAATCTAAGAATGGAACAGCTTTAACAGCACCGATTTGCAAACGAATAACGGTATTGTGTCCTGATATTATTATTCTCGCATCGGAATCAATTTTCAAATCTAGTGATTTCGAGGGAAAGGCTAATGAGGACATTCTTCGGAAAATGAACGCGTGGCTATCGAAAAATGACAATGCAAAATGGCAAAAGGGCTTAAAACATGTGCAACACTCGTTAAATACGACGTTTCACACTACGCTATGTAAAACTCCGAGTGAAATGGTGTTTTCGTCGGATCCCCGAAAAGGCATTGCATCAGTGATGCCAATAGAACTATGCCAAACTCTGTCAACCGATAGCGATTTGAGAGAAGCTTTGGACAAAAAGAAAAACTCGAAAACTGAACAAATCTTATCAGAAGAGTCACTGATACTGCCATGTGATTTTATTAAAATTGAAGCTATAGATGAAGATCCCTTTCAGTAGTGGAAACGATTTTTTTACCTACAACCCTACAACACAGTTATACATGAGACAATACAGTCATTTAAATGTTAATGCGTGTTTAGGATGGTTCAATAATAAAGTACATAAAAATGATAGTTGTTTAATTTGTTGAGTGTTCACTGCTGGGTAATTCAGCAGTGAACACTCAACGCTATTTTCCGTTATTTTTCTCCATTAACTCAAAAACGAAAAAAAATAATTAAAACCCCCAGTGTTTTTAAAAACAACATCGCTGATTTTTCACGTATAAATTTATACAGCATTAAAATGATCAGTTATTTCGATGAAATTGCTACTAAAGAGTAATTTACTTACCATTCCTCCTTGAGAGTTTATTTTCATAATACTGATTAGAAAATTATACGAATATGTTTTCAGCTTAAAAACTGTCATTGTGGCGTTACTTTGTTTCGTTTCTGAGATATTGGAGAAAACACATTAAGGGCCTACTTCGTCATTTGTTAGTCACGCCCCAAACGCGGAGCCAGCCAATAAGCGTGATTTGTAATAAGGGACGCATTTATTGCTCGCGCGCATCAAAGAAAGAGAAAGGTAATACACTACATGCTTCGGGTTTTTTGGCGTAAGCGCCAGATGTAAAAGTACCATGAAATCGAAGATATTATTATGTTTTGTTAACATTTAAGTTAATCACTTAAAAGATAAAGGGAAGAGTGACATTTTAACATAATTTAGCCGTCTATTAATCTGTTGTTTGTACAAACTAGACAAAAAATGGGAAATGAAGACGCGTTTTCGGATAACTTTTCTGTCGAGGAAATTTTCATTAAACATGTTTCCGCGTTAATCACTGAATCGGTTATATAGTCAAGAAACATATATCTGAAAACCAGCCTACTTTATATACTAGATTTGACAAAAAATGCGCTACAAAATAGCTTAAATTTTCGATGCATCCCCTTAAGAAAATGCGGCGTTGCGCGCCCGTTACCAACTTAACACCTTAACATTGTTATTAAAATTTTCGAATACATTGATGTAAAATAATAGTAGTTTATGCAACTGATACATAATGAGAGGCCTTAAAATACGAGTGTGGTTTTATGTAACGAGCGTTAGCGAGTTTCATAATAGGATCATACGAGTGTTTTAAGGCCTAATTATGTACAGATGCATACACTACTTTATCTACACACATATTATCATAAGTACTCTATAATGGGTTCCGAAATAGCCGTAGGGAATTGAACAACATTGTTACTAGTGTTACCTGTAAAACAT
Organism: Hedya salicella; assembly: GCA_905404275.2. Classification (NCBI taxonomy): domain Eukaryota; kingdom Metazoa; phylum Arthropoda; class Insecta; order Lepidoptera; family Tortricidae; genus Hedya; species Hedya salicella. The sequence continues at coordinate 6,105,690 of FR990100.1, forward strand.
CAATAGACTATAGATATTAAAATAATGCAATAAAAAATAAACTTGAACAAATACAGAAACAAATTAGTTATTCACATCGAAGTCGTGCGTTTGTTCTCCAATCTAAAAAATCTTAGTACTTTTTTACTAGTACTAAATTTGGTTATCAATTTTTCTGACAAAAAGTTATTTGTTGCAATCGTGGCTGCATTTACTGGAGTCACTTCTACTCATATTTTCCACTTAAATGTAAATTACAAACAACTTTTCACAATTCTACTTTCGTAACACCAAAAAACCAACAATCAAATGACAACATTAATGGCGGCAATTCGATCCTCCGTCAAAACGAATGTTTTTTTAAATCATAGACAAACGAATGAAGTCCTTATTTTCATATCACTCGAGATCAAATGTCGTGCGATTTATATTAAAAAAACATACTGAATTGACGTTTCGTATCGATAACTGTTTTAATATCTATGGATACCACTTGAGTTTTGACAGCTGTTCCAAATTTAAATGTAATTAAACTATCGGTTGCCAATATCGTAAAGTAAAAATTACGTTGCACCCACAGATACAGATTTCCTAATATAGTCTGTTTGCTTATCGCTGCCAAACATATTATAGAGAACTTATAATATGGATGTAGATAAAATATGATAAGATTTGAGCACCGAGATTATATCCACAATCTATCTATCTAACACGCGTTCTTTTATTTACTTAACGAATATACACTAAAAAAATTGGAAAATTGAAAAAAAAAATCTGCACTGCCGCTGTTAAAATAGAGCTGAGGGGCTACTCTGAAATCCGAAAAACAAAGTTCGTATGGCGCCATCCTGCTGACTCAAATACAGCATAACATGAGAGCGAGAGGGACTGCACGTTACGAACTTCGATTTTCAAGTTTCGGAGTAACCCCTCTGAACCTAAAGACACTATCGTTAAAAAAAACACGTTTTTCATTATTAGCATTCATTAGGGTTCCGAACCAAAAAGGTACAAAAGGAACCCTTATGGTGGGACTCTGTCTGTTTGTCTGTCTGTCTGTCTGTCTGTCCGACTATTAAAGCGCCATATCTCAAAAACTACGTATGCTAACTATTTAAAATTTGGAATATTTATAAACATGGTCAGCCCACATGTATTGCACAGGAAATATTTAGAAATATATTTTTATTTTCTAAAAAAACGACGAATATGAGAAGGGGTAAAAATTAAAAGTCTAGCTACTGGGTCAAATGAGGTAATATATAAAAGAGCTTGACCTGCACATTTTTGAACAATTTTTTTATTGTGATTAGTTTTTGTTTTATTAAGGAAAATGTGAAACAAAAACACTTCCCCCCCCCCCCTCCCTTTATCTCCGAAGTTTACCAATCACAACTTTTGAAATTTTGACAATTTGTATCAATGAACATAAATATTACACGAAAATTATAGCCATGTCTCTAACCAGCTAATTTTTTTTTAATTTGCAAAATACGTATTTGAACAACCCAGTTGCGTTAAGTTTGCACCTGATTTGTATGCAATGCTATAGATATCAGGTGCAAACTTAACTCAACCGGTACCGGGTAGTAAAGTTAGGGTAAGTAAACATTTGTAAGGAACCCTCGATGCGCGAGTCCGACTCGCACTTGGCCGGTTTTTTTATTTATGAGAACACCCGACTTACTTAATCTATTGCACTTCAACAGGTGCAGTTGGTAAATGGTAAATCAGACGTTAGGTACATGTTAAACAATTGTGAGTGAGTTTAGTAAAACGTCCCACTTTGTCGATTCTAGTTTCGGAGTTACGGACAGTTTAGAAAAAATATGGCAAAACCTACCGAAAAGCGACTTTCAATGAAAATTGATAGAAAATACTGTAATAAACCTATGATTTTGGTGTCGACCCATAAATGTCCAATTTAAACATCAAAGTTTAGTGCCCAGCGTCCCACTTTGTCGAATACCGAAAAAAATCGTCGATATCATATTTGTGCCTGTTTTAGGGAAAAATTTCCACTTTGTCGATATAGAGTTATGAGTAGTTTGTAATATAACAAAGCATAAGCTATCTTTCGGTGAAAAAATTATGTCTCTAAGTGCAATAGTTATTTTTTTTTAATTCTTCAAACTTGCAACGGTGAAAAAGTGACAATTGAGAAAACGTTGGTTAAAGTTTGGGACCGCCAAAAAACCAATGGTGCTTTGAAGTTATGGAGTGGTGAGTATCCAATGAATTGGCATACTTTATGGATTTCAAATTAGTCAAAATCATGTATGTAACCTTAGTAGTTTGAATGTTACGGAGGCTTGAACATAAAAACAGAACGAAAATATGTCAATCCTGAATATGGGTTTATTTTCTATATTTATAACACGACCCGCAGATTCATCATTAAAGTTGTATTTATAAATGTATTCTCATGCTAAAAAAGACAGAAATAATTCTATGGATCCCTTTAGTTAGTTATTATGTCAAAATTTAATAAAAAATGAATAGAAAAGTACAGCATAAAAAAATACGAAAAAAAATTGTAGAATGTTTGGCTGAAATAAACCATTATGACACGAAGTGATTATTAGGACGAGCTCACGAAGTGAGTGAGGACAAATATATCTGAGTGTCATATAATGGCTTTTAGCAACGTGTTAAACACTCTCCTTTTCTTAAAAAGACTTATTATTAAAATTGTATATTTCATGAAAAACAAACAACAAAAGTACAGTTTGAGCAATTCTATCAGAAAGTTTGGCCAATCTGATCAGGTTGGTTTGTTTGTTTTCGATTATTTGTAAGGAGTATGTAGCCTGACCGCAAGTTTTTGTTTCTGTGTCATTTAAATTTGTATGGGATTATATGGCTTTCTTTTAAACCCTAGGGGCTAAATGTACTATTTTAGTCTCGCTTCACGAAGCTAATATGACGTACTTTTTGAGCAGGATAAAAGAAAAATACGAAATATGAATGGTAGGGTTGGGTAACCATCGATAATGGTCTTTTTTATCGATGATTACCCTACATAAAAAACAGTACTATTTAAAAAAATATAAGTAACCGATAGATATAAAATAACATTTATATACATACTAACTCGAAAAACATTACACTTATGTTTTAAAAGCTGATTTTATATTTGTAGTAATTTTTAGCGTATGTCCATACGAGCGAAACCAAACCGTCAAAGTGGGACACTAAACTTGAGTGGGTAATAAATTCCGTTCAAATTCCGTAAAAAAAGATCAAAGAAACGACATTAGTATCAATGACTATTAGATTAACAATAACAAACCTTTATCTCATACATAAAATGGGGTAAATATACCAAACACATACTTTTCACTGAACAAGCACTAAAGTTTAGTAAATCGACAAAGTGGGACGCTACCTATACTCGTAGAACATCAGTAAACTTATAATGCATAAAAAAGTACTTGGAATTTGATATTAATACTTGTTATGTTTGATAAGTGTGTTTTTTAAGTAATCTTATGATATATGTATATTAAAATACACTTTTCATTTGTATTTTTTATGCTGTACTTTGAGCAATTCAGTTTCCATTATCCTTTTGAAATAATAACTAACTAAAGGGATCCATAGAACTATTTCTATTTTTTTAGCATGAGAATACATTTATAAATACAACTTTAATGATAAATCTGCGTGTCATGTTATAAATATAGACAATAAACCCATATTCAGGATTGACATATTTTCGTTCTCTTTTTATGTTCAAGCCTCCGTAACATACAAACTTCCAAGGTTACATACATGATTTTGACTAATTTGAAATCCTTAAAATATGCCAACTCATTTGATACTAACCACTCCATAACTTCAAAGTACAAGTGTGTTTTTTGCCGTCCCAAACTTTAACCAACGTTTTCTCAATTGTCGCTTTTTCACTTTGCAAATATGAAAAATTTTAAAAAAATAACTATATCACCAAGAGACATATATCTTTCACCAAAAGATAGCATATGATCTGTAGTATTAGGAACTACTCATAACTCCATATCGACAAAGTGGGACGTTTTCCCAAAAACCGTCACAATTTGAGTTTCTTATTCTTTTTGTAATACAGATGCTTAAAAAAAACCAGCACATTCAAAATCGAAATTAAAATAGATTGATAATGCCTCTGGTCTCCGTGCATTGACCCGTAACATGGCTAATGTGTATTCATAAACAATCATAGACAAGAGGTTCCCGTTAATAATTCTACTTATAAGCACAAGACGTTTATCTTGTGAATACGTTCCATGAGAATTTTCCCACCGCGGTGAACCAAGTATGCATCAAGCAATTTTCTTTACGCTTGCAATGTAATTTCAAAATGATCATTATTACGTCTCATTATATTATCTCACAACGGTACATGGGAGTTACATTTTATTTCACACCATATTCAGGCGTGTATTGCATTTTAATAGCATCCTTAGTATCATAATTGTATGTGAATGAGGTTACGCTTGCGCTCACCATATTGTCGCTTGATTGGATTGGGTGTATGTCACTTATGTTAGTGTCACTAAACTTTCTTGCCCAAATTTAACTATGTATAAATTACAGTTACTATGTTCGCAAGGTCTATAGATACGAGTTTTTGAACCCCCATATCTCCGCCATTATGAAAAGAAAATCACTAACTAAATCGACAAAAAAAAACATATAACTATCGAACCTGCACACATTTCATGAGAATTGATTGCGAAATGCGACACGTAGAGGAGAATAGACAACAGCCGCCGGACATACGAAAGCAAAACCCAAAGCTGACACGAAGACCTCCACTCTCAATCAAAGTAGTTGTACATATACTATAGTCTAGATCTTATACGTCTTTAGATATCAAGGTTATAATATCTAAAGTAAGTAAGTACCCTGATGGTAAAGCATTCTGGATCCTTTCATTGTGTTGTCTAGTATTTAGCGTTTACGTGTTGAGGTCTCCAAACAATTAGTGAGATGGCGTTGAAATCAACATTGTGATACACTGTATCAGAGGACATGGCTAGCTTTATAATAGCTGCAGAACTAGATGGCGCTCTACTATCGTGGGCCATTTTACATAGCGAATAATATAATAGTGATAGAATAGATAGTTATACACATAGTAGCTGAAAAAAAGTTTTTGAAAGTGCCGATCTTTCTTACACCCTATTATATTTCATATTCTATCTGTTTATCTTTTGTTTATTTGAATACCATTATTTACTTTTATTTCGACACCAAGCTTAATGCTACGACATCGAATATGTTAAAATAACAACATAAGTAATTAAAAATTTCAGGCATTTGGTGAATCGAGCTTTGAAGTCAGGAGTGTGGGGTCAATCGACGCGGCAAGCGCGCAACATGAGAACCGTGGACCCAGCGGTATTGAGGAAAGCCCTGCTGGACGCACATGTTGGCTACTCCGAAGGCTCAAGCCGGACGCAAAATGGCACTAGAACTGGTGAGTGTCAGTCATGCTATTTTTATAGAGAATAGGGTGACAGGGGAGCACAATAAAACAGTAAATCAAGCTGCCACGTGCTCCTAGAGTCACAAAGCAGGACGCAAATTAGGCATACTACCTGAAGCTATTAAGCCTATTTTTAGCAGATAGGGAGCTACCTCCGGCGCTAATCGCGAGTACCTACATGAGAACAATAGATTTGGAGGTCATAAGGCGAGACATCTATACTATTTCAAAGTTGTAAAAATGAAATGTCTGTACATTAAACATATTTTCAAAACAATAAGTGATACGGACTATTTGAGGGTAACACTGAATCGAAAAATATATTTTTAGTATTGTTTGATTGTATGTGATTTAGGCTTCATCACCCCAAAACGGCTAAACGGATTTCGGAGACAGAAGATAGGATTCTTTTTACTCGAGTACGCTGAAGAAAAAAATAAGGTTATGATTTTTTTCTCCACCGCTAACGAAGTGGCGGGCACCTTCGAGTGTAAATATAAATTGGGACGTCATGGCATAATAAAATACTTTTTACAGACAAAATGCCACGTAGAATAATAAAAGTTCGGCATCCGTGTTCTAGGCTTTAAGCATAGGAGCCTGTTAGCTTATTTTTTTGGCACATGTTTAGGAAACTATCATTTTAAGAAAAATGTTATAAATGATGAAGGATATTGCGAACGAAGAATCTGCGGATCTATGCAGTCATATCTTATGCAAACAAATAACTAAACAAAACGTTTTAATTGTCTTAAGTTATCTGATAGGAACGTAACAAAATAACCTTTGTTGTGAGGAGAATAACTGTTTTATTTTACAAACCAATTGTTTTTTCTGACGTATATTTTCCACACTATCAATGGAGATGATTCATAATAACATAAACTTACTTCGCTTTCCGATATCTATTATGAATAATAAAAAGAAGAAAATGGTACAAGAAAATATTATCTCACGCTCGGAAGTCCCAGTTCCCAAAGCAAATGAGATCACGTCAGGTTAAATAGACATTGCGTTTTTAGTCCATTGTAGTTACACTTAACCGAGTATTGAGGGATAATACTAAATGCCGTGTTTAATTAGATAAAGCTGGCAGCAAGTACCATTAAATAGGAGGACTATCCTACCAAAAGCCGTTCTTGTATAGAGACTCGTCATCTAAGTATAAAGACTCGTGCCTGCAGTTAAACTGTATAATACAGTTTTACGGGAAGCTGTCTTAATAATAAGAATTACGTACTTTGTGTAATAAATAATAAAATATAGAATTATTACCTATTTACAATTATTCAACTTTGCAAGCGTGCCACAGTATCTTGATATAATACCGCTAAAAGTGCATGAAAATTTTGTTTGGTAAGGACGGCTTGCTATCTCCAGTGGTTACCTAAGTGCTTTAAGTGCATCGACCCAATAAGTCAAATATTTTATATACGTGACTTTTTTTCTTTTTTGAAAGTTCAAAAAAATCGCGGGAAGGATATCATTCAAGCGTTTCAATACGGTGTGTGTAATAACATATATTTATTGTTCATTGTTTTTATTAGTTTTGACTTTTATTTTGCACCAATTTTGCACCATGACATTTATTACTTATCTCAAATTTGATTTTAATTAGTTTCATAGATATTTTAGTTGACCAGCGTGTGTATTGTATATATTTGATTTGCCTCCGAAATGCCTACTAACATTTAGTTTTTAAGCCATGTTACTAACACAAATGGATCTTTGCTCTCTGAAAATAAATGATTATTATTATTATTATATAATTAAATTTTTGTGAGTTATTTTCTGAGAAGTATGCAATTTTGCACATGGCAGGAGTTATTTTACACAACACGGAAATTAAAAGGAAAAGGGTATGGTCTGGATCTAGGTAAAAATAATAAAACACATCAACGAAATTAAACTCGACCTCCTCTTTACAATTTCTATCAGGTGTGTGCTTAATATGTTTTTTTCCTTTTGGCCCTTTCGGACAGGCTAAGACCATAGGCCATACTGCAACGTCTTCTCGTGCTTGATATGTTTTTAATCTCGATTGTATACGTTTTCAGGTCGTGCCAACAACATCCCCGGGCTGTCTCCCACGAACGCCGCTAGTTCATGCGGCGGGGGCCGCCTCTGTCGCACGCGGTACAACACCACGGCACCCATGTACGGGGTATCACTGACGTCGGGACAGCCGGTCACTATTGTGCAAAAGTTCCCCGATCTGCTGCAGCAAGTCGTGTTTGAAGTTTGCGAGTATGTATCCACCACTATAGTACTAACTATCTTTGAATCCTTAGATGAACCGAGGGACTTCTTATCTCGATCGAATCCTTTAACGAAATTACCAAACGTGACACCTTTTCTGCAGTAATGGACGGTATTATTTTACAGCGGCACCACAGATTTAAATAGGGCTGTCGACAAAAAATTTACTCTCTCCAGATACAGCAATGGAAACTGAAACATGTATCTCTTTAGTCCTTATTGTCATCGTGAAAGGGCGAAAAATACGTGTTTCAATTTCCCTTGCTGTACGTACTGTAGTACCCAACTGATATGGCGCAGCGGCACAAAAACAGCCTCTCGATCAAGGTTTTAAGAGCTTTGACGCGCGCATATCACTACGGTACTACTATACTAGTAGAGCTGTAAGGTTGAAGTACACCAAGCCATGTATGAAGAAAGTTCATGCGGCGGCAGCCGTCTAGCTGCGGTACGACACCATGGCAGCCGGTGACTGTTGTACAGAAGTTCCTTGTTCCGCAGCAAGTCCATTTCGACCATTATTAAACTAGGTACCTCAGAAGTACGGAAGGCTATTTTGATCTTGATAAAAAGTTGGATTTTTGTAAGGCTTTAGCGAAATAGATGACGGAAAAATCATGCATGCACCATTTTTTATCGTTTTTCGTAACAAAGTATGAAAAAACCGTAAAAAAGATGTTTAAGCGAAATTAAAATTAAAGTCGGACAAGAGATACGAAAGATATTCCTTAGGCATTTTAGATTATTAATTAGACAGTGGCGATTTGATAGAGGTCCGACCTTGTTACGTCTCACATGATACTACGGCCATATCAAATTCTGTTTTGCTAGAAAGAGATAGAATCAAATGTTTGATGGCTTATATCTTGGTTATTTTTATAGCTGTTTGAAAAAAAAATCTCTACTGTTCGTTACATGAATGAGTTTTTACATTCTAGTAGTCTAAATTACCAAGCGTGAGTAAGTAGGCAACACCAAACACTGTTCTTGCAGTGAATGTTGTACTCGTAATTATTTCGGACGTACTACAGCGAAAACTTTAAATAGTGCGCCATCTATACCACACTAGATGTCGCTAGTGGCAGCCCATTCCCAGTTACATTCTACTGCTGCGTGAAACGCGAGTCGACCGTTACACATTAGCTGCTTGTGCTGTGCCCTTTGTTTCTACCCTTTTTCAACCTGATGAATGAATGAAAACCGGGATAAATTTTGATGAAAACGCTACTTACATCCTTTATCTTATTTAAAGATAAAGAACGTGTATCCGAACTTTCAAATTTCTAACGTATTCTATACAACGGTACAACCCCAATTTCACCCTTTTAAGGGGTAAGTCTTATAAATCTTGATATATCTACTTATTTTAAAAGAAACCTGCTGTCCTAATTTCAAGTTTCTATTAGGCATAGTTATTCCTAAGCGCTCTTCTTTGACGCGCACCAAATGTTGTACGGCTCTTTCCTTTTGATACAGTGCGAGAAAGACGGATGATGCTGTGTGGCTGGGCGCGTATCAAGTATTCATCTTTATAGATCCTCACCCTTGGTTTCGTTTTCTCAAGACTGATTTGAGAATAAGCTTAAAATGACAATGTATTTACTTTGCCCTATGATCTGGAACATATATCAACCACTACTTCACGTGTCTATAGTTACATCAAAGACGAACTGGAGGCAATTAAACGCGAATTTTTAGAATGACACCCCTGATCGTTTGTCCATCGTGTTGGGACCCTTTCGATACGAGTACGTGTTCATCACTCAAGAACCTTTCTGCCACAATGGTTATCGGTTCTGCAAATATGGCGAGCCCATTGCCAATTTAGCTCTGTGGGTCTTTTCTGACCGAGTAAAGCAGATTATAGAAAACGTATCAGTTTGTAAAACTTGATGTATTAAGTTAGACAACTCTCACGACGAACAAGACAAGCTTTGACGACGACCTTGATTTAGGTATCTTCGGAGTGACTTATTAAGAAGTGTTAAAATAATAGCCCAAATCCACAAGTATTATTCTGATAACTATCTACTTATGAACACAATTTTAACAACAAATCGTAATCACTGAATCACCGACGATCGTCTTAGTCTAACAATACGTCCGTTCGTTTTGAAGTCCAGAGCCAAAGTGAGCCGCATTGGTGCCAACTTCATGCTAATACAAGATAATTCCTCTCCTTACAGATCGACGGAATGCTCCGTCATCCGCGGATCCTGTACGCAGACGTACGTCCCGTATCTCTTCCTAGTGTTACCATTGGGACCCGTCACACTTACCGGACAAGATTACGTCCTGGTGGAGTCTGGCTGTGTGTGTCGGCCGGATCCTTCCCCATAAACTTAAGACGGGAGGTAGGTTAATAGGTTTACCTTTGTCTTTGCTTAGGGGGAACGCGTGATTTAAATTTAAACGTTTTTTTGTACGACGACAACAAGAAAAGTGTACGTAATCGCGTAAAAATATGCTTTATTTAATTAACTTGCGATGATGATTCCTCGATGTTTTGGACGTCGCGTTACGTCCATGGTCTCTAAGGGACTGGAGACCCGCCGGTATTACAGTTTCTATCCACAGATGGGGTGTATGTACGGTGTTTTTTTTGTAAAAAAAACGTCAAAGTGGATACCCACCACACGAATTATCCCAGAAATCATATTTTTGAAATCTAATAATTGCAAGCGGTTTATTATATCTATTCCTCGAAATGGTTTTTGAATGATCGGTTATCTGAAGAATGACCATTGTAAAAAAATGACTTATCCCAATTGAGTCACAGAAGCGAAGTCAGCAGGAGCGTCCACAGTAAAAAAAGTGAATGTTGCTGACTGCTTCCATAATATGACTAAATTTTACGATTGATTGAAATAAAGCTGCCTTTTACCTAAGCATTGACATAAGTGACTGGTTTATTTTTTACTATTACCTACGTATTTGTTGGTAGGTATTGATTTACATCACTATTTTGATGTTAGAATTTCTATTGCAATTTTTATCAGAATGATTGTGTTCGATCTGATATAGTTCAATTTACTGTACTTATTATATTCTGACATGACTAATGTTGGTCATAAATATTATGGCAAAACTAATATTGCCATTTTGAATTGCATTTAACAGGGAAATTGCATTTATTTAAGAATGATGGGTTGCTGTTTTCTAAAGTTACTGTAAAATTGCCGAGGAATAGTCGCACAAATTGGTTAAGATTTTATTTCTCGGCCATTTTTCGGTTGTGTGGATGGAATTTATTTTTAATTAACTTTTATTTTATGTTTTAATAGACTGAATTTATGAATGTTAACATATAAATTTGTATTTATTATTTTTATTCTTTGTTATGGTGTAAATGTGTTTAAAATTGAATGTATTTTATGAGAATATGTGAGTTTATGATTTTAACTTATTTTGGTTTGTTGCGAAGTCTTGAAAATTTCTGTAATATACTACAACTTATGAAAATGACTGTATCAAAGATAAATAAAGTGTAGAAATAAATATCTCTGTTATTTTAATAATTTGTTATCCAGGGTTAGTTAAAAGTAGAGATACCCTTATCGCTAATGATAGTCGTTTTAGTTTTACCAACAACATATGGCGCCACACAAAAAAAATATGATGGAGGTAAAAAAGAAAACCGACTCATATACTCGACTATATCGAGACTATCATGGTGACGTATCTGTCACGCTAATTTTGAGAAACGAATTAGTATTTTATGCTACAGTTGTATAATAGTTAAAAAACGCGAGTGGCGAGGCTTTGGATATGAGCAGCAGGCGAATAAATAAAATATGTTGGTTTACAAGATTTTGTCACTAAATATTGATTGTGTAATCTAATCTTATACTATTATAAAGTTGTAAAAATGAAATGTCTGTAAATTGAAGATATTTTCAAAAAATTGATTGTTACGGACTATTTGGAGGTCACCAAATAAAAAATATATTTTTTGGATTTTTGTATGTTTGTATGTGTCATTGTTGCTTCATCACGCCAAATCGGCTAAACAAATTTCAACTATTTTTGGTACACGGGTAGCTGGGGTATCTCCAAATAGTTATAGGATACTTTTTATCCCACTACGCTGTCATAAAAAAGACGTGATATGACTTTTTCTCCTCCGCGAACGAAGTTGCAGGCGTCTTCTAGTTAGATAATAAAGAATGTATAGATGTTTTGTTATGTTTGTAACAATGTATTTAACTCAATGTTCATTTGAATACACCAAACATAGACAATTAAACTAAGCTTTTATAATCTGTGGCTCTAAAGAATGCCTTTTTGGCGACATTATAAATCACTACTAAGCAGTGCTTTAAGGGGGAATAGCCTGTAGAATTTTACCCCGGCTAAATAATGTATACCATGATATTATGGTTGGGTCTGTAAGAATATAAATCTCAGAAAAAAATACAGGCGTAAAAAATATATAAATGCAAAGCACAATCAGTCGCTATCATGTTAAATATTGTAATGAACATTTAAACCCTGGAACACCGAACCGACTTGTACCCGTCGGTCAGATGCGGTGTCCCGTATCCGTACATATACCTGTCGGCTGCCGTGTCCCGTATATGTAACCAAATTTGACCAATCCTATATTGGTTATTTGGAATTGGAAGCCGTTATATGGACACGGTGACAGCTGATGTGTGTCCGGATCCGGCCACGGTAGCCGACGGGTATACCGCAAACTGCGTCCTTTGCCGGCACACAGGTATAGATACGAATACGGTACTAGGCATGCGAACAGTTTAAATAATTTAAGAACTATGTAATTAGTATGGCAATTAAGATGATTAAAATATTAATAAATTCAATGTCGGTAAAAAAGAAAGAACGACCAATATATAATAACTAGCTCGTTACAGCGAATGTCAAAGCTAGATGCTAGTAAGATGCGTTGGGGTAAGACGGAAGTATGAGGAACTTCCAAAGGTAGACTTTATTACAACGCCTTTAACCTTTTGATCGCTACAGTCGGCAAGTCACGTTATCGAAAATTCGTGTCATTGACGCCAGCGTCGGATATGCCAAATTTCATTGTTCAAAAACTCCGAATATCCAAACCAAATGTAAAACCAACTATTGATTTTACCAAAACTATGGGAAGAGCTGTAACCTACCAATCCTAAATATCCTACCACCTTAAGTCAGTACTTGTTGCTCTCCGCGCCCTATCATACAGTATCTGCAACTTCTCAAATTACTGGTGAGGCCCGCTTGTGGGAGGCCAGCAACCGATCTGCTACTGTATGGGTACTTTCTCAGAGAACAACACGCACTATGTACTTCGTTCGAATTTATTATTACAATACTGATGCTTGTTTCAGCACACCAGCATGCAGCTCTCCAAAGTGTCAGTCTGTCAAAGTCAACTTAAAGATAAGAGGACCGCGGTTTAAAAATTCCTCCCTCCTTGAAGGTTCATTTTATTTTATTGCTGTGGCGTGTGGGTCACATCGCTTAGCTGCTTGGCGCTCAAAAGGTTAAGAGCATTTTCGGTCTTTCCCATAGTTCGGTCTTATCCCAACGCACCTTACATAGTTTAGTGACAAAGTATTAGTTGTACTGTGTAGTTAAAGATTCTCTAAATTATTTCACGTTGTTAAGTCCTCAATACACTACGCGCGAAGTTGATCAAAGTTAGTCGAATACGAAAGTGTAAAAACGAACTTCACTTTGCTTCGCCTAATCTCGCCTCGCCTCGTCCGACTTCCGATCTAATCGTTGTCGGTTTTTGACTGGAAGTTAGAACCGAAGTTCGCAAGGCTACCCGAGTGTATGGTCACGCACTTTTAACTTCGGCTAACTATAGCGAGCGCTTCACCGAAACATCGAAGCGAGTAGTGTATTCGGGCATACACACTAATATTTTCGTGGCCTAGGAGAGTTCATTGGATATGGACATTTGGGAACTTGGGAGTGAAAGTGCTGACGTTAGCCACTAATCAATCCTTAACTGATTTACCGCCACGAGTTTTACAGCACATCGTTCTCTCAGCGCCAAAATTATCTAAATTTCACTTACAAATTAAATAATTGTTCTCATTCTATAAAGGAAAGAAATGTCTTCTGAAATTACCCATATTTTTACTAAAAAGTGACTTAATTTGAAGTGCTGTCATATTTATATTATTCCGGTGTAGCCCCCTGATGACTTACGGATTCCTAGCGATCTGCGGAGCACACTTTGAGAACCGCTGATCTAACACACTCACTGATACTAAAAACGCACAGTTTTTTTTGTCGTCAGCAATTGACGTTTACGATTTTGACCAGTACAACATTAAATAAGGCTGTCCCATTGTGTGATGGGGAATACACGATGGCACTAAAACATAAAAACAATATTATATTTTAAATATTTTATTAGGTAATACTTCATCACCTACTTCTACTTAACTATTTACAAAATAGTTTATTAAAGTATAAAAATAAATTCTAGTCAACTAAGGTATAAAAATCTACTAAATATAAAATACTATTTATTTAGTCAGGCAACCTAAGCACTCTCATGCGATAAAATAATTAAGTAATAAAGTACAATATCGGCAATATTTTTCTATAGGAATTCAATTTTGGCACATATCGATCATTATTATTAGCAATTTAATATCTATTTTGAGGCATACATCAAATTAATATATCAAAACGGAAGTAAATTCAACGAAACTAATATAGTTGCCCATGGCGGTCGAGTTCAGTTTTGAACTTTTAAATTTAACAAGAGTTAAATTTAATTTTCGAAACATTTGAATGTATGTAAGTTCATACAAATCTCATCCATTCCGTCGAAATTAAATTAAATACTTTGCTAACAATCACTCGATTGCCTAAAGATCTTGATGTGTTTATTCTATGTTTTCATTTTTATGAAATCATTTCAAATTGTATCAAATAATAAAAGAGAATATCACGTCAGTTGCGTTTTTAAAATGTTGAATACATTCTATCAATTATTAATTAGGAGGAACAAATACTAGAGCTGATTTAGTATAATATAAATCCATTGGTGTAAGTTCTGGTAAGTTAGCTTTCAGCGAAGGTGTGAAACATGATGATATTAGATATAATGAACGTTTGTCCAACAACGCACACGAGGGCTTCGAGAAATCAAGAAATAAAAAGTGTGATCTATGCAGCGCTAATGGTGCACCCGTCAGTCGTTCCCAATTAGTTGGAGCAAAAAAAGTATTCTTTTCAGACTCGGGAGCATATGCTCTAACAGAGTAGATTTACGTCATTCTGAAGACCATTTTCGGTTTTCTACGGAAAATGTTCCATATAAAAAGGGATAGTGTTCTTGAGAACTGCACGTCTTTGGCGATGCGCACCGAAGGTTACTTGGAGTGTGTGCTGCCTGCTTAGACCTTTGGGAAGTTACTGCTGGTAGCGGTAGTACTGTTGGGGTGCTTGTTGCTGCTGAGGGTGGGCTTGTTGGGGCTGGGGCTGCAGAGCCTGGGGCTTCGGCGTTGGGATCTTCACCACGATATCAGTGGGCTGTCGGGATACCTGAAGAAAATTCAATTGAAATCAAACGTTTAGGCTGGTTATGGTGAAGAGTGCAACATGTTTAATAAATTTATTTTTTAAGCTGATGGATCCATTTGTACTAATGGAAAATTCAACACCCTCCCGCTGCGCCTGTCGAACCCCTCTGGCACCAATTGCTACACAAATTCCTGCGACGCTACTCCAAGCTAGCTTCAGAGGCGCTTACATAACTAGAGTGATTGTTCTTTGTCTAGAATTAGAACGGTACCTCAGCTTTGAATCCCTCCTTAGGGTCGGCAGTATAGGTGACGGTTCTGACGAAGCCATCGCTATCCACGACGGAGTACGAGCCCTTGATGACGTCACCGTCCCTCTGCTCCTTGCGGTTCTGGTAGTTGGTGTACTGGTCGTCGTTGACGTCAAAACCGAACTGGTAGGATGGATGAGGCTGGAAAATATACAGGTTTAAGTATGCAATTTGCAGCATGTGCGAATGAGGCGCGAAAAGAAACCATCGTGCTTGCTGATGATCTTCAAAAAGAGTGTAAACAGGGCATGTAAAGGTCAGTAATAAGCACACAAGCATCTATGCGGGTATTTCATTTACTCAATGTACGTACCAGTGGTATGGCGTCAAACATTTTAATGGTAAAGCCGGAGTATAGTCTCTTTTATGTTTTCTTTAAAAGCATTAAATAAAGTACTCAAATGCCTAAATGTAGGCAAGCCAATGAGAATCGGGTTCTATTAACGCCACCCCACTGGTACGTACGTAAGTGGTAGGCCAATTTCTTGGTCGACCGTATATCGGCAGTACGTATCTACACTGGTGGCTCATCCATCACTATCATGACTTGCGTTTATAGCGCGATTAATACAAACAAAGACAAAGAGCAGCCGTCACTTACTGAGAAGTACGGGAGTGTGAGAGTGATGGATGTTTTATCATTTCATTTGTTTATCTTGTTATAAACGCAATCATCAAAGCCCTGCAGACCGCTAACAAGGTCATTATAAGGGTTCAAGAAGTTATAGCCCATTGGTTCAGTCCTCAAAATACCTTAGAAAATTGGATCTACCTAAATGGTTTACCACAATTAAGATCACTTTCATACAACGTTAAAATAAAGGTAATTCTTGCGCGCGCTCTTCAAAAAGCATATAAAAAACCGGTCAAGTGCGAGTCTGACTCGCGCACCGAGGGTTCCGTACAAACTTTCACTTATTCCGACTTAACTTGCCGCTTGAGTTAAGTTTGCCTAGCTGGTATTGGTGTCACATACAAATAAGGGGCAAACTTAACCAAACCGGGTTATTCAAGATTTGGTGATTAGAAAAAAGTAAGACACTTAGATGTATGGGTATAATACAGACAGAGTCGCACCATAAGGGTTCCTTTTTTACCTTTTTGGTACAGAACCCTAAAAACATGTCATTTCGACTTGCGACTCCTATCATGGCATAGAAATAATCCAGGAACAATACAACTCTACAGTCATAGGCGTTTCCACATAATTATAGCCCTAAGAATACTTTTAGATAGTCTTAATAAGGCCTAAAAGTATTTATAAGACCGGCACTATTAAAAAGTAAATTAAAAACTGCTAGGATTGTGTTTTATTTCGCTTATTGTGTCTGCTATATTTAAATAAGTAATGTCATAAAAACATCCCAATAAAAAACTTAATCCCCAAGCAACACGTTTCTATTAAGTAATCCAAACTTCTGTTACAAATTCACCCGAGGTCCGATTCCACGTATCGGCTTCCACTCGGGTCATTGCCTTGAGCCTATATCGAGTTGCTGAGCCAGTCGTAGCCCAGTGAAAGTTGCCCGTTAATATGATCTGTCCGTGTATTACGTGGCGATAAACTTCTAATAGGACTGTGGCTCACAATTAGAAACGGAACGGAAGTCTTCTGGGAGATTGCTTGTAAATTATGGAGCTACGAGCCTGAGCAGTTGATTGCCTAATTGGTTTATGTTTATTGTTATTTAATAAAATATCGAAAATTTGTAAAAAGGGTTAACTTCTGATAACTTTTATACTCAGACCAAGAAAAAAAGACAGACATGACGTTACAAACAATCTAACGAAGCCGTTTTTTGGCATGGTTTTGTCAAATCAGACAACTTCACACACATGGTTTGTTTGTATTTGTAACGTGTGAAGTTGGCTTTGGCATGGTTTTTTGTGGCCTCACTAGATTGTTCGTAATGTCATGTCTATATTTTTTTCTTTAAAACTATTATGGTAAACAGCCTTACTGCCTGCTTGATGGCAAGCAGTCAACTTAGCCTATGAACGCTTTGTCCATCATAGATGAGCGACAAGAATCGGTGTTTATCGATTTATTTTTATTTTTTATATAAAAACGGACCTTGGTTTTTAAACCTTGACCCTGGCAAAATTGTCCTAATAGAAGCCATTAAACTTGAAAACTGAACTGAACTAATAAGAGAATTTTTACGCGTGCATTGTCGGCCCCTACGTTTGTTCTACTTATTACTCTAGTCGTAATCTTCCGCCTGGGGCTATTGCTGTGTGGGCTATGGTACTGAGGCTGGGGTCTGTACTGAGGCTGAGGCACCGGCTGAGGTCTGTACTGCAGCCGAGTAACCTGCTACTGCTGTGGTTAACAAGTCGTTTCCCCTGCGCTCTCTGCGTCTCCCGCTATAAGCCTCCTCCTCCTTACTACATTTGTTATACACTTACGTCGTAATCTTCTGATGGCTCACGGGTCTCGTGCTGCCTATCGGGCTGGTACTGAGGCTGAGGTCTGTACTGAGGCTGAGGCGTCGGCTGAGGCCTGTACTGCAGCCGAGTAACCTGCTACTGCTATGGTTAATAAGTCGTTACCCTGCAGTCTCTGCGTCTCCCGCTATAAGACTCCTCCTTACTACATCTGTTATACACTTACGTCGTAGTCTTCAGGCTCACGGGTCTCCTGCTGCCTAGCGGGCTGGTACTGAGGCTGGGGTCTGTACTGAGGCTGAGGCGCCGGCTGAGGTCTGTACTGCGGCTGAGGCGCTGGCTGGTACTGTTGCTGGTACTGCGGCTCGCTTTGTACTTGGTATGGCTGTGAACGATATTGAGATAATTAGAACTAGAGAACTGCGAGGCTAGGCTAGCAGAAGTAGTTGTGTTTATGTGGTAGCTCACGCGATAGAATATGAGAAGGACAATAATCCATCTATTTGTGATAATAAGGAAGGATGTATAAATTTGACATGTGACAAATAGTACTCATGCAGTTATTTACGCTTGTTCCCCTGAAATGTGACAGAAATAAGTTTAATGCGATGAAAAGCATAAGCTACAATTTATAACTGTCTCCTAATATGATTGTAATATTTGTAATGCTAGAAGGCACGCGCAACTTTTTTCGAAGAAAAAGTCAAAACCCATATTTTTTCTTTAGCGGAGTCAGGTAAAAAATATCCTATAACCATCTGTGGATACCAAAGTTACCCGTGTACTAAAAATAGTTGAAATCAGCTTAGCTGTTTTAGAGTGATCAAGCCACAACTACAAGATTCAGACACCTTTAAATAGCGTGTTAATTTTTTTTAAATATCTACAATGTGCAGAAATTTATTTTTTACAACTTAATAACAGTATAGATACTCGTATCTAAATTATAGATTACTATATATACACAACAAACACAAAATTGCTACTTTGCAGAATAAATCGCATAGGCGCTTTGGGTTACGCACCCAAACATATATATTGTCACTTAGATTGTAATCCCAACATTCAGTAGAGAAAATGTTGTATCATTTTATTTTTCTCTGACTTACTCCCTCCCTTTGTCTCCTTAAGTTCAGGCTTAACTCCTTAGACTCAACATAATAGCGTATCACACCTTAAGACGAGTACACACCACCCAAAGCGCACCCAAGTAACACAGCATTGCTGCAAAATAGTATTCTTGGAATGGCACACAAAATATTCAACAAATTACCACTAACAATTGTAACCAGAAGGGAAAGTGACATCGATTTTAAAAGAGCTTTAAAAGAGTTTCTTATAGGAAAAGTCTATTATTCGATAAGATAATTTTTGACATATAACAATAATTGATAATGAAATTGACATACCTAATGAATTACTTATATCCATTCATTTCTTTTTTTTGTGTTTTCTTGTTTATGTATTGAGTTCAATTGTTTAAATAATCCGTGTTGCATGTGCATGTACATTAAACATGTGATTTTATTTGTATGCCCAACGGCACCACATAGTGGTAAATGATGTAACAGCTATTCTTACCTATGTTGGACAAATAAACATTTTTGTTTTTTTTTTACTTTTTGACACCTGGTCTTCTTTCCTTCCACCTTTGTCTTCAGAGCGCAGTCTACATCCGACTTATATCAGTAAATTGCAGGCACGCCCCTACATATTTACAAGATGAATAAAAGGTTGAAGAATTGACTTACGAGACGCGCGGGTGCAGGGGCTTGTGGCCTCGCGATGACCTGCGTCTGCGCAGGGGCCTGGCTCAGCTGCTGCGCGCCCAAGTACTGCCGGAGCAGGTGTGGGGGAATCTCGGCCTGTCGGACAAGGACATAAAAATCTTACTTAATCTATAAATAGCTATCTTTATAGGAATATAGAACGAAGTGAAGCAGAATTATAATGCGCAGGTTTTTTGGACCTGACTGAACTTAGTAGGTCTAACAAGGCTTCCTTACAAATAACCGAATTCAGTGGGCGGGAGCGCAAACCCACAAACGGGAATGCTTTTTGAAATCGGGAATGAATTAACATTAGAGCTTTTGATAAAACAACTAAAAGAGCATTTTATAAACAGACAGCCTGTTCTACTCGTTCTTATTATAGTAAGGAACATTACATACCAGAGGCGGGCGTCAGGAACAATACAATGGAAGCCGAAGCGTATTAATTTACTCATATTTAAAGAAAAAGCCTTTCGTAGGGCAGCTGGGTGGGAATTGGCTTATATGGACGCCACGCCACTGTTACATACATACGTTGTGAAATTGTACTTAGGTACTTAATAATCTGAACTTGCATGTACCTACACATATACTTTAAAGCAAATCAAATTTTGATTGCGACTTTGAATAAGCGCCGATTTTACCCAGAGAGAGATTGGTGTAAAAAACACACTTCACTACAATACTCTGTTTAGTTTTGTGATCTCTAAATATTTTATATTCAACACCTAATACTTATTGGTGTCAAATATACGTAATAGTATGTTATAAAATTTTAAAATCAATGATAACAGGATGCGATAAAAAATAAACAATCCATAAAATCGATGAACATAAAAACGAAGTGCATTATATACACTCAAGGTCATCGTAATAATGAAAGCAGAGCATGATACGAGTTCCAAAAACCATAATTTAAAGCATAACCAGAGCCATGCATCAGCCTATTACGTTACGTAACGCAACATACGACGCTCTTGCAAAACCGTAACACAGTAGACGTGTCTCGCCTGATTTAACTCGTTTTTACCACACTAGTTGTGCAAATTACGTTTTTGTTACACATTTTCCGGTCCATTTTTTCGTGATTGCTGAGTCGAGGAAATTAATTAGTGTAATTAGTTGGTTGACAGCTGTTTCCAGTATGTTTAACATTCTTTAGTACTTGGGTGTTTTAAACTTTTTTTAAGGTTATTTTGCAGAGCTTCGGATGCGTCAATATTACAAACATTAAAATAGTATTTCATATTATAAACAAAGATTGTGATTATTATTATCATGATATTTGTAAAAAACAAAAAGTATACTATTTCATATGTTATTTTAATTTGAGTTTTAAACCATGGGACGCGTCTCTCAAGGGCAAGAGGGGGGGGGGGGGGGACGATGACAAAATAATCAACGTAAGGGCCTGCATCGTCATTCGTAAACCACGCCCCAAACGCGGTGTCGGTCAATCAGCGTAATTTGTAATAAGGGACGCATTTATTGCTCGCGCCCATCAAAGAGAGGAAGCTAATACAAAAAACGGAAAATGAAAACGCGTTTTCGGATTCCTTTTCTATCGAGGACATTTTAAGTAAACATGTTTCTGCTTTAGGCTAGTAGCTAGGTAGTATATGAAACAGGCTGATTTTCAGAAATTCAGATATGTGTTTTTGACTATATAACCTATTCATCATATAGTCAAAAACACATATCTGAATTTCTGAAAATCAGCCTGTTTCATATACTAGATTTGCCAAAAATCTCATTATAAAAAAGCTTAAATTTTCGATGCACCCCCTTAAGGGGCCTTTTCCAGCACTGGATGACTTTAGATTGATATGCTACTGGTAATGATAATCTACTTGGGTCATGTGTGGTCATGTGAGGGAGGCGTAGATGATTTTCATTCAAAAAAACTATTCGGTTGAGTTAGGTTTGCACCTGGTATAGATAGGTATATGTGACGTTGCATCCAATTTATAAGGAATTGAAAGCAAATGGTGTTTATTTTTCCTGTGGTTAACTGTAATTTTCAAGTATTCGTCAATGTATTTATGAACTTTTCTACATACCGTGATGAAATTAATGTGTTGTTAGTTTAGAAATATTTACCTGCGTCCCTTACTTAAAATTTGGATTTACGAAAAAAAAAAACATAATTAAGTGCTTGCCTGTTACTGGTACCCTCATCCTATACATATAAATCCTTATTTGAAAGCAGTTTTTTGCTATTAACAATTTGTGGATACAACAATCCCGGAATAGTTATATTAGATTGTAATAAAATTTGTGTTTTTATTTTATTTAATGAATCTATGAGTTTTTATATTTTCAGATATATACATATCAGAAATAATATAATTATTATGGTTAATAATTAAGAACAAATATTACCTGTGTAAAGAGAAATGAAAAATGCAACTGAAAGTAAAGCCAAGGCGCGTTCAGTAGTTATTTTAAGTAAAACGGTCGGCAAAATTTAAAGTTATTGGTTGAAAAAAAATTCTAAGGTAAGTGGGGTAAGACGAAAGTATGGGAAAGACTAAAATTCCACTGCAAATGTTCTATAAAGCGTTGATAAAGTTAACCTTTCGAACACTTCACTTCACTTCACAGTATCTGCCTTAATTCGTACGCGAGAAAGTGTGCAAAATTTGTTCCCAATGTTTTTCCTTATGCAACTTATGTTTCACTATATTTCTGTTATATATATTTTTTTAATATTTAAATTGTAATTCATACATTACAGACATACCTTGCGAAAAAAAATCAGAGGGAAATGACCCATTTCAGTAATTTTCAAGTAAGTTATTTTCTATTTATGTACAAAAGTTAATTAATACTTACTTACTTAAATTTATAATAAATTATTTATTGTGAGATTTCTCAAGTTAAGAAAAACAGAAAGGAATATTTATTGTTTCAGGAAAAAACATACCCTATGGAATCTAGATTAATATTAATATGAAAAACTAATATTTAAGTATATTGAATCAATAGTCACTTTCATTCCACTTATCAAAAACACCACTATTCAAATTAACATTCAATGTCGTTCCTGTCTACAAAAAAAGCGAATCCAGCAATCCGCATATTAAAGAAAACATTAAAAAACTAACCTGTTGCTGTTGCACTTGATACTGCTGCGCTCTCGGAGCAGGGCCCGCCAAAACACACCCCAATGCCGCCAACGTAACGCACTTACGCAACATTTTCACACACTTTTTTTAAAAGTAAAAAAATAAGATCACAACACACGCGCGCTACGTATTACGTTTCGTATGATGCGTGTGAAGTCTCTTTCACCTTATATAGAGGCACCCCTTCTAGTGGCGGTTGAGGCGGGAGTGGTTTTACGAGGTATTGAAACGGACTCAGATTTGAAATTGGAACAGTTTTTAGTGTGAGTTTGGAGTCATGTTCGGGAACAATACTGGGTGCTGGATACTTTGGATGTGCCATTTAAAAAGTTTAATTTTTGAAATTGGAATACGTTAGCAAGATGAAAGATTCGGTGTTTATCATTAAAATTGGTAAGTTCAGATCGTTTTATTTTTTTAACGAACTTTTTCAAGTCTTCTACAAAGAAATAAAAAATGCACGTAGACTTTTTGTTTTTGTTTTTTTTTAATGGGGATAGTGTACGATAATCCTGAAACATAATGCTACAGAAAAAATGCATGACATTTATTTTATTTTAATAGTTTTAAATCATAAATCAAATTGACATGCTTTGTGTATTGTGTAACATGGTCAACATTCGCATTTTTTTGAAAACTGTTAATAATAGCTATAAAATTGGACTACTTCAGAGATTTGATCAAATCGGCCAACTACGAAAATTGCAATTTTCCAATACGAGACAGTCAAAACCAACCAACTTTGTAATTTCTCAGAATAATTTAGGGAATTAGTTCAAATGTCTAAGTTGTCAATAAAAATGATCACTAAGTATTTTTTTACCGATAGGTTTTGGTTTGATCGAATCTGAAATTTAGTATGGAGATGGTTATTCCCACGCTATTCTATTCATCATTTTTACCATTTCCTGTCAACTGCTAATTTCTTATTCAGACTTCGCCGTTATTGGGTGCTTCTTAAAGGGTGCAGCATAAACCTAGGTTTAGTCTTGCCCTCGCCTTAGTAGCCTTTAAAGTTTGAATAACTATGGATGTTAATTGACCGAAATAAATAATACGTATGGTTAAATCTCAAGTTAAGTAGTTTTAATTATTAATTATAAGTTTTTATTTAACTTGCCGTGCTTGTTGTTGTTTGTGTGGGTCAAATCTTGCAAGTAAAATATGACCTACTTCCCGGATTCCGATTGAGCTAAAATTAGGCATACTTATATAAGTTTAGTGTCTATACAATATAATGATACCATCAACTGATCTGCTGGAGCCGGAAGATGAGCTAGCTTTGTTTCAATGAGCAGAAGAAGAACTGCTCATCGAGACAATTCTAATGAGCAGGAACTCGGTAGGATTGCTTTATTTTATTATAAAGTTCCTATGACCACCTTCCGGCTCCATTATCAGATCACCTCGATAGTATCATAATATTGCTTTGTCACCAAAGTATATCAAAGTATAGCTCAATCGAAAACCGGGAATTGAGTCAAATGCAAGTTAAATTATATACGGACAAACGCAAGTTAAAAGCTTGCAGAGGCGTGGCGTCAGGAAAATAACAAGGGAAGCCGAAGCGTATTCATTTATTCATAGTTAAAGAGAAAGATGGTTATAAGCCTTTCCTTGGGCAACCCTGTGGGAATCGGCTTAGAACGCCACGCCACTGAAAGCTTCTCAATAGAAAATCGCAATTTTCTCGAGCATCGTGCAGCCACCTTACTTTAATCTGACGCGCTCGATTATTTCTAACGATCAACTTTTTTTTTACAATTCTGAGGGGCTACTCCCAAACTCGAAATTCGATGTTCCGCGCCGTCACACTCACTGAAACATACTATAACACGAGAGCAAGAGGAGCGGCACGATACGAACTTCGTTTTTCGAACTTCGCAGTAACCTCTCTAATCCATTGTCCTAGACCGTCGGCCATATTCTATATATATTAGATTCCCGGTTAGTACGAGTTAAAAAATGTTTAATGGCATTATTATGAAATTTAAAATCGACGCCATGGTTCCTATGAACAGAGTTCGCTAAGTCTCATATAGTTTCTGACTTCTCCATACTGACCCATTTGGATTGATCATTCTGTATATAGGGCTCATATTTGTACAAAATGAGATACTACAACACGAATCGGTGGTGTTATACCGCCATTAAAATTTCAAGTATCCATTCAGAAAATCCAAGTTCTTTCCAAAATAAGTTAAACAATGGACTGCTCCATTGCCAAATATTGAACGATTAGCATTTGCATACATTTAGGCAGTACTAACTGCAATGAATGCAACTTTGGCCTTGCGGTCCGGAATGTCAATGTGCTTTGCAAGTGAAGATGGCATTCTCTTAATTGCTATAAACTTCTAGGTACTAAACTTATTGTAAAATCCAATGTAGGTATTAAGTTAGCATAGGTTCGAATAGGTGACTTATAAGCAACATCGTGTAGAGCAACTTTTACATAAACTTTTTTGTCTTTATTTTCTACCTAGATTGGGTAGTTGAGGAAATAGTCATCATCGTTTGAATTAAATGTATTTTTGGAAACTTATTTAAAACAAGAAGATGTTCGCAACTACGTCCGCACGACTAACCTCTCGTTTTTTCTTTAGCGTAGTCGGATAAAAAATATCCTATAACCATCTGTGGATACAAAGCTACCCGTGTACCAAAAATAGTTGAAATCCATTTATTTTATTAACGTGGCGCGATGAGCCGATGACACATACAAATATACAAAAAATAAAAAATAAATTGTTTCGCTTCGGTGACTTCCAAATAGTCCGTAACAATCGTAACATACAATAGTTTTTTTTTAAATATCTTCAATGTACAGACATTTCATTTTTACAACTTTATAATAGTATAGATTAAAAGGCACGCGGCCAAGAAATCGGTCTGCCACTGCCACTTTTCGTCTCTATTTCGTATCATCAATTTCTTGGCTGACCATACATGTAACAGTATCTTCAGTATAGTTCCAAAGGTGAGAGCGTAATTTCCTCCCTCAATCGTTATGCTAATACGTTGGGCGGGGAAGCCGCTAGGCTTTGAGCCGGTGGTGTGGAGCCGATACCTTACCCGGTAATTAGTTAAGTTCGGTAGTGACAAACCTGTCAAACGGTCGATTTTGACAATCGTTATCAGCCATTAATCGACGCTAAGAGAGTCTAAAAAAACATTGTCCTGCCCCAATGGTGTATTACATGCTTTCCCACGGAGGAATCAGTGACTCTCGAATTAAAGGCTTTGTCCTAGTCCAAGAGGCAGATGCTCACTCTACTCTTGGTGATACTGTTTCAAACCTAATGATCAACATATTGTTATAAGTACTATTGTGATGTTATATTCACCAACATTTTATTTACCCGAGAGTGGCTACCCCAAAATAACTTTAATCTGACGATTTACTCGATAGTTAACTTCAATTTCGTTTCACCACGCTTTTTTGTTTGTTTGTATGTAGGTATGCACGTGTTTGCGGCCTCATCTCGTTAAAACATCTGGATGGGTTTAAACCATTTTTGTGGCTACAACAAGGCTAACTGGGCGTTTATAGAAATCTTCTTACTCGACTAAGGTGAAGCAAAAAAGTGGGTCATGACTAGCGTTGTGCCGTGGGAACATTCCCGGGAACGGGAAAATTCCCAACGGGAATATTTCCGGGAATATTCCCTTGTTTCCGGGAATATTCCCAAAACAAGGGAATATTGCAGTACACATTAGGCAAATTCATATTTTAATTAACGTTAGTAATACGCCGTAAAATAAAATGACTTTCGCTAAAGAACGTTCGTCTTTACGCTGGTTATATATATTTTAAAAATATGTACCTATATAGTTTTATAGAAATAAGGTTTTCTTTCGATTACAAAATCGTTTCTCCTTTACGCGATGCATTTTATTTGAAATATTTAACACTTACGTTATTATAGCGTTTATGTTTATATCTCTTTCTTTATATATCGGTCGTCTCTCTTCTTCTCCTCTTAAAAGATAAAACGTCTACCTCTTTACATTAATTCAGTTTTCTAATGTGTCTGGTGCTTGCTACCAACACGTCACAGATGTGCTTTAATCATGAGGCCAATAAGTAAAGTGTTAGAATATTTCACTATGCATACTGTGAATAATAAAGTCACGTATTGTTGCAAATATTGCAATAATGTGTATTTAATTAAAAATGTGATCCAATTCGCTCTCCATTTAAGTAAATTCCCAAACACACATTTCATTAAATTAACATTATTTTGTTTGTAACGACTTTAGTACATACGATTTTAATTATTATTAGCCTATTTTAGTGTCCCACTGCTGGGCAAAGACCTCTCCCTTAGATCTCCATGACTCTCTATCAGATGCTACCTCCGGCCAGTTGTTAAGAAACGCATCTCGATCGTCCCGCCATCTCCGCCTAGGCCTGCCCCGTCTACGTTGCCCATCTTGTGGCACCCATTTAGTGACCACACTAGCCCACCTTTCCGGGTGCATGCGGCAGACGTGACCGGCCCAGTCCCACTTTAGCCTGGCGGTTTTGTCTCTAACATCCGTTATTCGGGTTACAGAGCGCAGCGTAGTGTTCCGGATGCGATCTGTCCTTTTAACACCTAGAATGCTGCGCTCTATTGCCCGTTGTCAAACCTTCAATTTGGATTTCTGACTCTCGGTGAGTGACCACGCTTGGGCACCGTAGGTTAGGACGGGCAGAATACACATATTGACGAGTTTTCGTTTGAAACACAATGGAACATTTCCCTTCATTAGTTCCTTCATGGACCCGTATGGATGATTCTTCTTCTCTCTTCATGGACGATTTTAATTATATGTTTTTTTTTGGAATTTGAAATTTAACTGTGATGATTATACTTATAAATGATAAATGTATGATTTTTTATAATTAAAGAAGATTTATTCTAAAATTTATTTTATTTTGACTAGGGGAACATTCCCTCAAACGATGGGAATATTTCCGGGAACATTGGGAATTTTCCCAGGGAACATTAGGAATATACCCGGGAACATAGGGAATTTACTTTCGCAGATGAATTATATTGTTTACTGTTACGGTATAAATATTAAGAGCTTATGTAGTAATAAAAACCACGATAGCACAAAACGTAGTTGTAGGCAATTTTAAAATTTCCCTATGTTCCCTTCGTGTGGGAACATTCCCGGGAATTTTCCCACTAAGGGAATATTCCCGGGAACGGCACATCACTAGTTATGACATTTGTTCCTCCACGAACGAAGTTTTCACCTTCTATTTAGTTTAATATAAAGCTACTAAGTTCTCGTATAGTTATGTTGATGACGTTCTAGTCTATACTATTACAAAGTTGTAAAAATTAAATGTCTGTACATTGAAGATATTTAAAAAAAATAATGATTGTATTTTGTAACGGACTATTTGGAAGTCACTGAATCAAATTTATTTTTTATTTTTCGTATGTTTGTATGTGTCGTTGTGGCTTCATCACTCAAAATTGGCCTAACGGATTTCAACTATTTTCGGCACACGGGTAGCTGGGTATTCACAGTGAGCTGAGTTTACGATCGGCGCTAGCGAGTATCTCGTATCGAGAGTCAGTGCACCTCTCTCGCACGCGCTAATAGTGCGAAAGAGATAGACCGTCATCGGGCGCTCGATAATCGCTCGTGCCAAACTCATGATAGGCGCACAGATGGTTATAGGATACTTTTTCCAAACAACACTAAAGAAAAAAATGGAGTTATGACTTTTTCTCCTCCGCGAACGAAAAAGGTGCCTTCTAGTTCGTAATAAACACTTTGTCCATCGTCAGACGAGAATCTCAGTGTACCGTGCTGTACCATGTGAAGCATCATTGTATGTTGTATTGCTTCTCACGAGGTGCGCCAATAATTATCGATAACCCGAGATAACCCTCGGAACCAAATGCCACAGTATCGTGATCTCATAGCAGCGGTTCTCAAAGTGTGTGTGTGGTGCTCTGAGGCTTCCATAAGGCATCTCAGAGGGATCCGTTAGCATAATATTAATATTAGAGAACTTCAGAAAAGTCACAGTTTAGTAAATAAATATAGAGGTAATTTTGGAAATTTCAGAGGACTTCCCTCTCATTTATAAAATGATAACCAATATTTAAGTTATTAGTGAAATGAAGGCAATATTATTTATGACTTTTATTTTTTTCAAACCGTTTTTAAAAAGTGCTCCATCGTCATAAAAGTTTAAGAACCACTGTCTTAGAGCAGTATACCAATGGGGATGGCAGACGAACGCATTTTCTGCCAAAGGATAGGTACATATGAACAAAAGGACCATAATCTTATAGGTCTCCTTCGGAATCCCTAACGTCATTTATCCTAATGTATCCTTTGTCTTAACGCATTTTTTTTCAGAAGCCGTAAATTTTTCAGGTTTGTTTTATAACAATCCTGAAAAGTTTCGTTTCGTAAAAAAATGCGTTATGTATGACAAACGATACATTACGACAAATGACGTTAGGAATTCCGATATAGATCCAATCTTATAACCAATAACGATAATGAATACAATTCAGTCCGAGACAAAAACAGCCACTTAACATGAACACTGTGACAGATAACTTAAATATTGAAAAGGTAACAAATTGTACTCTGTTAGGTAATAAATTAGATAGCCACCTTATTTGGAAGGCACATGTATAAACAGTAAAAAACAAAATGCCAAGATTCGTATATGCTCTAAGCATATTGAAGAGCAACAGACGCATGGAATGCGCGCTAACTGCGTATACCACACGCAGGTGGTCTCGTGGCTGCGCTACGGGCTCCTGTTGTGGGGCCAGAGCACAGACGCGTACCAGCTCTTCATTATGCAGAAAAAGTGTGTACGAATCCTGGCTAATATCCACCAACTCCATAGTTGCAAACCTTACTTTTGAAGACCTCAAATTATTAATCATTCCCTCCCTGTACATTTTAGAAGAAGCAACTCAAAATACTCGACGCCATCAAAATCTCGAGCTTCCGGAGCCTAAATCCACACCATCCATACTAATATTATAAATGCGAAAGTGTGTCTGTCTGTCCGTCTGTCTGTTACCTCTTCACACTTAAACCACTGAACCGATTTGGATGAAATTTGGTATGGAGATAGTTTGAGTCCCGGGTAAGGACATAGGCTACTTTTTATCCCGGAAAAATATCGCGAATATATAGTATTTAAAGCGGAAGAAGTCGCGGGCAGAAACTAGTTAAAAATATTTAAGAACGGTCTATACTGGATTTTCATATATACAGCCGTTTGTGCGGCTGTATATATGAAAATCCAGTATTAGCACAGCTCTACTCCTAAGCAAAATGTACGCGGTGTTCGATCATTTTATATAATTAATTTAATCATGTCAACACAACAATAAAAAAAAAACAATTTACTTAAGACTAGCTTAAGTATTAGTCAAAAAGGCCCCCTCGAATTGTCCCTGGCACAAAGGTACCCATCACACTGGCCGCGTTACCACGTTGAATGGCGATGGACAACCTTTGCACCAGGTACGAACCCGCGCGGGCGTCAAACCCCCTCTCCCTAATTCGACGTCCCACTTTCCGGATGAAATTTATAATTTGAAATGAATTTTATATTGGTAATTGACCTAGACCGACAGACTTAAATTATACTGTTTTCGGTATTTGTTGTTATAGCGGTAACAGAAATACATCATATGCGAAAATTACAGCTGTCTGTCTATTACGGTTCATGAGATATATCGTCTAATATCTCATAAAATGGTGCAAGCCTACCTAATGTAATGCCTCCAACTTTATAAACCAAACACCTACTTTCGACCTCATTAAAATTATCTCAGTGAAAGGATATGCTTTCATAATTGCACCCAAATCGTTAGGTCACTGCCGCCCGACATTTGTCGACCGGTTGCGATTGTGTCACGCGACATGGTAGGAGCCCTGCATTCACAGGACATTTTTGCATTTTAGCCTATTTTCATTAGGCATTGGATGTGATAAATTAATCGCATTGTAGTAGGTACTGTTTTCTTACTAGCTCCTCCGTGTTATATGTCTCATCTTTGCCATACAAAAATATAGTAAAATGCTCGAATACTTAAACATCTAAGTATACTATTATATACTTGTAAAATAAAATGTCAGTACATTGAAGATATTTTCAAAAAAATGATTGTATCGGACTATTTGGAGTTCACTGAATCGAAATATATATTTTTTGGATTTTTTGTACTTATGTATGTTTGTGTCGCTGCGGCTTCATCACTCTAAATCGGCTAAACGGATTTCAACTGTTTTTAGTATACGGGTAGCTAAGTATCTCCAGATGGTTATAGGATTCTTTTTACGCGACTAAGCTGAAGAAAAAAGAGGGTTATGTTTTTTTTCTTCTCCGCAGACGAAGTTTCACCGGGTACCTTCTAGTACTTATTGTAATTTCATAATTGCACCCAAATCGTTAGGTCACTGCCACCCGACGACATTTTGTCGACTGGTCGCGATTATGCCACCGGACATGGTAAGTGCTCTGCATTCGCAGGATATTTTTCACAATAGTGGCAGTTACATGATTTTTTTAATAATTGCAAAGCAAAGGAATTAAGGTCTAATTTCACCATGCTATGTTAATGGTTGACTCCGCCTCTCCAGCACCTTACACTACCAGAGTATGTTAAAATGGGCCTAAGAGTACAAATTAAGCAACAGATACTTGAGGCATTTCGATATTTTAGCCCCTTTTCTTTTGGCTTTGCATTTTCGTTTTTTGAAAAAGGGCCGGATTACGATTTTTTTCTGGAGTTAAAAATACATACGCTGAAATGTAATTCTTCTTGAACATTGGAATTAAATTCAACCCGATGGAATTCAATAGATACAGTACAGTATATTTGTATGAAAATCCACGCCGACAAACATTATACACCGCCGCTTACAATTTGACAAATGCAAAACTGGAATCAGTCGAAAATTAACATACCGTAATGAAAAACTTAAAATATTTTTCGATTTAGTGAGCATTAAATAGCTGTATTACTTATATTTTTAAAATATCTTCAATGAACAGACATTGAATTTTTCCAACCTTATAATAGTATAGATTTTAACATTCAACTTTTCTATACTAGTTATCAACAAGTACTGCAACACACGAGTCAGTGAACACGTGTGGTATGTTGTAATCTCGTACCCCGACGCATTGGACCGGGAAACCACACCCATATATGTTACACTAGCTAAATTATATCTGACGACATATTTTATATTTTATTTTACACGGCAGCCAAGTTCGAAAAGCAAAACGGCGGCATATGTACCGGGGGTAATATTATACACGAACGATTTTGGGCCCTTTTCGACCGTGTAAG
This sequence comes from Hedya salicella, assembly GCA_905404275.2. Lineage (NCBI taxonomy): Eukaryota > Metazoa > Arthropoda > Insecta > Lepidoptera > Tortricidae > Hedya > Hedya salicella. The sequence continues at coordinate 6,137,840 of FR990100.1, forward strand.
ATTTGAGTGCAATTTTACATGTCTAGTAAGATCATCTGCGAATTACTAAATTCATGTTTTCAATATAAAAAAAAAAAAACTCTTGCCATTCTCGAGATAATTACTCCCACAAACCGCTGACTGACTGACTGGTCATATAAATATTTGGCCACTTTCGGTTGAGAATAGGAAGTTGATAATTGTTATTGAAATTTTATTTTTATTTTAGTACGGTAATTATAAGTTGTCGAGTATTTAAGAAAACTGCCAAACTGAGATCAAAATGCATTTATTAGCACCCTTTATTTCATTAGTTTCAGACCATCTTTTTGTATTTAAATAAATAATCAGAATTTTTAAGACTTTAACGGAACCGAGGCTTGACTTGTGGACTTTTTCTCAAATAAAGGGTTAATTTAAGAAGACAGTTAACAAACCAGTGTTCTACCAAACTTGGCGCTATTTCAGATATCACTACTTTTCTTAAAATATTTAACCACTTGAGATAACAAGCCGTGTTATTACTCAACGATTTTTTGATGCACTTATTCGGGAAGCAAGGTAAACACGTCATAGAAATATTCCCATTTCTACAGACGCACACAACAAAAAAAACCTACACATATTAGTACCATTTGTAAATGAGTTTGTAGGTGATCCAAAAAATACACGCCCACACTGACAATTTATCATGTAAACTGACCAATTTTTTCTCATAACTATACTTTGGTAGAGGACAATGTCTTCATATGCCATTTCCAGTGGATAAATGCTTCTTAAAAAAATGCTTTCTAATTGGTAATGAGAACTTGGCTCTCTTTTTCACATTTGTGTTTTTGGTGGGTTCAATACTAGCTGTGTCCGCGGGTCTCGTGTGGCAAGCGTGTGTTGCTTAACCTTTGACAGTGCATTTTCCGAACTAGCTTAATACCCCTTTCTATAGGCCGAACGGTTACTTTGCCTCACCTCACCCCGCGCCTCTCATACCGTGGTGGGCGAGGACTCAATTAGGGCCCGGCCGCGACAACGCTCGACCGGCGGCGCGGCAAGCGAATTTCTGATAGAGCTCTGAGCATCTCGACCGCGCAATGAAGAGAGAATTCGCACGCCGCGCCGCTATAGTTACACCAGAGAGTATCTATGGTCGCACGTTGTCGTAGTCGAGCCGTTAAACAGTTTATTTATGGCCCCTCTACACGATTTAGGTCGATCGTGCCTCTCTATCGCTTGTTCCGCGCTCTCACTTGCACGCTCGGCTCAGGCGGAACGTGACAGCGGAACGTGACAATGACTAATACCTTTTCGTGCGTGCAGCCAGCGTTCAACGATTTATAAGACTTTATTATGTTAAAAAAGTACGTTAAAAACTGATTACTAGTAGGCTATACAATTTTACATCTATTATACCAAAACGACAAATTTTGGTGCCTTCCATTCGCTATTTTGTCTTTGGCTTTGAGCCTTATAGTCTATGAAGGATACCAAAACGGTTTAAGTCTTTGTAATAGGGTTCCCATTTTCATTGGTCGCAAAAAAATTCAAACCACTCTTAAAACAAACATTTACTTCCTAATCTACAACCAACACAACAATTAAATTACAAATAAGCATTAAATAAATAACAAAGCAGAACTCCCCTAAGTTACGACGCGTATTTGTTCCCCACGTGGTGCCTGACCCCCCACTTGTAATTCGCGTTTTTGTCCGTCTTCACGAAAGTGTGGACCGGGCCGGTCACGCCGCGGGTGCCGTGACTGTGGTCATGGTCATGATCGTGGTCATAGTTGTAGTCGTCGTGACCACGTTTCGGCCGCTGGTATTCTTCGGGTTCGTGAACTGGAACTGAAGAAACTTGGTCACGAAGGGCAGAGAAATTGAGGGCGATTGAACAATGCAATATTTGTAAAAAGTGTCATAGCGTGTCATTCTGAACTCCGTTGTTGTTTGGGGTCATTCAAGATTATCCTGCCCTTTGAGTATTTGTAAGTGGATCCAGTTACTGATCTACCGAGGGCACCGAGGAGTAGGTCTATTAACACAAAACCGGCCAAATGCGAGTCGGACTCGCGCACCGAGGGTTCCGTACAAAATATACGCTACAAGAGGCCGTATCTATAAAATCAAGTGTTAGTAGAGCACTACTCGTACGCAATATGTACAAAGTGTTATCGACACAGACAGACAGACATAAAATTATTCTGTTTTTAGTATTTGTTGTTATAGCGGCAACAGAAATACATCATTTGTAAAAAAATCAACTGTCTTACTACCACGGTTTATGAGATACAGCCTTGTGACAGATGGACAGACAGACGGACGGACAGCGGAGTCTTAGTAATAGGGTCCTGATTTAACCTTTCGGTATGGAACCCTAAGAATTACATAATCCTGTGTCGTGATTGTATTTCTTCATGGTGTAGAATTTTGATTTCAGATGACCATCACTAGCTAATGTATAATTTCTTTATATTAGCCATTTGCAATTTATTCTAAATGTACCTGATTATAATTCTATATTTAGTTAACAATTACAATATCGGTCGTAGTTTCTCACACCGCGATCTTGAAACAGTTAGAACGGGCAATTGTCATGAGTATAATGGAAGCGTCTTCCGATGAAGCAATGTCGCTCCCAGCATTATTGTGTATTGTGGGCTTGACTCATATGTTACAATTCGCGAATCTATTATAACAAATGTGTCACTATGTACACATGTTTGTGTATCTATGTTATCCACAACACATTAAAATAACGAAAATTAATAACTATTTTTAATACAGACAGATGATCACCCAAGGAAAATAATAGGCTTCTATAATTTCCTCTATGATCTTCTAGATATGATTTACACCTTTTCCCTTATGGGAAGAAAAAAATGTTCTTGAGCCCTCGCGGACGTACCTGCGTATAGTTTATTGATGCTACAACTTTTTATCTTTCTGCACTAATGTTATAACCACTTTCCTCATCATATTTTATAGAAATCTCCGCTATGTACAATCTCAGACTAAAAAAAAAAGATAGACATGACATTACGAACAATCTTGTGAAGCCGTTTTTTTGGCATGGTTTTGACAAATCAGACAACTTCACACACATGGTTTGTTTGTATTTGTATCGCGGTAAGTTGGCTTTGGCATGGTTTTTTGTGGCCTCACTAGATTGTTCGTAATTTCATGTCTATCTTTTTTTCTTGATCTCAGTGTAGAATATTATTTCCGTCCCAATCGCGCCATTTCTCGGTCACGTTTTTTTAAGTATGACGTGGCGAAAGTGCAGTTTAGCCACCTGATGGGAAGTGGTCATCGTTGCCCATGGATATTACATGCTATGATTATGATAAATGCTCTATAACATTATTTCTTTTCTTTCGTTTATCATTATTTTTAAGTTGAACATCCGCGTAGATTCTTCTACTATCAGCGGTCATATGCTATCAACCCATAGACTTTAATTATAATGACAATTGCTGTATCACGCTAATATTAAGTGATAATGCATCGATCACTCTCGCATTTACATTGGTGTTAAAAAGCGCCAGAAGATTGGGCATTTATCTTATAACGTAATAATCGCTGCAATTATGGACCCGCAGATCTCTTTTGTTACTTACTAGGTATCCTATGTGGCGGAGGCAGGGGTGCGTATCTCGTAAATCTCATTGGAGCTCTCTGTACCGGGTAAAATGGCGTCGACCACGCTTGGGCTGCTGCCACCAAGGATATAAGAATCTGTAACAAACATTAACTGTTAGTAAAACATAAAGTAGTGTAGTTTAAATTGTCCTATGAAAAGTCGAAGGCCACCAATGGACAAGGGGTTACTCTGAAGTTCGGAATTTGAATTTCATATCCTGCTGTCACTCTTGCTCTTTGTGAATGGGACGGCGCCACCCGGTGTTCGAATTTTGAACTTGGGTGTAGTAGCTCAGATTAGATAAAAGACGATAGGTTAGACTAGCAGAGCTGCGCTATATAGGAGGTCAGCTGGGATAATTTTGGGGACGTGTTGTAAAGCGTGCTAAAGTAAAAGCAATCTTAAGCCGAACGCTCCATTAACCTATAAAATATGCATCTAAATATAGGCTAAACTCAGTTGTTTTTTTTTCAGTTCTTACGACCAATTTATTTAGTGGTCGCAAATGGGAAATAAATCCTAATAGTTACCACAGAGTATTTTTGTTGGAAAAAGATGGGAAAAAATCCCAGACGTTACCAACTGGTGGAAACTGTAGGGTCAGTCCATTTAAGGTTAGTTTTACTCTACAAACTTGAAATGAAGTAACGACCACAACCACTATGTTAAGGGTGAGACCGACAATACAGAAGAACTCGTATCTCATTTAAGTTTTGTTAATATATTTAAATAAATCAATTTAACGGATTATATCGCGTATATTATCTCATTTGAGTTCCCGACGTTTCGGAAGCTTTTCAGCTCTCAGCGATATAATCCGTTAAATTGTTTAAATATAGTCAAGTTAAAAACTGAGATAGGGAAAACATTTGTAAGGGTTTTATTATGTTTTGAATAAGATACCGCCATTTGGTTTAGTACATTGCATAGGTATTTTTAAGCTACCCAAAGCCATGAAAATCTATTTCACGATTATTTGATGAGATTAGCACGCCAGTGCAGAATAATCAACTTAGGTATATCTTGAAACATACAGATAAGTTAGCATAGTGGCATAGTACGGTCCTGAGTTTTATTAAAACTATAACCAAAAATAGCTACTTACTTCCAATATTGACTACTTAATATTGCATGTTCATATAGAATTCATAGTACATTTTTAAATTGAATAATAAACTTTCTACTGCACGAATCTGATTGACGCGATCAAATCTTAACTTTGAGGGTTCTCTGTCTTGAAAGGAAAGACGTACAAAATGAAGTTTTTCTTAAATAATAAATATCAGGGACGATTTTACAACTTACAAATCGACCTAGGGAGGTTATTACCTAACGAAATTTTGACAATTGGTATCCGAATCAACTGTCATAGCCCATAAAAAATCATAACACTTGATTCCGAGCGTCAAACGCGTTGGGCAATATGGGGCTAGTCCCTTACTAAGCAAAGCTTAGATACCAGGCGACGATACACATATTTATATATATAAATATTATACTTAAATAAATGGAAAATATCCACATAAATTCGTACTCATCACACAAAACACTTGCCCTGGCCGGGATTCAAACCCGGGACCGCTAGTTTCGTATGCCGTTGTGCAACCAATTCCGCCAAACGTATCGTTAAAAAGCGATATAATTAAGTTTAATATACAATATCAACTCTGAGATCTATCATATCATGCAACCTCATACAAATTGGCTCTAAGTGGTCATTTGCATGCAGATATATTATTTAAAATCTTCAAACTTATAATTCAAGTCAATGTAAACGCAGTGATACAATCATTTATATTTTTTGATACTCTTGTGTAATTGTGAACGAATTCTGGGAACTAAGAATAATAAAGATCCTTTACAAATGAAGAAGAAACCCTGACAAAAATATTTCACACTTAAGTGATTACATTAGCTGATTTTGGTCAAATCAAATTCATAATCCAAAAAATATTGAATACCGGAATGGAACCTTGGAATTGGGCATCTTAAGAAAGCTCAGAGTCCCTCAGCGAGCTATGGAAAGGGCTATGCTCGGGATCTCTCTACGTGATCGAATCAGAAATTAGGTACGGTAGTAGACGAACCAAGGTTAACGACATAGCAAACAGGGTAAGCAAACTGAAAAGGCAATGCGCAGGGCACATAGTACGAAGAACCGATGGCCATTGGGACAGAAAGGTTTTCGAGAGGAGACCACGTCCTGGCAAGCGCAACGTGGAAGGCCACGCTGGACTGACTGGATGCGGGTCGCCTCTATTCGGCCCATGGGGAAATTTATCGAGGAGGCCTGTGTCCACCAGTGGATGTCCTATGACTGAAATGATGAAGGAACCTTCGTCGCGCGAGTCTGTCTCGCACTTGCCTTTTTTATACAAATGTATCAAATCAAATAACTCTACAATTTCAAAATGTAGTGCGTAGTATGAAACTTATATACATTATATTACCTTTTTACGTTGAATGAAGACATCAGTGTATCAGTTTAATTTGTCAGATTACGCAACGGATTGGACCAATAACCGAATGAACTAATTACATAGTTATATAAAAAGCTGTTGTAGACACATTAAGCTGCTAAAGGTGGTATCATTTATGAATACACAGTAGTCTAGCGATTTTATAGAGCAGGTCTACAGACCAGAAAGGCACTTGAACAGAATAAACACTGTAACTAATTAATTAGTTAGCAGTAGAAACCATTCAAGTCTTATTAAATGAACCGGTTAAGCTCAGCGGAGAGTGATACTGTGCCTGCGAAGCTGCGGTCTTGGATCCCGGTAAGGGCAAAAATTGGCTAAACAGATTACAAACTCTTCTTGGTACCCGTATATCCATAGGTGGTTACAGGATACTTTTAACCCGACTACGCTGACGAAAAAAGAGATTAAGTCCTATTAGATTGCCTGTCAAAGTAACCACGATTGATGTCAATGTCATACTTTGAATGTACCATTTTTTTACAAGTTATGGTCGTTCGAAAACCATTTCGAGGAATAGGTTTAATAAACCGCAAGCAATTATCTGATTTCAAAAATTTGATACCAGGGAAAAATTATTCGTGTTTTTAATATTGATCTTTATTATTCTTTGCCAAACGCTAGTACAGACGTCAGTCAGTAGTGACGTCACTCGAAAGATCTCCTAGGTAGTAAAAAGGTTAAACGCATCCAAATGTAATAGTATCTTAAGATTGTCTAATTTAACAAAAAGAAACCAGGGTATTTTTAGAACAATCCCCACTGTCATACAGCTAAGTTCAAGAATAACGGGTACAGGTTGTATTAGTATTCAAATCGAACGATACCCATTATATTTGCTCTTGGCTATAGTTACTAATACGTGATTAATTTATAAAAGTTTTGGACTGGAGCAGATTAAGGGTGTAGCCCCCTATATTACATTATTATTATGTTGTCTTAACTTCCGTGAGACACGGGCCACGGGCCATGGGGGCGTGACTGGCGCCGAAGCCAACAGTACAGAGGCCCTTTCGAGACATTTAATTTAATTTGCGATGGAGCACCAGTCGGGACTTATCCCTCTCTGCATTATTATTATTATTATGATTGTGAGCCCGTTTTGTCCCATTGCTGGTCAAAGGCCTCCCCTCTCTTCCTCCATATTTTTCTTCCTATGTTACATAAGATAGATTATTGGGTGATTATTTGAGCGTTTTAACCGTCTCATTAGTCTGTCCCCAATATTGATGAATTTCATATGAGTTCTGGCGCCATTTTAGGAAGCTTAAAATACGTTTATTTTATTTGCGTTTTAGCTGAATTTTACATATAAATTTTAGGTTGTATTGTAGAAGTCGCGGCTTTTTACAATTATTATCAAAATTTGGTTCATTGCTTTTATGAATTGGCCAATATTGCGAACAGACTAATGAGACGGTTAAAACGCTCAAATAATCACCCTATTATTTTAAATATTAAGTTCCTAATTATAAGTGTATAAGTACTTACAAACTTCATTATAAGACCTTTTAATACTACATTATGGATTTGATTGTGTCCGAAATAAAAATAAAAACATTCATAAGCCCCGTAATGTTGTGTTGTGATATATAGTTGCCAATGTTTGTTCAGTAGCCTTTGTTTTAATTTAATTCCTTGCCTAATCTGTGTGCTCAGTTTCATTTAAATCCGTTCGATGGTTAACGTGTTATTGAGTAACAAATAACTAAACATATTCACAAACTTTCAAATGTATATTTATTTATTTAAGCTTTATTGTACAATCAAAATATGTACATATTTATGATATGGCGGACCCAATGCCAAAAGCCATTCTCTACCAGTCAACAATTAGGTTAAATAGAAACATTTATATGGTCCAGGGCCTATTATTTGATAAATAAAAATCACGAATATATATATATATATACTTAGAACGTGTCCGCTGAGGACACTGAATTGAAAAAAATATTTTTTGGACTTTTTGTATGTTTGTATGTGTCGTTGTGGCTTCATCACGCCAAATCGGCTGAACGGATTTCAACAATTTTTGGTACACGGGAAGCTGGGTATCTATAGATAGTCATAGGATACTTTTTACCCAACTACGCTGAAGAAAAAATAGGGATTATGACTGTTTCTCCTCCGCAAACGAACTTGCGGGGCACCTTCTAGTTTAGTATGTTTTTGATAGGATATAATCTTAATATATAAAAAATATACTTAAAAATACTCTTGTCTTAAAGGGGTCATGAATGTCACGACTCCAAGAAAATTCTTACCAACACGATCTAAAAATACATTGACAAGAGCGCCATTTCTCGGTCGAAAATGTCAAAATATCTTTGCGGCCTCATCACGTCAAAACGGTTAGATAGATCATGGATCTCCATCATTTTACAAAAATATCTAGACTGAGGATGGTTATAGGATATTTTTACTTTACTATTACCGCAAAAGAATTATGACTTTCTTTCTCCACGAACGATGTCGCGGACCTTATTAGAGTGATGCAAAAGTAAAAAAAAGTGGATAAGTGCGAGTCGGACTCGCGCACCGTGAGTTTCGGACAAAATATACGCTAAAAATGGGCCGCATATGTGAAAATCCGGCGTTGGCAAAGCCTTACGCCTAAGTATGCACGCGGTGTGAGGTCATTTTATATTGGTTTCTGATATAGACAGATAGACATAAAAAAATAAGATTTCCAAATTTATTTCGTTAGATGTGGTATAAAAGCTGCCCCTATACCAAATTTTAAGTATCTAGGACAACTGAAAGAACCCCAGGTTTTCTATGGACGGCAATTTGTATGGCTGTTTAGGATTGCGATTGACTTAGATGCTTAATTTTTTTACAGCTTCAACGAACCACAGACATAAATAAGTATTTGATGTTAATTTCAACTTGATACCCTCCACGAGTTCCTGTCCTTCCTGTCCAGAAAAGGGGTCTTCACAGACAGACCGACAACAAAAGTGTTGTAATGACATAAGGACTCCGTTGCTTTCTTTTGAGGTACGAAACCTTAAAAACTCGAATAGAGAATATGCAATGCTTAGCTTAAAAAAGTGAAATCAAGTTTTATCTTGTCCAAAAAAAAACTAAACAGGTACATTGTGATTATTTACGGCTCAATGAAGAAAATTGACGAAAACTATATACCTAAACGCAGTTTTTAATGGCCATGAAAATGCTCGTTTCGTACACTTGTGACATGAGTGACGTCACACGTGTCGTTCGATATTATGGGGCTTTTGAACGCCCAGCCGTTATGCCTGACTGAATCTAGATGATAACGTTTCTAGTACCTATTTAATTTTCAAATATTATCATATAATATACATCTCTTAGTCATACGAATCCAGGTTGATTGGTATCATGGAACAAAATAGTGCATCGTCCTCATTGAACAAAATTATTTTATTAATTATTACCTAGTAGGAACGAATGCAGGAAAGAGAGAGAGGCCTTTGCCCAGCAGCGGGACAGTAGAGGCTGATAATAATAATAATTATTATTATTTATTACCTATAGCTAGTTACTGGTGACCGTGTCGAACAATATGTCAAAGTTAAACTACATGTATTTAGTATTACAAGAACAGCTTAATAACACATTTATCCCTCGTATCTTTCCCAAGTACATGCACGTGTTAAACCAACGCCCGAATTCTAAAAACGCAAAAACTACTTACAAAAACCGTTCGCCTCATTTCTTCTCTGAATTATGCTCTTACGGTCAACAATCACGACACCAATGACTTCCCAGCTGTCGTCTGATCTCTTATAAAGGAAGAAAACGATTTTGAACACTTTCTATTGCCGATTTAACGCTCTGGTGCTTACGCGGTTCTGTTTATCGAATGCTCTTCCGATTCGTCTGTTGTACAACTTTTAACCACCAAAGAGCATATAATCACTATGGCTTAAGAGGATATACTTGTGGCCGTTCCTCCATACAAACGTAATCCCCCGTTTCCTCCCTGGATAATTGTCTTAGAGCAAATTTTTTTTATAAATATGATAGTTGCGTACCTGTGCCATGCCTCTATGTTTTATTTTTCTTAATAATTTGTTTAGTTTAAGAATTAGAGGCCCTCTAAAACTGCAAAAAAATGCTACCATCCGGCGGCATAAGCACACGTTCAGTAAACAAATTTAACGAATACAAAAGAAAAACAGAAAACATAGAAGCATAGCCGAAGCCCTCGCTATAATATATGTGAAAGAAAAACTAAAATCTAAGGTCCACTTTTGAATGACAAAATAGGGTACTACGAAACCCTGTTTTCGCCAATTTTTTATAGGTCAGATCGTTCCGAGCTGCAGTTGTTCCTGTTGCACTGTAATACGGGGGATTCGAGGCGATGCAATAGCAATAGTTTTTAAAGGTACCTAATTTCCAAAAGGCCTTTTGCTAGTATATCCTCATGGCAAGTTGGCAGTATTTGTATGAGAGAGAATTAGAGCATGTAACTACTGGAGATGCCATATGAAGACTTTCCCCTCTTTTTAGTTTAGGTTAGTTTATACCGTAAATTTGTCAGTGTGGGTGGTTGGTAATTTCATTTCAGTGTGTTTTTGTAGAAATACGAATCGCCGCTAAAAATGCATTAAAAAAACTGGATTGATTTTCTTGTCATCCCAGAACTGGCGCGTTTCTCGGACAAAAATAATCAATGCTAGATGAGCCCGCAAGTTCGTTCGAGGAGGAGAAAAGGTCACAAGCCCTCTGTTTTTCTTTAGCATAAAAGGTAAAAAGTATCATAACTATTTTTACACGGGTAGCTGGGTATCTCCAGATACCCAAAAATAGTTGAAATCCGTTTAGCCGATTTAGCGTGATGAAGCCACAAGGAAACATACAAACATTTAATTTTTACAACTTTATAATAGTACTAGCGGCCGCCCGCGACTTCGTCCGCCTTAGATTTGTTTATCGCGGATAAAAGGTATTTTCCGGGATAAAAAGTAAAATGTCTTAACCCAAAATTCGATATTTTACTATTTTAAATGTGAAGCATATAACCAAGATTTCAAGTACCTAGCGTAAAAAAATATTTACTGTCCATACAAATTTTAATCCCCTTTTTCGTCCCTAAAAGCGATGAAATTTGTCATACATCATAGCCTATGTCCTATTCTGATATATAAGGTACATAACTGGCAGAGATGGGTATTCAAGAATAAATCATCATTCAAACTAATGCGCCGCAAGAATAAATCAGCGCGCCGTCATTCAAGAATAGCTTATTCTGACTAAGCTGTTTAAGAATAATTCACAGCAGAAAAAATTGAGTTTGACTAATTTAGTCGTCATTCAAATAAATCAATTTATGATTGATTATTTTAAATAAAATTGTTTGATTTTATGATTTTTTGTTTGTAAAAACTATACCTACTTGTAATAGTTCTAGTATCGATATGTTTAGTCTGTTACATTTATGAGTTATGCCTTATATACCGTTTTAAGGTGCGTCCACATTTGTATCATTTGCCCGTATCATATCATCGTCGCGTGGCATGATCGCGTGTCACGATCATGCGTTTGGACGTTGCGCCGATCGGATCGCTCGAAATCCATTTTGCTACGCGTATCACACATGTTACATCGGACGAGTACGGCATAATCGGCGCGCCGACAGTAAGCGTCCAAGCAGCGCGATACGCAGTCATGCCACGGCACGGTGGACGCACCTTTATATTACGCATGAAAAAGCCATTTTTTTTTTCGTTTTTATTTATACTTATGTGTAATATTACATGTATGTAATATTTATTTACCCCAGGAGCAATTAGATAGGGTACCACCAAATGGTCCTGATCATGGACCCTGGGGTACCTAACGGAAATCAGGACTGGATCAATATAGACGAATGCTTTTTAGCTTAATGGCCTTAGGACGAAGAGCATTTAGATAGGGTACTACCAAATGGTCCTGAAGATGGACCCTGGGAGTACCTAACGGAACTCAGGACTGGATCAACATAGACGAATGCTCTTTTGCTTAATGGACTTAGTATGAGGAGCATTTAGATAGGGTACCACCAAATGGTCCTCATGATGGACCCTGGGTGTACCTAACGGAACTCAGGACTGGATCAACATAGACGAATGCTTTTTAGCTTAATGGACTTAGAATGACGAGCAATTAGATAGGGTACCACCAAATAGTCCTGATGATGGACCCTGGGAGTACCTAACGGAACTCAGGACTAGATCAACATACACGAATGCTTTTTAGCTTAATGGACTTAGAATGAGGAGAATTTAGATAGGGTACCACCAAATGGTCCTGATGATGGACCCTGGGGGTACCTAACGGAACTCAGGACTGGATCAACATAGACGAATGCTTTTTAGCTTAATGGACTTAGTATGAGGAGAATTTAGATAGGGTGCTACCAAATAGTCCTGATGATGGACCCTGGGAGTACCTAACGGAACTCAGGACTAGATCAACATACACGAATGCTTTTTAGCTTAATGGACTTAGAATGAGGAGCATTTAGATAGGGTACCACCAAATGGTCCTGATGATGGACCCTGGGGGTACCTAACGGAACTCAGGACTGGATCAACATAGACGAATGCTTTTTAGCTTAATGGACTTAGAATGAGGAGCAATTAAATAGGGTACTACCAAATGGTCCTGATGATGGACCCTGGGGGTACCTAACGGAACTCAGGATTGGAACAACATACTAGAACTCATTGTAAGTCCATTAAGCTAAAAAAGCACTCGTCTATTTTAATCCAATTCTGAATTCCGTTAGGTACCCCCAGGTTCCATCATCAGGACCATTTGATGGTACCCAATCTAATTGCTCCATTATTTTAAGTCCATTAAGCTAAAAAGCATTGGTCTGTTGATCCAGTCGTGAGTTACGTTAGGTACCCCCAGGGTCCATCATGAGGAAGATTTGGTGATACCCTATGTAAATGCTCTTCATTCTAAGGCCATTAAGCTAAAAAGCATACGTCTATGTTGATCCAGTCCTAAGTTCCGTTAGGTAGCCCCAGGGTTCATCATCAGGACCATTTGGTGGTACCCTATCTAAATGCTTCTCATACTAAGTCCATAAAGCCAAAAAGCATTCGTCTATGTTGATCCAGTCCTGAGTTCCGTTAGGTACTCCCAAGGTGCATCCATCAAGACTATTTGGTGGCACCCTATGTGCTCCTCATTCTAAGTCCATTAAGCTAAAAAGCATTTGTCTATGTTGATCCAGTCCTGAGCTCCGTTAGGTATCCCCAGGGTTCATCATCAGGACCATTTGGTGGCACCCTATCTAAATGCTCCTCATACTAAGTCCATTAAGCTAAAAAGCATTCGTGTATGTTGATCCAGTCCTGAGATCCGTTAGGTACCCCCAGGGTCCATCATCAGGACTATTTGGTGGTACCCTATCTAATCACTCGTCATTCTAAGTCCATTAAGCTAAAAAGCATTGGTCTATGTTGATCCAGTCCTGAGTTCCGTTAGGTACCCCCAGGGTCCATCGTCAGTACCATTTGATGGTACCCTATCTAAATGCTCCTCATACTAAGTCCATTAAGCTAAAAAGCATTCGTGTATGTTGATCCAGTCCTAAGTTCCGTTAGGTACCCCCAGGGTTCATTATCTGGACCAATTGGTGGTACCCTATCTAAATGCTCCTCATACTAAGACCATTAAGCTAAAAATCATTCGTGTATGTTGATCCAGTCCTGAGTTCTGTTAGGTACCCCCAGGGTCCATCCATCAAACCATTTGGTGGCACCCTATGTAAATGCTCGTCATTCTAAGTCCATTCTGCTAAAAAGCATTCGTCCATGTTGATCCAGTCCTGAGTTCCGTTAGGTACCCCCAGGGTCCATCATCAGGACCATTTGGTGGTACTCCATTCAATTGCTCCTAATTTTAAGTATATCAAACTAAATAACTCTCTTCTATGTTGAACCAATCCTGAGATCCAGTAGGTACCCCCAGGGTCTATCCATCACCTGATCCATCCAGAATGGAAGTTTTCAACATGGACTCGGAGTCTATAAGGTGCTGAACTCTCATATTTACGTACTTTGTCCTCAACGACATAAAGTATCACGACTTAACTTGAATTTGGCCTTTCAATCATTAATATCAATCAAAGGTTTAATATATACTAAAAGTTAATTTAGTTTTTTAATACTTTCGAAACACTAAAGATCACACTAACGTACGGCCAACACTGGTCATAAGTATATTAATAATCTGTTGATATATCATAATTACGACATAATGTCGTTGTGTGGCACGCATAGGAAAGCGCAGCGTGGGACGGCCCCCCACTAGGTGGACAGATGACCTCGTAAGGGTCGCGGAGAGTCAGTGGATGCGGTCTGCGCAGGATCGCACCCTGTGGCGAGCTATAGGAGAGGACTATGTTCAGCAGTGGACATCCGTGGCTGATAGATAGATAGATAGTGGCATGATTTGCTAAAAAACCCATGTCATACCAATACATATTATGTAGATACCTATACTCGAAAATCATTACATTCCCGCTTGCGCAATCAGGAAAATATAAACAATAGGTTACCCAATAAACTAACTACAAATTACGTTATTTAACATTTTTGTGTCAAAAATACTCATGACTTTGAAATTTAAATTAAGCATCTTACACTAAGTATAAGAAACTGGTTAAAAATAACATACATAAAACAACACTAAAAATAATCATAATCAAAATAACAGTCATTCAAATAAAACGTTAGTTTAAATAAGCGATTCTCAGACTAATTCATTCAACACGTTATTCGTCAATCAGAATGACGAATTTTTGAATTTAGTCTATTGCACGTCATTCAGAATGACGCGCTCAAGAATAAATCTTATTTGAATTTATTTGAATGAGAATAACGTTTGGCCGTTTATTCTTATTCTTATTCAAACTAATATTTGCCCAACTCTGATAACTGGAGAGTTTCATAAAAATTCGTCCAGTAGTTTTTGAGATTAAGCGGAACGTACCTACATACATACTTTCACGTTTATAATATAGTAAGGATAAGGATAGATATAATAATAGGATAGATAAATAAATAAATATCAGGGACATATTGGATTTCTCTGCCAAATCGCTGTTTAATTGTCTCACTGTTAAATGCCTATATCATCCGTATTTCTTGGCCAATTTTTATTTTAATTTCTCGTTTTGATATCTTTTTTACGCTATTTTCACATTTTGTTAAGAAATGCGATTAAAGCATCACGGATATATCCTAGGTATTTCGACCTACTATTTATCAATCGCGATCTTATCTAATTACTTTCTAAGCTCTAAGCGTTGATACCTGTTACGTTGTTAAACTCGGAACTAGTTGACTTAGTTTATCGATACAATGAACGAGTACAAGGGTAGAGTAAGTAAAGGCTCTAGTGGCGTATCGATCACGGTGATTTGTAGGTCTTCCCTACACAACAAGTCTACTGACATTTGCTTCTTGGCGAAAGCCTTTCAAATTCAATGCCTACGGTAAACATAGATGAAAGCAAGAAGGGAAAAATTCGCAACAGCGGTTGAGGGGCACGGAAATGATATAGTTATTTATTGTTATAGAAGGCTCTAAAATTGTTATTTAGAGCGAGTGTGAATTGAAAGCCTAGGAAGCTAAGGAATCTAAAATTGAATGTGAATTCCTGAACGTAACGACTCATTCAAGGCACGAGAAGCCAAATATTTTGCAGCAGTGCGAAACACACAACTTTTCTCCTAACTACAGCGAGAAAAATGTGAGATGTAAGAAAAAATAAGAAATTATAACGAATCGATTTTTTTGTCATTTAAAACTAGTGATAGGGAGCCTACGAAACACACTCATAACAAAACAAACATTTCCACGCTAGCGGATAAAACGAACTTTTCCACGCAGATTTGGAGCTGTAAATTGAACTTTTCCGAGCTAGTGAGGTGAAAAATAAATTCAAAGACAACTGTTCCGGTGTGTGACAGGTGACAGTTGACAACGATACAATTCGGCATAGATTACTTCTCCATCACGATGCCAGGCATACACTTACTCGGCGACCCAGCAATGTACGTCGAATTGTCGTTGTCAATTGTCACCTGTCACGTTTATGAAATGGGGGCCAGCCTTTCTACTGCGCACACTCCGAATGTGGAATGACCTCCCTGCCGCAGTTTTCCCTGAAGGTTACTGTATGGGGTTCTTCAAGAAGGGAGTGAAGGTTCTTAAAGGGTCGGCAAAACGCACGTAATTCCCCTGGCGTTGCAAGCGCTCATAGGCTGCGGTGACTGATTAACATCAGGCAGGCCGTACGCTTGTTTGCCACCTTAGTAGTATAAAAAAAATGTTCGCTTAGTAACATATCTTCTCATCATCATCATAAATACAGCCGACGAACGGCCCCTGCTGGACACAGAACTCCCAAGATCTCTTACAACGACCGGTTGTGGGCCGCCTTCACGCACCGGTTTCCTGTGATCTTGACCTGATTTTCGGTCCACCTAGTTAGTGTACGTGATCCTCACCTACTCCTCATGCAGTACGTGATCCGTGAAATATAGGGAATCAGATAAAACAGGTGGGGTAGCTTTGAAGTCGCTAAAACGAGTAGGTACATACCTCCAACAGAACAACACAGACAATTTTGATTAACAATCTCACCGGTATGTAACGTAAATCAAACTTCCGGAGTAAGTTACAGAGTACGGAAATAATAGAGGGACACTGGCTATGAAAGATACGAATCTTTAGAATTCATGAACGTATTACTAGATGGCGTTACTATTGTTGACGTACAAACTTTTTTATATCTTGTCTCCTCTGTGCCAAAGAAAATTAGTATAGGTTAGCTTCAACATTGCCTCAAGGAATGCCGATCAAATCAAATCAAATCAAAATATCCTTTATTCAAGTAGGCCTAGATATAGATACAAGCACTTTCGAATTGTCAGTTCCATTGAGAGAATTCTTTGCAGGGAGACATACGATATGATCCAACATTTGTTGCAAGGATTAGGGAAAACCCAGAAAAACCTAATCAGATCATTTAACTTAAGTGTAATATTATAGATAAAATGACGTTGTTACCTACATATTACGGATGCGATAGATAATCCTACGGGCGATTGTGCACTACAAGGAATGTTACCGTCCGGCATTCCGATTTTTCATGGACGATTGTGCACTACAAGGAATTTTACTGTCCGGCAGTCCGATTTTTTACAAACTAGTATAAAAATATGGGACCATAAAAAATCGGACTGTAGTGCACAATCGCCCTACCTGTGTTAGATTTTTTTTTCAATGATCGATCAAAATCCCCCTGCCCTGCAAGCCATCCTTTCCTCACATCCTGCCCCCCTTAAAATAACTTTCAGAATCTCTCTCGTTGAAAAACCAGAGCATGCTCTCTTCTAAGCATACTCTTTGTAAGTGCCGAAGTTTATATCAGGAAATGGTCCAATTAGATCAATTTCTAACAGCTAATAGCCTCATTATAGACACATCAATCAAGTAATGATAAGAAACATTCGAGGACAATGGCTTGTGCAACGCATTGTGCTCGAGAAAGTATGTCAGTTTGTACAGGTATAGGTGTACAGCTAACTGGTACTATTATAAGGTAATATAACAAACAAAGTGTAACTAACGCATAAAGTAACCGTGCTTGGGATTATGTAAATAATAGCCTATTTTGTCGTCTATGAGATATGCTTACTTACATGTGGTAAGCCTCGGTTGTAACACTAAGACGTGGGTATAGGGTAGGGATACGCAGGCTAGTTCTCCGCAACTCGACGTCTTATGGTGCGCCTATTTTGCGTGATGGGTTGGTGGCACTGCTCTTGCCAACCCAACTCTACCAGGGAGCCTTGCGGACCCTAGATGTTACCGACGACCTCTAGGAGTGACATCGGAGTAACACTGAGACGTATTCCGTAGTACACTTATAGTAAAGTTCAGATAGCTTACTCTTATTAACTATTATTCTATCAAATATGATGGGCTGGGCCCGGAATTTTCGTAGCATTTTTCGCTCTTGGCACAATCGCAATAAGGACTAAAAAGGTGTGTCCCTTACTGTAAGTATCGATACATTAAACTTCAGAATAGATTATTTGTAAATTATCATGTAATTTACTCATGTAGAAAATGTCAATTAATCTGATCCTTTCATTATCGGTTTTATCGACATACGTCACTATGTCAATCACTAGCCATTCTTGTGGCAAATTCCTTCTATCGTATTGGCAAATGGTTAGAAACGTACTCGTTGAGAAACAATGTTTCCAATTGAAGACAGAATTAAAAAGTATTGTTAATTTTAAAGCCTGCGCCTTCTGCCCTTAAAATTTGATCCGTATAAATCAATCATCATCATCATCATTTTAGCCATAGGACGTCCACTGCTGGACACTGGGCTCCTCGATAGATTCCCACATATGTGCCGGATAGAGGCGACCCGTGTCCAGCGAGACCCCGCAAACCCTGAGCAGATCGTCCGACCACCTTGCGGGCGGCCTTCCCACGCTGCGCCTGCCGGTACGCGGTCTCCACTAAAGAACCTTTCTGCCCCAACGGCGATCGGTTCTTCGAACTATGTACCCTGCATTGTTCGCTATGTCGGTGTCCTTGGTTCGTCTACGAATCTCCTCATTCCATTCATCTTTATAAATGATAGATACTTAATGATATAGTTAGGTATATAAAACATCTATTAGTCATTGATAAACCTACATGATTTTCACTCATCTATTAGTGTTTCACTCATGAATTTAAGTTTGCACTTCGTTTGTATGCGACGTTATAGCTACTAGATGCAAACTTAGTCTAACCGGTCCAATCTTACTGAGATGTAATAATTACGCGACATTACGCAACCGGGTAATTACACGGATTCTGATCCGATAGTCTCTTGTTTTCTCTTATGTCTCAGCCCAGTAAGCTGAGACGCTCCATTTACGATTACGTTGCCTTTTAATTGTCGATAGTTATGAAATTCACGCAATACTTAATTGGTGAGTATTCCTGAACATTATCGGATTATCGGAGATAGATGGAATTTGGCATGTATGGAGCTGCAGACTTTGGTTGTTAACGAATTTTAAGGGGGTGCATCGAAAAGTTAAGCTATTTTTTTGTGAGATTTTTGTCAAATCAAGTATATAAAACAGGCTGGTCATCAGATATGTGTTTTTTGACTATATAACCTATACAGCGCTTAACGCGGAAACATGTTTATTTAAAACCGCGATAGAAAAGGAATCCGAAAACGCGTCTTCATT
Organism: Hedya salicella; assembly: GCA_905404275.2. NCBI lineage: Eukaryota > Metazoa > Arthropoda > Insecta > Lepidoptera > Tortricidae > Hedya > Hedya salicella. The sequence continues at coordinate 6,157,197 of FR990100.1, forward strand.
TTCCGTTTTTTTTTCTAGTTTTTACAAACGACAGATTAATAAACGTCTAAATTATGTAAAAACGTCCTTCGTCCCTTTTTACGTCACTAACTTACATGTTAACAAAACATAATAATATTATTTTTGATGTCATTGTACTTTTACATCTGGCGCTTACGCCAGAAAATCCTAAGCATGTACTGTAATTAGCTTCCTCTTTCTTTGATGCGCGCGAGCAATAAACGCGTCCCTTTTTACAAATTACACTCATTGGCCGACTCGGCGTTTGGGGCGTGGTTTTTCCTTGACGATGCAGGCCCTTTAATTATGACTTAATGTTATCAGTGATTATTAATTTGGTAGCATTTTTGGTACAGCGATCACTGACCGAGCCATATAGGTAGGTGTGGCTTATTTCAAACGAAATGATGGAATTAGGGTTACTGTCGACCATATTAACTATGTTTAATCGTTTAAATTGGCATTTTCCACATCTATAGTGCAGTACCATGATTGCTGCACCAAAACTGCTACCTACCAGATGATGATACATGTAGGTTTACATGAAAATCCTATGAAGCGTGCGAATCGCAGTCAGGAAACATGCATTTAGAAAATAAACAAATACCTGATTATTTAAGATAATTATTTTACTTATACTGCTGACCTGAACTGTGGAATAAATTGTCGCCGGAAGTATTGCTTCTTTTGACCTTCCAAGCTTCAAGAAAAGAGCGTACTCCCACCTAAGGCCGGGAACGCACTTGTGACTCCTCTGGTGATGCAAGTGTCTATGGGCGACGGTGATCGCTTACCAGTCGATCCTACTGCTTGTTTATTTACTTATTTTTATTTTATTTTATTTATTTGGCACACTAAACAGATAACATTCAAAATAACATATAACAATACATAGAACAGGCTTTGTAGAAAAATGCCATCCAAAACAAGTATGCACAACATGATTAAAACAATACAGTAACATCGTAAAATACCCTAAATTAAAAAATAACTATTATAAACATGGCCAAACTGTTAAATATAACATAATAATTATTTTCTGAGCATCTCAGAACAGAATTAATTTGCATTATTGTTACGAGTAATAATTAAGAGTTTGCCTCCTATAACATTAAAAACAAAATTTCATAGCTGACACGGTCCTATTCATTGCCCTTTGGGTGACTTTGGGCCTAAAGAAGCCCGAACAGTCATAAAGATAACTTAATGAGTGATAACATTTCCGTACAGTAAGTCATCACTGCAAGCACACATTCCCATTTTTCTTGATAGGTAAACTGCTAAAATTAGGCTAGGTCTAAGTCTTCTCAAGTCATTATATATCAGCCTAAGGCCGTCTGCTGCTGGACTAAGGCCTCTCCCAAGGATCGCCACAACGACCGGTCGCGCGCCGCCCTCATCCAACGGTTTCCCGCGATCTTCACCAAATCATCGGTCCATCTTTTAGGGGTCCTCCCGACGCTGTGTCGTCCTGTACGCAGTGACCACTCGAGAACCTTTCCATCCCAGCAGCTATCGGTTCTGCGAGCAATGTGCCCCGCCCACTGCCCCTTAAGTTTAGCAACTCTTTCAGCTATGTTGACGACCTTGATTCTTCTGCGGATCTCCTCATTCGTGATTCGATCACGCAAGGAGACTCTGAGCATAGCATTGTGAGTGACCACGTCTCAGTGCCGTATGTCATCACTGGCAACACACACTGGTTAAAAACCTTCGTCTTAAGGACACGTATTTGGGACGAGAAAATATAACGTAGCTTCCCAAAAGCTGCCCTTCCGAGTTCTAAAGTCAGGTTGCACTAATTCAAACTGCCTCCGTTGTCTTTGCGCATCACGCAACGCAACTGTGTCACTCCTCACTGGTGGCAGCGGGTAGTATTCTCCCTAGTGGGTTTGCGCTCTTACTGTGTCCGATTACTGGTAAAGAGACCACGCTGATCTTTTCAGTTCAAAGTCAGGTTCTAAAAAGATCTTCATAAATACTTTTACAAGGAATAGTCATTGGCTTCCGACGATTGTAATTAGATCATTGTCACAAATTCATGTACTCCATCTTGTTGAGAATCGTCCTATATTGTGTCTTTCGGTGTCTATCATTATCACCCGGTATTAAATAAAAAACCACCCAAGAGCATGTCGGACCATGCTCAGTGTAGGGTTCCGCAGCCGTTCAAACAAAAAAATACGCTACAGATAAAAAATACAATAACAAAAAGTGCACTAGCAAAGGAGCGTATCTCCACGGCATTTACGTTCTTTTGTTGAGAAGCGCAGTTAAAAGTCTTCTAAATACCCATAAATAACTAATACATATTAGTTATTTTACGAACTTGCGTCTTGAATATAATCGTTACTGGAGCCCAAACGAGAACATAATTTAACATAGGCAATACAATCACCGAATGACTCACCGCATCTCGAACTGAGGTTAAGCACTAGAAACTGTAATCCTGATCGTTATCAGACCTGAAACCTGAAACAATACCGATCATAAAACATCCAATATCGTCAGTGTTCTTGCCCTCAAGATGATGCAACTATTTCGCAAAGCATTGATTAGCTTCTTACCTAATTGTGACTTGTTTAACGTAACTGATATTTAGAAAGTACCTAGCTATCATCAGTCTATGATGTGGTTTCAGGATAAATCATCTGGCTCCTTCTAACAAATAGGTGCGAGAGAGGAATGCTCCGAATGCTTGACCTACGACGACAAAATCTGCTCCGATACGCGTGCTATAAACATATAACATGACATAAGTACATATAGTATAAGTAGTAATGTTTAATGTTTAAACCTGTGTGATTCCATTCTTTCAAACTCCCTATAAATTACCTACAGAACTACACTCGATAAATAAAATAAATAACATGGAAAATTTTACAAAATATTGTCCCAAACTAAGCAAAACTTTCACTATGGGTTTGAGGCGGCTATATACACACTTATATCGATAAAAAATAATAAAAAACATCCAAGACCCAGGAACAAATATTCCTTCTTAACATACAAACACTTTGCCCTGGCCGGGATTCGAACCCGGGATCGCTAGCAGCTTCGCCAAACGTGATGTCTGGCTAAGTTGATAGTCTGAAGTACTTACTGATAACGGTTCTCTTTCACCAACAAAAAAGAGGTTATGTTTTTCCGTAATTTTCCTTGATAAATGACAGTCTACCGTGAAAGAGAACTAAAATTCTGAATCTCTCATAGAATATTTAAATAGATTCATTATACATTATTACAACCCAAAATACTTAACGCAGCCTGCGTAGCATAAAAATAATCTCGAACTCCCTTGTTATTCAAACGTTACTAAATCAAGTACTCGAGGATATGTACCTCTACTTGACACAAGAATAGAAAGTGTTAATCTATAACCAATTAAAACTAGAAAAATAAGTAATTACGAATTTACGAAATGTTTCTGCTAATGTAAGACGTGAGATTATTATATTATAATATTTCATTCTTCTTAGATCGTCAACCTTTAATATAATCTTAAACAATAATATTATTTAATAACTAAACATGATATTTGTCTGTGCGATTCTTATTCGATCGCCTAAGACATTTAAATTGCATAGACTTGAATTTTTTGATACATGAATGTTTATATAAAAAGTATCGGTTGGATAATTACAACTGTTTAAGTTCTAAATACCTGCCGACCACTGGTGCCTGGTCAACCATAGATTACCTACGATTAATTATGCAGCCTTTTTAATAATCAACAATTAAATGTTATAAGATATTACAGTTACGACTAGAAAAATATTGCGAAAAAAACCTAACAAAAAAACAAAAAGTTTTCATTGGTGGTACTGCTAGATATGTTTCGGTTCATCCCGAAGATCTTAGTAATGACTAAGACGAGTTGGTTGTGATTATAGTGTGTGAAACATAACTCTGAATTTGAAGTTAATCATTGCTCTGCTGGAATAGAAGTGAATCAAATATTGTATTTCCAAAACTCGCATCGCAACGCTTGCTACTGAATGATTAGGGTCCAATTTTCACAATCACCATCAGCCGATTGACCGTTTTAGTCGTAAGTGAGCCAGTTGGTTCTGGGCATCTGATAGTCGCTGGAAGTTGTGTTTTCTATAAAAGAAACTTCTCGGACCTCTCACCGACACCCATTGTCAACAACTCAAGATGTCACAACGTCCGGGCGTCACGGTATTGACATTTTATTTACGTTCTAACAACCGTTATAATTTAAAACTGTTACACTTGATAACATTGTAATTGGATCGATCGAATGTTTTGAAGTGTTTGTGATGAGTGATGGGGGAAGTGATGAAAATTAAAAGTATAGTGATATTAGTGTGTTTTGATCAGCAAAAAGTGTATGTTTTCAGTAATTTAATGATTAAATCCAATTGTTTGCGATGAAGGATATCACGGGCTGTATTTTGTGCTTGCCAGATGCCAGTTCAAACGTGTCCTCCATTAATTAAAAAGTTTTCGGAAATGCAGTTTATTTAAAAAATCGTTACATTTTAATTATAAAAACCCAAAACCTTACAACGAAGTTTAAGTCTCTTCAAAGGTTCCAAATCTAAATTACAATATAATAATGTAGGTGACAAAAATAACCGTAGATAATTCTGTAATCGTTGATTTTATCTACGGTCAAGGTCTCGTCAAATCATAAAACAAAACAATATTGCGGTTTTTCGCTCTTCTAAAAAATGTGCTAAGTTTAAGTCGCAGGCCTTAATGACGATTTGTGAAACCAGTGTGTCAAGGACGTTGTCTTCCGTCAACTATTCATTTGGTCTAATATCTTCATTAGTTTTTCCATTGTTTTCATGAGAATTTAAAGTAGTTGCGAGCAAAAACAAAGAGCTAACGTCTGGTCAGGTTAGTGCAATAATGAGTAATTTTAACAGTTTTTCGCTACGACGCTGGTGTGCTTCATGTGGAGTAATTTAATAATGCTCTAACAGCAATTCCAAATCTGTACAATTGAAGTTTTGACGGAATTTATTTCGACTCGTATTCAATGTCATATTTCATTATTATTAACTTATTCGCATGACCCTGATCTTTTCTGTATATTATAGGATTAAACCTTCTTTCGCATCTTTTTCAAATTTTCTATAGCAAATTCCTATTCAAATTAACCCCAACCAAACTTTCCTCAGTCCTTAATTTTTACGTTATGTGACTTTTTTGAATTCATATTTTTTATGTAAAGATCTAGCAATGAATCCGAGGATGGAACATGATTACCTTGATAGTGCGAGTGATATGTCTCCTCTTGAAGATATCCAAGTTACATTGTTCGAAAAAAAATATGCTTGAAGAGAGTTCCATTCTTTAGCCGTCGTGATGAGGAAATTAACTCATCGTAAAATGAACACAAACGTCAATCTAAAACATAATGTAGATTTATGAAGGCATCGAAGTAGAAAGAGGTATTTCCCGCATAAAGAGTGTCGTGGTTCAACGATCTGTTCGGTAGCGACGCTACCTGGGCCGTGACGGTCCTGGGTTCAAATCCTGGTAAGGGCAAATATTGTGTTAAGCATAAATCTTTATTCCTAAGTCCTATTTATATATATATATATATATATTAAAAATAACGTCGTCATAACACAAGAATTGTAGAACTTACCATGGGACTTGAAGGCCCCTAATATTTTGAAGCTAGGTATTTAGGCCTAGTTCGGTCGAGAGTTTAAAAAGCGTTGCGTCAAAACCCGAAGATGCAGTTCCATACACTCGATTCGATTTAACCGCCAACACTAAACTTAATGTCGAAAATCCAACAGTGCTTGATAAAAAAACGCCGCGCTTCAAAACCGCCTTCGTGTGAATAAGTACATGGGTACATATGGTATGTCATACAATATAAACAATATACAAGTATACAGTGTCCGTATTGACTCATATAAAATCGATCCTCCGAATTTTTCTTCTACTACCGATTTGTAGCCAGAATCATCACTCATCCGATGCTTTTTCTTCATAATGTTATCTTTCATAAAGTACTACTAATAACCGAGTTCAGAATATACAGTTTTCGGAACATCGTAATTGATAATGTCGTCGTTAAGAATGTTAAGATTATGTTTGTTTTCAGAATGCTGTTTCATACTTCTTTCATTAATACTTAAATATCAATTTCAATAAACTTGTCAATGATAACATGTAAACATCGATACAGTTTTTCTTCATATTTTTTGTGCCCAAATTCCGGTTTTCATATATTTTTCAATCATGATCATACATTTAGCCTTTTCAGAATTTGACTGACACCTCGGTGCGGCAACTTTACGCCAGTAGAGGCTTTCAGCTTAGTCGATTTGGAACGTATCCGTGTTTAGATAGTTCATTAATCTGGCACGGATACGCGTTTAAGCATACAAGGGGTTAACATTGTCAAAGTACATTTAAAATACCTGAACCTGATTAGGTTAGTTAGGTTAGGTTAGGCTAAATAATATTTGTTTGGAATGTTTTTTTTTATGCTGAGGGATGTGAGCGTGACGACGCCCGTTGAAAATGTGTATGAGACCTAGTCTTAATGGGTAATTATATAACCGTTTCTAACTTGTCATGTTGCAGAAATGGCTGTGGTGCCTGATGGTGGTATACAGCCCGGCCTGGGGCCCCGTCCACAGCGTCAGCGTCCCTTCACCGCCGAAGAACCCATCCACCATTGAGGCGCAAGCAAAATTCTTCCAGTATGTATCTGACGTTTTATATGTGTGCTTCCTTAACGAAAATCTTAAAAATGCTTATATCCGTTCATCAGATCACGTTTATTTATGTAAGGAGAATTATATATTTTTTAGGAAGTAATGAACAAATATGAACATTAAAATTATTAAAAAAAAAACATTGTTCATGGTTCTCACGATTGAAGTGAAAAATAGAGTGTACCACGAGGGTAAAAGCCCTTGCTAAATAATCATTATTATTGTAAGTAAATTATTTATGAAATAAATATAGATTTATTCAATTGAATCTTAAGTTTTCAGGGTATTGTGGTCGATTAATACTTGGTATTGATCAGAATTGGACTGTCTAAGTTTATAACTTTTATGAAATTCACAAGGGATGATACTCGATATTTATGCCCCTGTGGCCTTGTTATTTCCCATTTTAAATAACATAGAGATTATATTTAAGTCTGAACTGAAACTCGTGATTTTCGGTGGAAACAACACACAACAGTTTTTCTAACCCCAGGAAAAATAATCAAAGTCTATCACCCATTTAACTTCAATAAGTAAAACCACAGGCTAGCATCGTTAATTGTATTAAAAAGTTAATCTATTACATTAACTATTAAAAAAATCTTATAAGGCGCTATTTGCGAGCTTCTTAAAATGGACCGTTATCACAGCACCACCTCACGAACAATTTATGTCAGAATAGTGTCTCAAACAATGCGGGGATGGTTATAGAATATTTTTTATCCGACTAGAAATTGCAAAGAGCGCTCTGCTTTTTGTCTCTCCCGCAAACAAAGTCATCGCAAAGGGATCCTTCTGGTTAAATTATATTTCTTATAAGCCTTATGCACTGAGCATTCCAATAAGTCTACAAGACATTGAACAAAAACTTTGCTTTATAGGGATTTTTTCTCAGTACAGTTGAGTCCGTACAAGATAGAGTTCGGCCACGTGTGTGAGGATCCCAACACCTGGGAGCAGCGCTACGAGAAGAAAGACTTTAAGAACCACAGGGACATGGGCAAAGTAATATGAAACCCATTTTTCTATCGAGGAACGAGTTAAAATGGTTGTAGACTTTTACAGGAGAATCCTAATTCTTCTTCTTTGATAGGACAATATTTAATTTAGAGAATGTGGCAATAGAAGGTAAAAGTAAGAAGAAGACTTGGATGATTTTCGAAAAACTTGTCGAGGGAAAATCCCTGTTTGATGTGGCATCTACGAATATAACTATTAACAGAAGTAAATGGTGGCAAGTCGTTCTATCCAAGAATATTTTTCAGTCATGTAGTAACTAAAGTAACAACAACAGTTGAATTCTTCTTTGTCTAGATTATGGAATGGTGTCATGTCGTTAAAGTCGAACACTAAGTATTTAATATCGTCTTTCGTTAATTTCCTTAATATTGTGAATAGCAGTTTTCTTACTCGCGTAACACAAAGGCTAGTAGTTGTCATGATGATCTCAAGGGAACAAATTCCTTGCTTTTTAGTATTATCTATCCTTCGGTAAACAATATAAATTACTTACCACTTTGTTCAAATATACGTATGTGTATGTCCGTTTAACTCGTTCCTCTCGTTAATTTTTCTATCCCTAGACTTCTCTCTCTTTCTTGGCTAACCTTTTTCTGTCTCTAACTTCTCTTTCCTGCTTTGCTTGTATAAAGGTATAGGCATCTTCCTACACATGAAGACTACCTCCAGGGCCACCGGCAGGGCAGTGAGCGGCATTTCACGGAGAGACATGAGCAGTCTCGGCCTTCTGATGGACTGTTCTCTGCTAAAGTACGCTTTGCTTCAAATAAATAACATGCAATTCAGCTAGGAAACATTTTATCTACCCAATATCTTTATTAAGTAAAGTGTTATATCATCCATCGAAGGAAACGGACATCTGTAAATGAAAAGGTTTGATGGATTGGATGTATTCTGCTTAACTGTAGTCATCTGACTGTTAATTCTGATGTAACTTTTCTCTTGCGACTATTTTTATATTCGTATTAGTTATTAACAATCGTAATCATTCTTAAAAGGCGTCATTAACAACGCAACTAAAGCTCTTCTTCGGCATTTTTGTTTTCTCTTAACTAATCGATAATTTTGATGTAACTAATAGTTAACATTATATTCCTACTAACTGGTCTGCGTTTCTAATATTTTCTTTAAAACACAGGTAAGATGGGGTGACAAACAAGGAGGGTACGGAGAGCATTATTGGGACTTAAACCATGCAGGGCACGCCGGTAATCACGGAAGTGACGAGTATGACAGTAATTCCGACGACGGGTCCTACAACCACGACTTGGATCATGCTCATGATGATCACGATACCTATGATGAGCCTAGTGAGCAATTACCTACGTACGGAACAGAAGAGTATGACTCAGAACAAGCAGCAAAATATGACGAAAGTGGCAGAGCCAAACGGGCCCACCCTAGAATCAAAGCAGAAAGAAAACTAGTACGAGAAGAAGAGACGTATGAAGAAGAACAACCAAAACCACAAAAGATCCATCGGAAGATCAAAGAGCGACTGCAAACTGCTCCAACTGAACAAGTAGATAAACAAGTAAAAGAAATTGAAAAAAATCAAGAACCACCAAAACGAAGGAGACGTCAACGTAGACCCCAAAATAATCAGGAAGATACAAGAGAGGTCGAAAAACCGACTGATGAAAATAATCAAAAAGAGGAACCAAAACAGCAGGAACAGAAACAGCAATACTATGGAAATAGAGAAGAAAAACGATTTGTTCCTTACGAGCAAGGTGCGGGAGTAAGACAGCATCATCAACCTGAGATTACTCCGGCCGCGTCGGCACCACGACTCTTCTTGGAGCCCACTACAGGCCACGTTGTAGACCGAGCCACAGGGCAAGCCTATGTCTTACAGCCAATAGCTATGAATAATTACAATTAGATCTTTAGTTTTACTTTATAGTATTAGGTATTTATTTTGTTAATAAAAGGACTGTTAAAATAGTTAATATTTTTTGTGTATCGTAACTACGAACACTTGAAGAACCCAATTTGAAATATAGAATCAATTATCTATTAAAATGAAATGTTTATACAATGATAATTGTTAAAATGATATGTCTATACGATCAAGATATTTAAAAAAAAAATAGTGATACGGACTATTTGAAGGTCATTGAACCTAAAAGTATTTATTTTCTATTTAAAAAAAATATTGTATTGGTCTATTCGGAGGTCACAAAATTGACTTTTTTTAATTTTTTGTATGTTCTTATGTATCGTTGTGGCTTCATCAAGCCAAATCAGCTAAACGGATTTCAACTATTTTTGGTACACAGGTAGCTGGGTATCCACAGATGGTTATAGGATACTTTTTACTCGACTACGCTATAGAAAAAAAGAGGGTTATGATTTATTTTCCTCCACATGGAAATATTGAACTTTCATGAAACGTCTTTTTTTCTAAACGTCATAATTTTGTCCCTAACTATTATTTGATTATGATATTTCTAATTTGAAACAGCTATCCACTTCAAGCAAAGACATGCAAATAGTGACTTTGGAGATACAATTAGAAAATTATGGTTGTTAGCTTGTTTACATCCTTATTAGAAGGAAGTTTTCCAACTAACAAAACCGGTACAGGGAACGTGATTTCAAATAGGATAAGTTTCCACCACGGCGTCTCACCGAGTAACTGCGGCTTGACCACATTCTAACGAGATAGTAATTAGCTAAACACGGCGTAACACTCAGTGTTCAAATGAAATAGAAGGTAGTGGCAATGCACTTGGCATTTTACAAGTTCCTTGAAACGATTTCACTCAGTTGGAGCCAGAGGGCTTAAACCAGTGTTGAATTAATGGGGAATTCGCGTTCCGAGACAACCGATAGTTTGGCTTCCTAGGTTCCGACTAACGAATTCGGATGTAGTCTAATGGACTGCATTTCTCGATACATTTCTAATAACTCGAAGGCTAAATTCTCCTTTTTCTCTAAAGGGCTAATTGTCTAACGGCTTTAGAATCATAGTTGGTTAATCTATATACTATTATAAAGTTGTAAAAATAAAATGTCTGTACATTGAGGATATTTTCAAAACATGATTGTAACGGAATATTTGGAGATCGCTGAATAGAAAAATATTTTATTTCGTTTTTTTATATTTTTCTATGTGTCGTTGTGGCTTCATTACGCCTTCAACTATTTTTGGTACACGGGTAGCTGGGCATCTCTAGATGGTTATAGGATACTTTTTACCCGACTAAGCTGAAGAAAAAACGACGGGTTATGACTTTTTCTCCTCCACGAACGAAGTTGCGGGCACCGTCTAGTCCATATTATAAATGCGAAAGCGTGTCTGTCTGTCTGTCTGTCTGTCTGTTACCTCTTCACGCTTAAAACGCTGAACCGATTTAGATGAAATTTAGTATGGAGATAGTTTGAGTCCCGGGGAAGGACATAGACTACTTTTTACCCCGGAAAAATACCCTTATCCACGATAAACGAATTTAAGGCGGACGACGTCGCGGGCAGAAGCTAGTCTTCTATATGATTGAAAATGAAAGGTCATTGCATTGCGTTCAACCCCTAAACCTTTTCCCACGTTTTATCCTACTGTCCAAACACATTTTAGGACAAGAGGGTGAGAAAATCTACATTTATTATAATTGTTGTCGCAACAAAACAAAGGACAGGAGAGAGATTGGTTATACGGGCGTTGTATCACTGGCCGAATCAGCAAGAGTAACCGTCACTGATTAAAAAAGATAAGATGGCACAAAAAGTGCGCTGGAGACTACAATACGATACGTTTGAAGTTTTACCCGCTTGGCACTACTGCTTTTTACCCGATGGCTTCTGAAAAATACAAGTAAATATATTTATTAAATATATCGTCCTCTAGTAAACTTATACACAAGCCTTATTGAGCTTATCATGAGTATTGGATGTTTTCTATGTATACAAGTAAATATCTATAGACTAGCTTTTGCCCTCGGCTTCGCCCGCGTACTAAACGTAATTTTTAACCGTCTATAAAAAAGGAGGTTCTCAGTTTGACCCTTTGTATGTTTTTCCGCGATTATCTCGCGTTTGGCTGAACCGATTTAGATGCGGTTTTCGAAAAAGTATTTGTTACTTTCGGGAAGTCTCGGTACACGACGTTTTGGTGAAGGCAGTTCCCTTATTTTTTTTTAAAGAAATGATTTCAATAATTGTTGAATTGTTACGCCGGCAATGACTTACTACTACTAAGAGATTATGATAAAGCAGATTTCTACTCTTGAATAGAAACTTTTGCCCGCGGTTTCGCTCGCGTCAAATTCGGGGTAATTTTGAATTTAAAAACCAGCTAAGAGCATGTCGGACCATGCTTAGTGTACGGTTCCGCAGCTGTTACTACAAAAATAAGCACTACAGACCAGCAAAAGAGCGTATCTTCATGCGGATTACGTCCTTTTGTTGAGAAGCGAAGTTTTTCGGCAATATTTTAAAAACCGTATATCCGATCGCATTGCACACAATATTTGTTGAAAATATTTATTAACTTTTACGTTTTTAATTGTTTTACGACTTACGGTTTAGAAAGTAGAGGGAGGTGGAGGACAATAAATATTCCCTAACTCAATTTTTTTTCTTAGAAACCTCAAAGTGTTTTCACTACCCAAAGGTTGTCTGGAAGGGATAGCTGTTTAGCGATGAGACCGCCTGTTGTTTACCTCTCCTCGAATGTATTGGAATTAACGTCCCAAAAAACTATAAATTGACACCTATATTGATATTTTCACATTTCATCCCCATCGCACACCAACAGGGAGATGATATTTCACGTCCGCTACGTTGTAATTCAAAATTAATGCTATTTTCGTAATTAACGTGCCAAAAAACCTTAAAAAAGACATCCATATTGATATTTTGACATTTCAACCTCATCGCAAACCAACAAGGAGATGATATTTCACGTCCGCTAAATTGGATTTTAAAATCGATGTTATTTTCATAAATAATGTGCAAAAAAGCCATAAAAATGACATACATATTGATATTTTGACATTTCCACCCGTTACACCCCGGCAGATTTCAAAATCGATGCCATTTTCGTAATTAACGTCCTAAAAAACTATAAAAACGACACACATATTGATATTTTGACATTTCAACCCCATCGCACACCAACACGGAGATGATATTTCACGTCTGCTAAATTGGATTTCAAAATCGATGCCATTTTCGTTATTGGCCCAAAAAACCATAAAAACGACATCCATATTGATATTAAGACATTGCAACCCGTCACACACCAGCAGATTTCAAAATCAATGACATTTTAGTAATTAACGTCCCTGAAAACCATAAAAACGACACCCATATTGATATTTTGACATTTCAACCCCATCGCACACCAATAGAGAGATGATATTTCACATCCACTAAATTTCATTTTATAATCAATGCCATTTTCGTAATTAACGTCCCAAATAACCATACAAACGAAACCCATATTGATATTTTCACATTTCAACCCCATCGCACCCCGACAGGGGCGATAGTATTTCACGTCCGCCACGTAGGATTTTAAAATCGTTGTTGTTTTCGTAATCAGCAACCGGATAAACCAAAGAAACAATACCCATGTCAACTTTTAGACTTTGTAACCATATTTCCCCTTTCAGGGGTTGAATTTTCAAAAACCTTGAAACACGTATATACTCATTTATTGTTAAAAATACTCGTGTGAAGTTTAAGATTAAATAGTCGTAACTGATCTGAGTTCCCCATACAAATTTTGGACCCTCGTTTCATCCCCTAAGAAGTTGAATTCTCAAAAAACCTGAAACACATGTTTACTCATTTATTGTTAAAAATACTCTTGTAAAGTTTCGAATAAAATAGTCTAAGCTGGACAATCCACGAATGGTCATAGGATATTTTTTACCCAACTACGCTTAAGTAAAAAATAGTTCATTCATTAATTCAACATTAAGTTAATTGTAGGTAGTAGATACATGAAACCCTGATAGGTCGTATAATGTTAGTGCTTAGGTACTAAACAATTGTCTTAATCTATGTCGAGACCATTCATGCATATCGGGATTAAATAATTATTAACCAACACAATATATGTCAAAACGATGCTATTCAAATTAAACTAACTATTGTAAATATCGAAACGATGTCATTTGACTTAAATTAACTACATCAATATATTTAAAAAAGATGTCATTCAAATTAAATTAACTATTACAATGTATATTCTTGAAATACAAAAATCCAAATAATTAAAAAAATTTCAAGACTCCGACCAAATATTATGAATAGATTCTTAGTGATGAAATTCACTTTAAAAACCACAAAGATCGTGGTTGTAAAACATCAAGATTTTCGTAAAAGATCAATATTACAATGTATGTCAAAAACGATACGTTCCCACCTTCTAGTTCTGAATTTAAACGGTTTTCTATCTAGCCCCGTCAAACGCCAAATAAAGAACCAATCTCAGGCCATCAGCTATAAAATAAAGTATAAACAGACCATAAAATTTTGTGGGAATCTGTTCAGTTGCCTAACCGTGAGATCCTCCTTTCACTTGTTATGTACGTGAACCGATACATAAGGTGGAGCATTCGTTCGGTGATTATCATCATTTACTTACCTGTTGTAATTAAATACATTGTTATAATGTTATTCGTAAATAGCGATCGGTAATACACTTCGTTTGGGTTTCGTGGTGTCATTGTTAGATTTCGCGGCACGCACGGTTCTTATAAGAAAGGCATATCTAACGTACGTAACGTACGTAGTGCGATTATTACTCATTTAAATAAAACAATTTCAGTTGACTATGCTTTCCATGGTCAACCCGTGACCATGGAAAGCTGCAAAGTTTCCGAAACGTCGAGAACTCAAATATACGATACGCGATGTAACCCGTTAAATTGTTTTATTTAAATAACGTACGTAATTAAAAAAAGAACATACTTTCCTTATATTTCTTTTATTATTTTAACTTTTACAAGTTTGATATGTCTTCTTGGATAACTACGCATTAAGTTTATACTTAAAAAGGTATATTTAAGATAGGCTCCAAATAGTCCGTTATAATAATTTTTTTAATGTCTTCAATGTACAGACATTTCGTTTTTACAACCTGTAAAATTGGAATGGGCAGCTGAAATACGTCCACTTCTGGTCATAAGTTTCCCCCTAGGATCTCCACGGAACACGGACGGTTTGTACTACCCGCATACAACCGGTTCGATCCTCGCGCCCCATATTGTAGTCTCGTCAGTCTGGAAACAGTAGATTTTAGGATTTTTAGGTTCGTTGTCGCCACTCAAAAATATAGTTAAAAGTGTACGAAGGGTAACCGAAAAATAGTTTTTTTTTAGTTTTTATTTGACCTTTTTGTCAGCGTGCACATACTGATACCAAATTTCAGCTTTCTAGTACTAATGATCACGGAGTTAAGCCGCGGACGGACAGACAGACGGACAGATGGACATAGAGAAATTATAAGGGTTCCTAGTTGACTACGGAACCCTAAAAGAGTAAAAATCGATACGACATGAGAATTATATACGATGCGTAAAAATGTAAAATGTATATCCTGGGAAACTTCATGTTCCCATTTGTATTTTAATAAATTAATAGTTTTTACAAGACTTTTCTAACAAATCCAAACACAGCTATGATACGATGTTCCATCATGAAGTTCCAGTTCATATCTTCCGGCTCCATCATCAGATCAGTTCGATAGTACCATATTATTGTATTGTCATCAGAACTACTTACAGCTGCCAATTTTCATGACGCTACGATCGATCCTTTTAAGATGTTAAATTAGTTACCTTAGATTCCATTACATAGTTAGTTACGTACAGGTCGACCTAATAAAAGCGTGTTAAAAACGGCCTAAACCTTAAATTCCCGAAGACACACAAGAACCGGCCAAGTGCGAGTCTGGCTCGCGCACCGAGGGTTCCGTACAAACTTTCACTTATTCCGGCTTAGCTTGCCGGTTGACTTAAGTTTGCCTCTGGTATCTATAGCGTCACATACACATGAGGGGCAAACTTAATCAAACCGGGCCATTCAAAAATGATTTATGGTGATTAAATTGCAGAGATAAAGGGGGGGAATGGTATTGTTTTCCACATTCTCCTTAATAAAACGAAATTTAAGCTCAATTTTTTTTTCGAAAATGTGCAGATCAAGCCCTTTTATTTAATGCCCTATTTGACCTAGTGGCGAGACTTTAAAGGTTTGCCCTCCCTCATATTGGTCGTTATTTAAGAAAATAAAAATATTTTTTTAAATTTCTTTTCCTTTGCAATACATGTGGGCTGATGTCAATCGTCGGCCATGTACTCGTATATACTCGTAAATATTCCAAATTTCAAATAGAGAGCATAAGTAGTTTTTGAGATATGGCGCTTTAATTGTTGGACAGACAGACAGAGTCGCACCATAAGGATTCCTTCTTTAGCTGTTTGGTACGGTACCCTAAAAGAAGAACCAGTCAGTGGACTTAGATTATCAGTATCTCTATCATGTTCAAGTAATAAAAGTACTCGTTTGGTTTTCGCTCTGCTTTCACTCAGATGCCGTCACGTCTAGACGTAGGCATCACGGTTGGCAATAAAAGCAACTAATATTAATGAAAGTAGCTCCTGGGAGGTTAATATAATGGCAAGTAAGATAACTTTTTTGTAGTTGTTTGCCAACAAATAATGGCTGTGTAATATTAAGAACCCACAAATTTTGCGTCACACGCAGCCTTTATCCAATCTTCTTGGCTGATACACTACTATTGGCTTAGTATTAAAATTACGTTTTGATTCAGAAAATGTCCCAACTTTATTCACCAGTAATTTGTTAGATATAAAGAATGTGTAAAATATTGAAAATTGAAGATTTTAGTAAGTTGTGACACGATGGCACCGACTCCAAAATAACATTTATTGTATATACTGTATAGATTGAGTATACAAACGGTTACTTGTAAGTAATTTTAAGAAACTGAATTATGGCGTTATTTTTTACTTTTTAGTTTTTTTGGAGTCGGTTTTATTTTTTTGTTTAAAAGTTTATTTATTTTACACTTTTTAGTTAATCGTTACTTAAAAGTGTATCTCTTGACGATTCGAACAAGCCCAAACACGGCTAGGAAACATTATTTTATTACATAGATCTGGTGCCTACCTTCCGGCTCCATCATCAAATCAATTCGATGGTAACATTTAAATTTGTGACTATGAAGTTGGTTAGCTAAATTAATCAAGATATTTTGTCGCCACCCGTAAATCATTTATCATTGAGGAGTTCCGATGGCATTCTGTGGTTTCCTGCATCAGTTCCACTTCACCAATTTACCCTTTCTGAATGCAGATGCTTATTATGTTTCTTATAATACCTTCGCTATATGTATGCCTACAATATTTGAGGAGTTCCTTCAATTCCTCATGGATTCCATCATCAGATCTTCACCAAAATTAAATGGGACCAACTAGAGAGTACCTTCTATAAAACCAAAAAAAAATTTTGAAATCGGTCAAATAGTCTTTGAGTAATCGGTGAACATCCATAAAAAAAAAAAAACATTCCGTCGAATTGAGAACCTCCTCCTTATTTTGGAAGTCGGTTAAAAAGTATCGGCGGTCGAAACGCTCCGCGGCCCGGCCCACGTTACAAACGGCCGTATCTATGAAAATCCAGTGTTAGCCTACTCCTAAACAAAATGTACGCGGTGTTCGATCATTTTATATTGGTTACTGACATAGACAGACAGACATACAATTATAAAAAATATAGCATTTGTTGTTATAGCGGCAACAGAATTACATCATCTGTGAAAATTTCAAATGTGCTATCAGGGTTCATGAGATACAACCTGGTGACAGACAAACAGGCAGACAGACAGACGGACAGCGAAGTCTTAGTAATAGAGTCCCGGGTAGACGCTTTGGGTACGGAACCCTAAAAAGTAGATGGCTCTTTTAAATTTAACACTTTACGATATTACTTTGAACAAAGAAACAGTACGGGAACAATAGTTCGTAAACAGCTAATCCATACCAATCCGTACTAATATTATAAATGCGAAAGTGTGTCTGTCTGTCTGTCTGTCTGTTACCTCTTCATGCTTAAACCGCTGAACCGATTTGGATGAAATTTGGTATGGGGATAGTTTGAGTCCCGGGGAAGGACATAGGCTACTTTTTATCCCGGAAAAATACCCTTATCCGTGATAAACGAATTTAAGGCGGACGAAGTCGCGGGCAGAAGCTAGTAATAAATAAATCGTAATTTTTAAATACTTTTTCACGCTTGCAAAGTTGAATCATTTACAAACATCTGGGGCCCATTTCACAAAAGCTTCTAACTTGTGTTACAAGCGGAAGTCTTTTTTAATACATAATGTGGGAAAGAGACTTCCACTGGTCTTGTAATATTTACAAGTTACAATCTTTTTTGAAACGGTCCCATGGTATGTATGTTACTCGAGATATCAGCGTAGATAAGGCAATCTACGCTAATATCGACAGGTGAGATTGCGGTTAAAAAAATAGACGTGCGTCTATCATAAAAAAAATTACGACATACATGTTACAAAAGAAAAAAATAATAACGACACCGTATTTAAACACCAATTTTAAACAAACGATACAGGTTCGTTATTAAAAGGGATGAGATGACAATGGATCCCAATGGTACCGGACTGTGGGGTCTTTTTGAGCCCATACAGATGCAAATGTAGCACGCGACGAGACAAAAAAACCGGTACAAAAAATTGATGCTGTATTTAACAATTATTTGAACGAGGTGTTGAGAAGGAGCGTGGAAACGAAAATATAGGTGTATTGTATAATTTTATTGAACGAATGAGATGAAAGGTATAGTTATATATATTATAGAGTAAAGGTAGATACTAAAAGTATCAAACAAAATGTGGAGATCTGTTCAGCTGGTGTGTTATATATAAATGTGTATGTGTTATAATGGCATATCAGACTATTATTATAGGCTAAAGTAAAACTTCTTTCCTATAAAACAAGTAAAATATTTGAAATATTACCTACTAATATTATTAGGTAAAAAAATATTTCAGTAGCTAAGTATGTCGTAACGTAATGTGTAAATTAGAAAGACGAAACCACAGTTGAGAAGAAATACAGAACTAATCAGCCAGTTATTTTTAACCGACTTCCAAAAAAGGAGGAGGTTCTCAATTCGACGGAATGTTTTTTTTTTTATTTATTATACTTTTACTTCGTTCGCGGAGGAGGAGGAGAAAATGTCATAACCCCTCTTTTTTTCTTTCGCGTAATCGGGTAAAAAGTTTCCTGTCTGTGAATGCCCAGCTACCCGTGTACCAAAAATAGTTGAAATATTTTCAGCCAATTCGTGATGAAGCCACAACTACACAGACGACCTCAAACTCCATTACCATCTTCTTTTTTAAAAATATCTTAAATGTATGTACAGATATTTCATTTTTGCAACTTTATAATAAGTAGTATTGACATTATATATTTTTTTTTTACTGAAGACTTGCTGTTGTTGTTCAAAATCCTCGCACCTACAACCAATCAACAACAATTTTGCTGAACATTAGCTTGAACATTTTTTAAATTTGAAAAGAGAATCCAATAGCAACAACCATTGGATTCTCTTTTCAAATTTAAAAAAATATTTTTATTTTCTAAAATAAGGACCAATATGAGGGAGGGCAAACCTTTAAAGTCTCGCCACTAGGTCAAATAGGGCATTAAATAAAAGGGCTTGATCTGCACATTTTCGAAAAAAAAATTGAGCTTAAATTTCGTTTTATTAAGGAGAATGTGGAAAACAATACCATTCCCCCCCTTTATCTCTGCAATTATATAATTTAATATGAATATTCCACGAAAATTATAACCTTAATATGAGTCTTATTTTTTTAATCACCATAAATCATTTTTGAATGGCCCGGTTTGATTAAGTTTGCCCCTCATGTGTATGTGACGCTATAGATACCAGAGGCAAACTTAAATCAACCGGCAAGCTAAGCCGGAATAAGTGAAAGTTTGTACGGAACCCCCGGTGCGCGAGCCAGACTCGCACTTGGCCGGTTCTTGTGTGTCTTCGGGAATTTAAGGTTTAGGCCGTTTTTAACACGCTTTTATTAGGTCGACCTGTACGTAACTAACTATGTAATGGAATCTAAGGTAACTAATTTAACATCTTAAAAGGATCGATCGTAGCGTCATGAAAATTGGCAGCTGTAAGTAGTTCTGATGACAATACAATAATATGGTACTATCGAACTGATCTGATGATGGAGCCGGAAGATATGAACTGGAACTTCATGATGGAACATCGTATCATAGCTGTGTTTGGATTTGTTAGAAAAGTCTTGTAAAAACTATTAATTTATTAAAATACAAATGGGAACATGAAGTTTCCTAGGATATACATTTTACATTTTTACGCATCGTATATAATTCTCATGTCGTATCGATTTTTACTCTTTTAGGGTTCCGTAGTCAACTAGGAACCCTTATAATTTCTCTATGTCCATCTGTCCGTCTGTCTGTCCGTCCGCGGCTTAACTCCGTGATCATTAGTACTAGAAACCACAGTTGAGAAGAAATACAGAACTAATCAGTCAGTTATTTTTAACCGACTTCCAAAAAAAGGAGGAGGTTCTCAATTCGACGGAATGTTTTTTTTTTTATTTATTATACTATTACTTCGTTCGCGGAGGAGGAGGAGAAAATGTCATAACCCCTCTTTTTTTCTTTCGCGTAATCGGGTAAAAAGTATCCTGTCTGTGAATGCCCAGCTACCCGTGTACCAAAAATAGTTGAAATATTTTCAGCCAATTCGTGATGAAGCCACAACTACACAGACGACCTCCAACTCCATTACCATCTTCTTTTTTAAAAATATCTTAAATGTATGTACAGATATTTCATTTTTACAACTTTATAATAAGTAGTATTGACATTATATATTTTTTTTTTTTACTGAAGACTTGCTGTTGTTGTTCAAAATCCTCGCACCTACAACCAATCAACAACAATTTTGCTGAACATTAGCTTTACCATTTTTTAAATTTGAAAAGAGAATCCAATGGTTGTTGCCATTGGATTCTCTTTTCAAAGTTAAAAAATGTTCCATTTTCAAATTCGCAACTGCCCCTTAATGAATTCCCGCCAATAATCCTTGCAAGACAGCCGTCCTCACGTTTCGTAAGCATACGAGTAGAATAGAAAATGGCAATGGCCAAGAGGGTCACCCTTTGCTGCAAACCTGTCTGACCAGTTTTGTCGTGGGAACCATTGTCCACTGTTGAAACCCCAGTGGGCCCTTAGGGTGGTTGATGCACTTGTTGGAGGGACTGAATATAATGGCGACTCCAGTTCCTGGTTGGGGGAATACGAAAAGTTTGGATGGCGAGCAAGGTTTGTATTTTTTTATGTATTAGCTTCACGTTTGAGCTTGTATTTTATATATTTAGATTTGTATTCTATTTTAGTTATAAAGTTGTGCAGATTTACATAATTTTTTTTTTTAAAAAGAACCGTCATCAAAATAAACTAAAAAGCCAAAAAGAATCTTTTATGTACGGTACGGATCACATTTGAATCACCTTTTGAAGTCGGTACCAAACCATTCATTTATTACTATAAACAAAAATGGCACGCAAGAACCGCGGCGGCGAGCCTTTAGTTATTACCTAAAGGGTATAGCCGTGTTTGGATGGCCAAACTGCCTTTGACGAGAAAATGGTTTTCCTTTTGCTCGGATAACTATCTTTATATACGTTGTAATTTCACCAAATATCAGCCCCAAAATCGGCGTGATTTTTGAGATAATAAAAAAAAAAGGAAAACAGTTTTTATTTATTATCTACTAAAGTAGCAGGCCGATTTTTTTAAAAATTGTATATATTATGTACATAATAAAGGACTTTTTATAAAAAAAAATACCATGTAATTTTATATTTAAGTAAAAAAAAAGTACTTTTTGTTTTACAAATATCATGATAATAATCACAATTTTTACAATTTATTAGTGGATCACTCCACTAGCGTTATTATTATAAACAAAGATCAGAAACAAATGAAAAAAAAAATTTTTTTTTTCATTTGTTTCTGATCTTTGTTTATAATAAAAAAAAAAGTATTTCTAATATTTAAATTTTTTTTTACTTGCCAGGTGGCGACACCTACCAATATTAGATATTTTATGAACCATTTAATACCCTACCACATATATTTTTTCCAAAAAATAGCACTCGGATCAACAGGTTAAAAAAAGCGAATTTGTAACCTCTCATACATAGGTTTCCCATTACTAGGTAGGGTAGACACCCCGGTTTTGGCCACTTTAAGAGAGTTCGCCTATTCACAAGTCCGTCATTTTATATCAATAAGGAACTACGACACTCTTTATGTGCTAAGTAAGTCATTTGAATATATATATTTATCCATCTATCTGTATTCATATTCATTTATTTCATGTTAAAATAACAGTATAATTTGCCTTACTCAAAATTATAAGTATTTTAAACATAATCGTCATCTAAAACAATAAAATTAAAATTAAAATAACCGGTACAATGTCAAACGCAAAAAGAAATAAATTAATAAAACGATTTAAAATAATATATCAACATTATAAAATGTAAATAATAAACACTCAAAGATATCAAATATCACTCGAAGGGATCGTCATTACTTATTGATAAACAAAATAATTAAATCACACAGTTATGTAAAAAAAAATCTTTAAATGAATACAGTGTGGTTTCTAATATAAAAGGTATCTCAATCGACGCTTGAATACGACATACATTATATGTATATAATAACAAAATAATTAAATCACACAGTTATGTCAAAAAAATCTTTAACTGAATACACTGTGGTTTCCAATAAAAGGTTTCTCAATCTATTTTTCTTCACCAAATGATGATTTTCGAGTGTAAATGCTTGTTATACTTTAATAAACACCGAAATCGCCATATATGTGCTCATAATATTCGAGGAATTTCTTCGATTCCTCATGGATCCCGGCATCAGATCTTCATCAAAATTTTATGGGACCAATTTGGATATACCTATTCATGAACAAAAAATAATTTTCCAAATCGCCGTGTACGGAGTTCAGAGTTCTGAAAATTAAAAAAAAACAACCAATAGAGAACCCCCTCCTTTTTTGAAGTTGGTTAAAAATAAATATCATCTGCACTGCGTCAGAAAGAAGCCTTTATAATAATTATTTTATAGAATTCTTTGAATTGAGTGAATAATAAATAGTATAACCGTGATATTCTCTTTTGCTTCCGCGAATATTTTATTATCTATATTAAACTTGTTGCAGTTTATTTCACTTAGTCATAGTAATCACTCGAAGGCTCTGCGATGTTGTGCATTATGTGAGCGTCTCTATTTTGTATCATGTTACTACCGATGGGAACCTGTAATTGGCTTTCTGATACTTATTCTATGCCGCAAATGTATTACTTTTAGCTGTTGGTTCTCCGAATAAATAAAATAAATAAAATAATAAAATAAATAAAATAAACAAAATAAATCAAATAAATCAAATAAATAAAATGAATAAAACAAATAAAACAATAAAACAAATAAAACAAATAAAACAATAAAACAAATAAAACAAATAAAACAAATAAAACAAATAAAACAAATAAAACAAATAAAACAAATAAAACAATAAAACAATAAAACAAATAAAACAAATAAAACAAATAAAACAAATAAAACAATAAAACAAATAAAAAAAATAAAACAAATAAAGCAATAAAACAAATAAAACAAATAAAACAATAAAACAAATAAAACAAATAAAACAAATAAAACAATAAAACAAATAAAACAAATAAAACAAATAAAACAAATAAAACAAATAAAACAAATAAAACAAATAAAACAAAAAACAAATAAAACAAATAAAACAAATAAAACAAATAAAACAAATAAAACAAATAAAACAAATAAAACAAAAAAACAAATAAAACAAATAAAACAAATTAAACAAATTAAACAAATAAAACAAATAAAACAAATTAAACAAATAAAACAAATAAAACAAATAAAACAAATAAAACAAATAAAACAAATAAAACAAATAAAACAAATAAAACAAATAAAACAAATAAAACAAATAAAACAAATAAAACAAATAAAACAAATAAAACAAATAAAACAAATAAAACAAATAAAACAAATAAAACAAATAAAACAAATAAAACAAATAAAACAAATAAAACAAATAAAACAAATAAAACAAATAAAACAAATAAAACAAATAAAACAAATAAAACAACTAAACAAATAAAACAAATAAAACAAATAAAATAAATAAAACAAATAAAACAAATAAAACAAATAAAACAAATAAAACAAATAAAACAAATAAAACAAATAAAACAAATAAAACAAATAAAACAAATAAAACAAATAAAACAAATAAAACAATAAAACAAATAAAACAAATAAAACAATAAAACAAAAAAAACAAATAAAACAAATAAAACAAATAAAACAAATAAAACAAATAAAACAATAAAACAAATAAAACAATAAAACAAATAAAACAAATAAAACAATAAAACAAATAAAACAAAAAAACAAATAAAACAAATAAAACAAATAAAACAATAAAACAAATAAAACAAATAAAACAAATAAAACAATAAAACAAATAAAACAAATAAAACAAATAAAACAATAAAACAAATAAAACAAATAAAACAAATAAAACAATAAAACAAATAAAACAATAAAACAAATAAAACAAATAAAACAAATAAAACAAATAAAATAATAAATATCACTCACTCAAATAAAACAATTTAAACGCATTATATCGGCTATATTATCTCAAAATTGAGTTCGGGAGTTTTAGAACCTTCCTGTTCACGGTTAGTTAGTTTTATTTTATATTTAAATTCGCTACAAACTTGCAGAAACAACTCAAATGAGATAATTACACGCAATGTAATTTTCCGTTATTTATTTTTTTAATTTTAATTTTACAATTTTAATAAAAAAGATATTGCGTATTTATTTTTATACAAGTAAATAAAATTATTTTATTTTTAAATCGAATTGCTGTACACACATTACATATTCATAATTCGTAAATAACTCAGACGAATATTTTGCAATAAACGGAAAATTTCGATTCCTATTGCGCAGGCATTTCTTTATGTCCTATATCATTTATAGGAAACGATAGAATTAAATTTTAATTAGAAAAAAATATGGCTTTATTTATTTGACTAAAATTTATTATTAAAATTGCAAGGCAACATATACATAACATATATACACATATATTAACAAATATTCACAATGAAAAAAAAGTTATAATAAAAAAATTCATTCCCGAAGTCTTTTTGAGTTATTCGTCGAACGAGGCGGCATTGTGTGACCCCTTCCGCAATCATCTTTGCGCATGCAAATAAAGGGTCATTCCTCGCTGTCCTTTCTCACGAGGAAGTGGTCAAACCTGTTTTTGGACGAACCCTTTTCGCAATCACAGACAAGACAACGACTTTCGTCTCTTCCCGGTCCTTTGTCCAAACCAAAAGTATGTCTTATATATGAACCAAACTGGTCTGACCCGTTTGAGGTCATGCGAAACTTGCAATTTTTTTAAAGAGTGGATTTGATCGAAGGTGTTTTGATTAGAATTGAAAGTATTGTTGCAAGAGATGCCGTCACGTCACATTGCTAGACGTACGAGTAAGGCAACACGGTAGGCAATATAATAAATAATATTAGGTATTAAAAGTAGGTTTTAGGCAGATGTATGTGATTATACATAATTGGTAAATATTATTAAATAAATATTTCATGCAATATACCCTAATCACCGATAATACGTCCATTGTCACCGATTTCTTTCGAAATTGGCTGATAATTCAGCGTCAATTGTAATATTGTAAAACGATTGAAAATATCCAGAAAATAATTTTACAAGTTTCAATTCTTGTTTTAGTCTTAAATATTTGACTTGTTGTTACTGTAATACGATATTTAAATACAAATTTTAAGCAAACGATACATGTTCGTTAAAGGGAGAGATGACAATGGAATCCTACGGTCTCCGGACTGTGGGGTCCATTTGATCCTATACAGATGAAAGTGTGACACGCGACGAGAAAAAAAGGTAGAGCTGGTGTATTGAAAATGTTTTCATCGAGATATTAGGATGAGGTGTAAATGCGGAAAGAATGTATAATTTTATTGGCCGATTAAGATTAATGACGAGTGTATCAAATTATCAAAAATATCTAAACAATCTGGGGATCTGTTCAGAAGTCAGGTGGTATTATAATATACCCCCGTGAGATTATTTTTCGACCCGTTTATAATATTGTAATTTTTTGTCACAACGTAACTAAAAAAATGTCGTTGTTCCTTAGTTACCATCCTAAAAGTTTATTATCAAAATGTCTACTAGTAAATAAGTGAACTTAATGATGTAATTAAGCCGCAAGGGCATTTTTATTAGTCTAAGTCAAATACTAACGTATAATTATTTATTCGTACGCCCTCGAAAGGGTAAAACTAGTCGGACATAATAATGCATATGCATCACCCAACAATCCCAACATAACTAAATACGGTTATTATTTATTTACCTATTGTTCACATAAAATATTTGGATTTAGATTTTTTATTTTGAAGTCTACTGATTCTTTTTGAAATAAAAAAAGTAGTTCCATTTTTAAATTCACAACTGCTAACTGTTACCATAGGTTAATTCCCACCGATAATACTTGCAAGACGACCGTCCTCGCGTTATAGAAAATGGCAATGGCCACGAGGGTCACCCTTTCCTGCAAACCTGTCTGACCAGTTTCGTCGTGGGAACCATTGTCCACTGTAGAAACCCTTAGAAAGCAAGGGACCTTAGTTTGGTTGATGCACTTGTTGGAGGGATTGAATACAATAATGAGTGCTGTTCGTGGTTAGGGGATATACTGGCGGTTTAGATGGCATTCTTTGTAAGTATAATATTTTATGAAATATGGATTGAAGTTTGAGCTCGTTTATCAGAGAATCAAAACTGTAATAGTACCTGAAGATACAAAGGTACTAGTAATTTGTTTGTAGCTCTATAAATAAAGTACTGAGAGTCTTTACAGGCGCAGGATTAAACAGAATATACCTAGTTCGTTTGTACTTTTTTTAAACTCAAACTCAATTTTTTTTATTGGTGATAAGTACATATCACAGGTCAGTTAAGTTACAATTACAGTTTTTCATTCCATCTTAATTTGACATATATATACGTTATAATATTTTTACAAATTCTCTACATATTAAAACTATCGTTATACGTATATTATATTATTAGATATTTGGCTAACAGTACGATTCATACATTTTTTTATTTATTTCAGTTGCTGTCTAAAAATTCGTTCAAACTATAATACGCTTGCTCGACAAGCCATTTTTTTATCTTTAACTTAAACGTTGTTAGGCTGGGCGACCTAGTGATTGTGTCCGGCAATTTATTGTACACAGACGGCCCCATGCTATGCGGTAGCTTTCGGTACTTGGCTAGTCTTCCGGGAAGCGTTGCTAATTTGTGAGCATTGCGAGTAGCGTGTCCGTGATTCTCGCCACGAGTGCGATACTCAGAGCGGTGTTCGAATACGTACACTGCCACCTGAAAGACCACGAGGGACGGTAGAGTCAATATCCCTAGCGACTTAAAGTGGGGCTTCGCGGAACAATCTTGTGGTATCCTCACAATTGCTCTAATGGCCCTTTTCAGCATTCTGAAGGCCCGTTCCCAATCGCTCGACACCATATTGCAGTAGGGCATGGACAGTACCAAAGTAGCATGATTGCCGCGTCAAGTGACACAATGTACAATGTACAATGCGTAGCAGGCGCTGCCCAGTTTCCCACACAAGTTGTCAAAGTGCGCTTCCCATGTCACACCACGATCCAGTTGGAATCCCAGAAAGCTGGTAGCCTCCACCTGCAACAGCGTGGTGCCTTCTACAGCTACTGACAGAGACCGGGGCGGACTACCAGACAGGTGAAAATGCATATAATGTGTCTTTTTTAGGTTGAGAACAAGACCATTAATTTTGAACCAGTTGGATAGTTAAGCAGCTAAAGTATTTAACTTCTGCTCAAGATCGTCGACAGACATTAACATGCTTTATTTGGAAAGGAGTACCTAAATAATAAATAAATGCATTTATTTTATATAAGTACAACACTTTTGTGTCTATTCTCTTGATAATTTTCTGAGATCTAACTCCAAACATTTATTTAATTTTCATCTATTCATCTAAAACCTATCAAATGCGTCAAATTAAACATTTACGAAATTATTTAGTTTAACTAAGTATAGCATACTCTGCCACACAAACATATGTCACGGAGGTCACGTTTTTCTACAGCTGACCGTTCAATCGATACGTTGATTTATTTATTTTATTTGTAATACGAGTCGCTGCAGAGACAGTTACCACCTGCACCTTTATACCAAACAAAATGACAAAAATAGACTTCTCCTTCAAAGACTTTTTAAAGGTTAGTTATTCGCCGAACGAGCCAACACTGAGTCATCCTTTTCGCAATCGTCTTTGCGCATGCAAATAAATGGCCATTCCTCGCCGTCCTTTCTCACGAGGAAGTGGTCAAACCTGTTTTTGGACAAACCCTTTTCGCAATGACAAAGACAGGACAACGGCTGTTGTCTCTTCCTGGTCCTTTGTCCAAACCGAACTGGTCTGACTAGTTTGATTTGAGGTTGTGAGAAACTAGCGTTCTTTTTAAATAGTGAATTTGGTGGAAGGCGTTTTGCTTAGAAATGGAAAGTATTGTTGCATGAGATGCCGTCACGTTGCTAGACATGAAGCATCACGGAATCACGGTAGGCAATAAAATAAATAATATTAGGTATTAAAAGTAGATTCTAGGCAGTTCTATGTAGGGTAAATAATTGGTAAACAATATAACTTATTTAATAAGTGATACCTACACGTAATTTTTAAATGGTTCGTGCAATATAATCTTAAATATTTAACTTTGTGATATTGTAATATCCCCGATATTTAAATAGAAATTTTAAACAAATGATACATGACCGTTAAAGGGGAGATGACAATGGATTCTACGGTTTGCGGACTGTGGGGTTCATTTGGACCTACACAGATGGAAGTGTAGTGTGGCACGCGACCGCAAAAAAAACAGGTAGAGATGCTGAGGTGAAAATGTTTTTATCGAGGTATTGCGATGGGGCGTGAATGCGGAAATTTGAATGTAAAATTTTTATTGACTGACGAGTGCGATTGAGACGAATCCAATCTACATATTATATTATGTCACATAATATAGGTATTAACAAAAATGTCGTTTTTTTTATAGCATAGGGGTCGCCTGATGGTAAGCGATCACCGTCGCCCATAGACACTTGCATCACCAGAGAAGTCACAAGTGCGTTGCCGGCCTTTCAGGTGGGAGTACGCTCGTTGTGTACTGATAACCGACTCTAAGGTTTATTATCAAAATATCTAATTTAATTAAGTAAACTTTATGCTGTAATTAGACCAGAACAGCACTTTTACATCAAGTTTCTATCACTGTAAAGAAAAAACACTGAATACTATTATATTTATTTTTATCTTGAAACATTTATTATCGGAAAAATATGAGCAGTTCCAAATTCGCGCCCATGATTGTATATGATATAACCGTCGCATTCTTTTTTCAAATAAAAATTTGTAGTTCCATTTTCAAAATCGCAACCGCTTACCGTTGTAGTCATACGTAAATAATTCCCACCAATAATCCTTGCAAGACGACAGTCCTCATTTTATAGAAATTGGCAATGGCCACGAGGGTCACCCTTTGCTGCAAACCTGTGACCAGTTTCGTCGTGGGAACCATTGTCCACTGTAGAAACCCTTAGAAAGCAAGGGACATTAGAGTGGTTGATGCACTTGTTGGAGGGATTGAATACAATGATGAGTGCAGTTCTTGGTTAGGGGGTATACGGGCGGTTAAGATAAGATGTTTTGTATATGATTTATGAAATATGGATTGATGTTTGAACCCGTTAGAGAAGTAAAACTGTGATATGTCAAGGTGATATAACAAAGTTAATATGTTTGTATGTCTTTAAAGTACAAACAGCAACATACGTAAATGACCATTTATAGGCCTTAAATCAATGTCAATAAGGTCTAACAATGGACACTTAAGTGTGTGGTTGATGGTACTACCATAGTAATATTTTTTTAATGTGTTTTTTTGGAAACGGGTAAATAATGAATGATTTTACATAAGTAGGTAAATAAATACTACGGGACAATTAAATAAATACTAGGGGACAATTTTACACAAATCGAACTAGTCCCATTGTAAGCTCAATAAGGCTTGTGTTATGGCTACTAGACGACGATATATATAATAGATATACTTATATACATAGAAAATATCCAAGACTCAGGAACAAATATTTATGCTCGTCACACAAATATTTGCCCTTACCGGGATTTGAACCCAGGACCTCAGCTTCGCAGGCAACGTTACTCCCACTGAGCTAAACCGGTCGTCGAAGATAGAACAATCTTGTTATTTTATTCTATTTATTCTATTGAATATTGATACTTTCTTGAGAACTAAATGACACAAATTCACACTTCACTTCGTATTTATGTGTGTGTGTGTGTGTTTTTTTTGTAATTATGATACTAAATAAATTAAAAAAAAACCGATCTTAAAAAATTCGAAGTCCAAAAATTCAACTTTTACGAAATTCTGTAAGTAAATGCCCAAGTCACGTCCCACTAGTCCCAGTGCTCATAACTGTGCCATTAGTTGGCATCCTTAATTTTGAATTCATATAAAGAATAGAGGTTTCAAACAATGACCCAATTATTGTAACTAACATGACGAGCATTGGAACGTTTACCTTGGTTTAAGTAAGTACTTATGATACGTTTATTAATTTATTTTATATGTAAGAAGAATCGTTGTAGATACATTAAGTAAATATCTACATACAAAAGAAAACAAGGGATAAAAATCAAAAATATAAAGTTCTTTTTAAATATTTACTTTAACGGTGAACTGCTCGTCGAACGAGCCACGGTGAACTGCTCGTCGAACGAGCCAACACTGTGTCACCCTTTCCGCAATCGTCTTTGCGCAAGCAAATAGGGTCATTCCTCGCTGTCCTTTCTCACGAGGAAGTGGTCAAACCTGTTTTTGGACGAACCCTTTTCGCAATTACAAAGAGAGGACAACGACTGTCATCTCTTCCCGGTCCTTTGTCCAAACAAAACTGGTCTGACTAGTTTGAGGTCATGAGAAATTTGCGTTTAATTGTTGTTTTTTTACGATTAGATAGGATTTGGTCCGAAGGTGGCTTTGTTTCGAAGCGGAGAGTATGTAATCGATGGTGCTGAGTCGGAAAAAAATATTGTTTGGTCGCTTTTTAAAATGCTGTAAAATGGGACCCTAAGTACTAAACTTTGGGTAACAAAACAGTCCTACAATAAAATTTCTATTGCAACTTAGTTACTAGCTTAGCTTCCTTCCTAGTTCCCGTCTAGTACTTAGAGGTCATTCACATCTAGCTTTCCTAGAATTAAGTGCTCGTACAATTTGATTTCTAAATCCGGATACAGTCCTTCAGTTTTATCTTTGCGATGTAAATTACATTACATCATGTAATTATTCAGTCCTACTGTACAGATTAATTGCCAGGAAATCGTTAGTAAGAAATTTTTAATTAATGTTCTGTTTTACCTACTTCTTCGAGCTAACCCTTTCCATTACACGTACCTACCTAGAATCAGAAATGATGATATTCAGACCCACAGATGGACTGACAGACATACGAACAGATAGCTGTCTTATTGATAATGGATTAATGGAATTCATTCGGTACCTAATTGGTAATATTAAGTTTCTCAGAAATGTGTGAAGGTAGACACTTTAAACGCCACTCAATGTGTAGGTAACTGTTACTTTTCCCACACTGTACTAAACTCTGATTTTTAATTCAAGACCAAAATCTGACAGTTCTCATCTTGATTATTTCAACAAATAAACATTATTTCATTCAAATATGAATGAGAAATCGTGCAACCCGTAATATTAGGGTAAGTTTTATTGATAAAAATACTAACACTTAAGAGTCCCCAGTAAGCTCGGTTCTCCATACAAACGAGGTTACGCTTTCATTTTAAAACAGTTAGCTAGTTTGCTCTATAACTTTGTGCTTAGAATAAGTCAAGGTATATGCAGGCCTGTAATTTGTTTATATAGCTTCAGAAAACAAAGTAAAAAAAATACAGCGGTTTAAGTTTTTCATACAAAACTTCTTTTAGCTGTACTTCGTTTGTTTTATAAACTGGAGCCATATAAAGAAATTACAGGCAATTATATCATTGTATATGCAAAGTTTCGTTAC
The DNA here is from genome assembly GCA_905404275.2 of Hedya salicella. Lineage (NCBI taxonomy): Eukaryota > Metazoa > Arthropoda > Insecta > Lepidoptera > Tortricidae > Hedya > Hedya salicella. Next base: position 6,189,344 of record FR990100.1, read on the forward strand.
AATCCAACACGTAGTTTTAAAATGAGAACGAAACTCCGTTTGTATGGGAAGGTGAAATTCGGCCGAGCTTGCTGGGGACTCTTAAACCAATATGGAGTGATCACAGCGAAAGTTTGCCCTTGAATTAAAAATCAGAGTATAGTTAAGTTACTCTAGCCTAGCGTAGGGTTGCCATACGTCCCGGTACGCCGGACGCCGGGACATGTCCCGGTTTGTAGCGTGGTGTCCGTCCGGGTCTCGGCCATTAAGGAAATTGAACCGATATCAAATGACAAATTAATTAATCATATGTCGAATTAATCGGTGCGTAAGATAGGGTGTGTTATAGATCAAAACTAAGAAAATTGGCATGTACATACGTAATACGGATAATCTGTCGCGCGTCGCATTTGGACCAGAGTCGAGTGATTTTAGACTATAGTTAGGTGGTTTTACGGTACGTACGGAACCCTGTGTGCGCGAGTCCGACTCACACTTGGCCGGTTTTTGATCTGTACCTACACAGGACCAGGTATTTTACTGTCCACATCTCCATATTTATGGCAACCCTAGCCTAGCGCCTTTCTAGAGGGATTTTGAACTATTACTTATTGCTTTCTGCTTTCCGCTGGACTCTTTTTGCGGGGTCTGTTCTCCTATATGGGATTGGCCTCCTTACCTAGAAATACTCCATGTATCTTGCGAAATGATTTCAATTTCATCGTTATCTTTCAAAATTTAATATTTCCAAAGTCCACTTACCGAGTGACATACTGGCAGTTAGTGTGTGTTCGTTCTTCCACTCCTTAAATACCTATTCATGATTATAAATAGAAATAAATAATAAATCAATAAATATTACGGGACAATTGTACACAAATCGAACTAGTCCCATGGTAAGCGCATTAAGGCTTGTGTTTTGGGTACTAGACGACGATATATTTAATAGATATGTTACTTATATACATAGAAAACATCCAAGACTCAGAGACTCATTATACTTAACTACTTCAAATAAAAAAGAGTAGGTATTATATCTAATTGCAATTTTCAAACACCCACTTACCTGTGTATAATAATTGGAATAAATAAACCTATCTAACCGCCATCGTAAAGCTCACGTACCGAACCGATACGTGCAAATCCATTTGTCCAAATTTAAAACGCAAACTGATCTTCAACTGACAAAATGTATTATCTGTGGGTCAGCACCTTTACAATAGTAACGCCTTTTTATAATCAAACGGCGCCACCGTAAGCAGGAGCGCAACCCAATAGGGCGGGGAAAAGCCCTTTCGCTACCTGTGTACCCTTATAATCGAGTACAATAGGATATGCAAATTGCGACATGACTTATAGAGCATCTTTATTTTGATGTCAGTACAGCACAAGTCCTTCTACCGAGTACTTCAAGACACCATTGAAGGAGTTATAAAGTTTGTTCAGTGAAAAACGGTTTCTTTCTGGTGATGTTTATTTGTAAATAAAATAGAAGTACAATAATTTTAGGAAAGGTAAGTGATTACAATTATATCACATATATTTTAGAGATAAATATTAGGTTCACCCTAATGAAAATAAACAATAAGATATTTTTTAGTACTTACGCATAATATGATTTTGTTATATATTTTTTTGTCTTAAATATAGTGACATTTAAAATTGAGATGATTAACTAGCTAATAAATTTTGACACAATAAGTAGTAACTCATAATCAAAAGATATATAATATATATAGGTTAAAATAATAAATTAGTAGGTAGTACGCATAAGGGCGGTTTCATAGTTGACACTTGCTTAGTTACGTTATTTTTGTATTTTAAAGCATTTTTCTATTTTTTTTTAGTTTTTAAGCGTGTTTATTCCGGCTCGTTCATTCGGAGACGAGCGAAATCTTCGAAGACGATGTTGTCCTCTTCCTCATTGGTGTAGAGAGAGTTCTCGTAGCGGTGTCTCTCAATGCTCTGCATTTTCTTCATCGCGTTGAAACGCTGGCGTTCGACAGAGCCTGCGTTTGGTAAATATTTGTAAATTAATGTGAAAGGTATTAATATTCATTTAAAAATTATAAACAGCCAAGAGCGTACCAACTCAAAAACTGTAAGCTATTAAACTGATTCTTCAGTAAAAAATAATATATTATCAGTAAGAGCTTAACATTCGATATAATATGCTTTTAACGCTAATATACAAGTATGGCAAAATATTGGAGGGGTATTTTTTCGTATTTATTTTGCTTCAATTATCTTTAAGATTATATAAAAAACATTAATATTCCATATGAGTAAGTATCGTAAAATTGTATAAGTATGAATCGTACCTTCAGCGGGATGCAACAGTTTAAAGGGCACATCGGTGACCAGCTCGCCGCCAAGAGTCCCGCAGTTCAGTTTGACGCGAACGGAGTAAGAAACCACCATACCAATGGCTTCAGTCGGGCACTTGCCCTCGGCAACCAAAGTTGAACTCGCTAGATTTACATCATCCTCCTTGAGATGACCATCCAAAGCCACACCTTTAAAATAATTATATTTATTTGTCTTTGCAAAAATATGGCAGACTAGAGGAGTACATGACACCCTGTCAGGACGCTGCAATTCTCTGGAAACAATTTTACACATTTTTTTTTCAATTTTATGTATTACATGTCGACATCAGTTTATATACGTTCAAATAAATTATGCAAGATACATTACACGTCAAGCTTATTGTAGGTATAAAAAAAATGCAATTTAAGTTTTCTGAGTATGAACCCTTCAATGGTAGGACACCCAGAGTCTTAACTGGTTAAGTATCGTTGTTAAAAGGCAATTAAATTAGCATTTCATTATGTCTTTTCAATATCACTGTCTTATCAGATTCTTATTTCATTATTATAACAGAATTAAGCTTAAATAGAAAACTCACCACGAATGTCCTTGTTAGTACGTGCCAAAGGCACCAGATAGAATGTCTTTGACAGACTGGCTCCAGGGGTGATAGGGCATCCTTCACGGCTCTCCAAAGAAGCGACATGGCGGCTGAATTGAGAGTTGATCATCGTTATCTCCACATGCTGGACGACCATGCAGCGGATGTTACGCACTGACTTCCTGGAGTTGTTAGAGATAATGATGTTGGCTGCTAGCTTCTCGCCATGGTAGTAGATCTCTCTATCCAGGGTCACTTCCAGATTGATCTTTCCATTGCTGAAAGTGAAGCCCTTGCTTACAAGGGAGCTTGGAAGACGGCGGCCACGGCTAGCTGGAGCGTGCTGCAGCTGTATACACAAACGTTAATAAATTAGCTTAATATGTAGCGGATCATAAATTAAGGTAGTCACTATTCGTACAGTATAATATCTACCTTCTTGATGGCGAGCATCACCGAGCTCCTCTTATGGCTCTTCTGATCTTCGCTCTCAGCGACAAAGGTTCTAACGCAATAGTCTACACCCATCGGCTTGCCCTGATCTTCTTCGGAAGGTTGCAGAGTGATCTGAATGAGTAACAAGTTTTGATTAGAACTGTTATCACATACACTTACTTTCACGTAAATATAGAAAAGTTCATGTTTGTTTTACCGAGCTTGGAGCCATTTCTGGGAAGTTGAAGGTGAAAGGATAAGCGTTAGGGCCCAGCTTCTTCAGCAGCTTCTCTTGAACAGGAGTAAGTTCCATCTTAGAGTTGATCATAGGGACAACTTGCTCTTGTCCAATGACCATTTCCTTGGAAAACTTCACTCCCATTACTTCATCTTCCTCTCTACCATAGCGGTATGTTGTCACGAGCTGGAGAATAAATAAAACTTATGAATCCATGTATAAACTGCACTGCACTTTTCATATCACATCAACACTTCACTTATGTACCTGACAGTAGACCTTTCTTCCTTTCAGGTAATCGTTGTCAACCACCACCACTCCATCGACGGGGTCGCAGTAATCCATATGATCAATGAAGTCCCGCTTGCCCAGGTAAACCGTAACTTTGCCATTTGGAGTAGTTTTCTTGAATACTTTCACAGCGACAACCATTCTTATGAAGGTTTTTAAATTTAACGGACGAGGGAATTAATATGAGAAACTTTCTCACTAAGGAGTTGTGTCTGTATGAGGAGACCACCAGAAATGATCGGTAGCAGAGAATTTTACTTTTATATGTAGGAACATGTGAGGTTTCCTGCAAAACGTACTAACATTATAATAGGATTTGGTCTGTAGGCGTACAAATAGGATTAAAATCGTATGACGCATACTCGCACAGAAATCGATTTTGATGTCACACCACTATTGAGCCCTTTTCGTCAAACCGAGCAAAATGTCGTAGCGAAACGAAACGTCACTCTGACGTATTGTTTTGACACATAAAAACTAGGTTAGGCTTCGACTATATCGGATTCTTTCTTATTGATGGTTTGTTAGACTGAATTTATGCTAATAAACAATGAAATTAGCTGATAAGTATCTCGTTAGATTTATAAGATTGTAAACTGATAAGTTATCTGCGTGGACCATGTAACAAAGTGAGTTTCTAGTCTTATTTTTGTCCTCCATTTCCCAATTAATATCGTAGTTTTTAAATTTTCATTTTTGTTTTAGTTATACTATCAGTATGCCGACGTTTTTGACGCCGGGTCGGCACGGGTACAGCGTTCGGTTTTCTCGGACGCGGCCGGACGCCTTAGCTGTCGCTACTAGCCAGTATTATGGTCTTGCTGGCGGCGGAACCCTATTTTTTTTGGAGCTTGCACCCGATGGAGCTACGATAGTAGAACTACAGAAGTTGGAATGGAGCGATGGGCTGTTTGATGTGGTATTTATGAATATTTTAAAATGTTTATGGTCACTGCATGATATAAAGTTACTTTCTAACAGTGATACATATTTACCAATATATATATATATTTACTAGCTTCTGCCCGCGACTTCATCCGCCTTAAATTCGGTTATCGCGAATAAGGGTATTTTTCCAGGATCAAAAGTAGGTTATGTCCTTCCCCGGGACTCAACTATCTCCATACCAAATTTCATCCAAATCGGTTCAGCGGTTTAAGCGTGAAAAGGTAACAGACAGACAGACACACTTCGCATTTATAATATTAGTATGGGTATTCTAACTATAGTAGGGAACATGAAAGGTCTCAGTCTCAGGAAATCTTATTAGAACCAAATACATGCAAGTAGGGCATTGTCCTATTGGAATTCAATCCAATTTAGCTAAATACTCACCTACTTGCATATACTAGTCCATAATTTCAATAAATCCAATGGCTTTCGCTAAAATTAGATAAAGCTGTGGTTTTATGTCAGTAATAAAGAAACTTTAAATTGTGTTTGATACAAATGTAATGAGAACTGCCAATGACAATATCTATAAATTTTTTGTTTTTTTTGTTGGTGAAATGAGAAAGTTTATTTATTTATTTATTTAAACTTATTGCACAATTGAAAAATGTACAAATGGCGGACTTAATGCCATAAGGCATTCTCTACCAGTCAACCATTGGGTCAAACAGAAACAGTTATATGGGTGCAGGGCCTGTAAACTGAGACAATTGAAGAGAAATATAATACACAGATATACTTATAATATATACGCACATAAACTTACACAAATACACAATAGAATATATCTACATACATATTGTTTTATGTACCTAGTTAAAAACACACAAAAAGTTTACTGTAATGATAGTTGATGACGGTAGTTTTTAAATGTGTCTTTGTAAAAGCAGTCTTTGATTATGTCCTGGTATAGGAGGGTTATGTTTTTAAAGTGTATACATGTCTATTTCTTCAACACACTGCATCCTAACTAGCTTTGAAGTAGGAACAGACTTATTTGCCTACAATTTTAATTAGTCCATAATAAACACCTTCATTAACCACTATTTTCCAATTTTGTATAGGATAATACATCATAACCACACCCACGTAACCTTGAACTATTAAACAACATACTTGGCATTTACGGAATATTCAAATATCACAGGTCATGTGCTGAAGCCTGATAACTGCGGATCGCGGCGTCAGCACTAATGGACTTATATCTGACTAGTTGGATCTATTTATTTATAGACGATTGACTTAAGACCCGAGCGGCGTGTTTGTTTATGTTCTGAGTTACAGTGCTTATGTAAGGTATGGTCAAGGACACTGCAATGCAGGTTTTAGTTCAGATAGCTAAGTTTACTGAGATATATATATAAATTTCAATTGAAAGATAAAGTACATTTTTTTTGTTTAACACTTACAACCAACATTTTCGTAGAGCTATGCTCGTAGCCTTTAACATGGAATAAACTGTATGTAATTAATTGTCCTTGTGGGCTCTTGGCATTGACATAAGCTGAGCCAGCTTGCCTTTCGTTGTTTTGCATACTTCTGTACCTCACCATAGATAAGTCATAACCCAATTATGTAACTATACAAAAAGTGAATAAATGTCTTGTCATGATCTGATTAGGTTTTTCTGGGTTTCCCTAATCCTTGCAGCAAATGTTGGATCATATTGTATGTCTCCCAGCAAACATTCACTCTCATGTAACTGACATTTCGAAAGTGCTTGTAACTAGGCCTACTTGAATAAAGAATATTTTGATTGATTGATTGATTTTATTATTATTATGTAGAAAAAACTTGTTACGAGCAGAGTGCCTGCTGAGCGGGCTCTCTCAATGTGTTAATGGTCTTGGGTCTTTTGATGTATTTGATTATTTACCTATCCATGCAGATCTCTGTATTACAATATTGATATATGAAGATCTTGGTCCAAAAAATTGCTGTGATCTACTGCAGTCTAAGCTGGAGTCAAACCTCTTTCATCTGTCTTATTGAGCTTTTCACCTAGATGTATATATCTGGTACTAAATATGTGGTTTATTCCAAATCAGGTAATCATTGCCACAGTTCATAGTAAAAGTCTGCTACAGCCTAATTTGTTTTAAGATGCTAATCACTTATATGTATTGATAACTGAATTATGCAGTGTTAATTTTTGTAGATATTCATATGTTCATTTATGTGGTTTTTATGGGTTAATAAAACATAGTGTTCCATTTTTACAAGATTTATATTAGACAGTGGCGTGGATTGAACATGTGTATTATTTCCTTGGATTTATTTGTGAAAAGCACTATACTAGCCTCATGTATAGGTATTGTCGGCCTCGTATCTCTAGACGGCCTCGTTATCACTCGGCCATCTATAACTACTCGGCCGTCAATCCCCTATTTCGCAGCCTCTTTAGAAATGTACTATTCCAGACGTGGTCGGGCGTGACGGACGGCGCGGCGGCGTGCGGCGCGGGCGACGGGTCCGTGATCGTGTTCCGCGCGGGCTGCGCGGCGCCGCTGCGCGTGCTGCGCGCGCACACCAGCGAGGTGTGCTCCGTGGACTGGCCGCGGGCGCACCTGCTCAGCGCTAGCTGGGACACTACTGTCAAACTGGTGAGTTCTATGTCCTAAATCAAACACAAATTTATTTATTACAGGGTTCTATGGCCCACCTGTACATAGAAAATATATTTAAAAAAATAAGTGATACGGACTAGTTAAAGGTCACCAAAATGAAAAAGTATATTAGGATTTTTATGTTTGTATCATGGTTAAACGAGTTTCAACTATTTTTTGTACACGGATAGCTGGGCTTCCACAGATGGTCATAGGATCCTTTTTATTCGTCTAAACTGAAGAAAAAAGCGAGTAATGATTTTTACTCTTCCGCTTACCAAGTTGCGAGCACCTTGTAGTTAAATATAAACGAACAATATAAATATAAAAATACTAACACGGTTCTATAACTGACGATGTGTGACGCTAAGGGTTAAATAATGTCAAATAGAGAAAATGTGTTTCTTTCTCACAATTCATCAAACAACCCTGTCCTGCCAATGATGTATGCTTTTGCCACAGAGGAATCGCTGACTCTCGATTCACAGGCTTTGTCCTAGTCTGAGAGGCTCACTCTTGGTGATACTGTTACAAATCTAATGATCAACATATTTTTAAGTCAATAAAGTTATTCTTATTCTTAAGTACTGTACTTAACAAACGTAGAAATATCTAATTGAGCCTAAAAATATAGGTTAAATTAAAAAAATATATATGTAATGCCACTGGCTTTGCAAGCGTTCATAGGCTGTGGTGACTGCTTAACATCAGGCAGGCTGTACGCTTGTCTGCCACCTTACTAGTATAAATATATAGAAAATTAAACGTTACCTTGTGATTCTTTAGGGTTCAATAAAGTAAAAATGTATGGCAACTATCCACTTAAACGCACTTTTTAACGGCTAAAATAAGAAAATGCTATACACTTCTCACTCCTCCATACACTTGTGACACGAGTGACGTCGCTCGATTTGTATGGGGCGTTTTAACGTCCAGCCATTGCCCGATTTTGAATCTCGATTTTAACGTTTAAGAGCGTGTTGGACAAGCTCAGGGTAGGGTTCCGCAGCCGTTTATACAAAAAAATGCACTACACTACAAATGAAAAACTCGATATGAAAAACTGCACTAGCAAAAGAGCGTATTTTTTTTTTCATTTATTTGGGTAAACAAACAGTCATCACAATCTTTATATACACCTAAATATGTTATAACACAATTTTTCAATTTATGTGTGACCGTTCACCACTTATTAATATTATGTATATTCAAATTTCATCATTCGTAGCAGTCAAAGAAACGATTATATATTTAATCCGCATGCATGTTAGATGCACCTGTGTGTGTACAAAATAGTACTCGCACACATGCATATACGTGCGCATACAAAGAAAGACTTATCCATGGCACTTACGTCCTTTTGTTGAGAAGCACTGTTTTTTTGCAATAACTCAGACGGTATATTTGATCATGTTGAAAATAATTCTCGTTGAAAGTATTTATTATGCTTCATCTTTGTAATTTTTTCATATTTTTAGAAAATAGACAGGGGGACGACACAATTTAAATTACTTTCGGAGCGATTATTTCCGAAAATATTTCACTAAATCCAAAACATTTTTTAGAAACCTCAGTTTTTTTTAAAAAAACTGTCAAAATATGTGCCACACATTGATATTTGCTGTATTTTTTTTAGTCTCGGTTTCATATAAAGAGTGCCCCTAGTTTTTTTTTGTTATTTAACTATTGAACTAAGTAGCGGTTCATACAGTCTTATATACACCGCTACTTAGTACAAAACTACATGATCTATATTGACTAAATTTTAAAGATTAGATTTTATTTATTGATTTATGCTGCGTTTTCCGGTACGTAGTTGCCACTAAGAACTCGCTGGCTTCAGGGGCAAGGTGGACTGTGGATGACCTAGTGAAGGTCGCTTGATGTGGGTGGCGCACCACTGACCGGTCATGTTGGTTGTCTTTTGCGGAGGCCTATGTCCAGCAGTACACGTCTTTTGATTGATGATGATGATGTGAGGTGCCTACCTGACATTCTTATAACTATACTAGAAGATGCCCGCAACGCGAGGAGAAAAAGTCATAACCCGTCGTTTTTTCTTCAGCGTAGTCGGGTAAAAAGTATCCTATAACCATCTGGAGATACCTAACTACCCGTGTACCAAAAATTTTGGAAATCTGCTTAGCCGATTTTGCGTGATGAAGCCGCAACGACATATACAAACATACAAAAAATCAAAAAAAAAAATTTTTTTGTTTTAGTGACCTGCAAAAAGTTCGTAACAATATTTTTTTTGGAAATATCTTCAATGTACAGACATTTCATTTTTACAACCTTATAATAGTATAGATTTAAGGGTCAATCAACTTTTTCCGTGGGGCTACTCTGAAATTCGAAATACGAAGTTCGTATGGCGACATCCTGCTCACTCAAATACAGTTTAACATCAGAGCGAGAGGGACGACACGTTACGAACTTAGAATTTCGAGATTCGAAGTGACCCGGTGACGTCTTCTGAGTCACTTTTTAAAACTTCAATTTTAAATGATATAAATATAAATGTTTTATTCAAGCCAATACAGGTCCATTTTTCAAGGGCTAAGGCTCTTTTTAAGGGCTAGAATATTAGCACTTTTTAAAGTAACTCAGTCACTATTCTCTCCTGAGTTATGGGACACTATAACAAGAAAAAAATTACCCACACATGAGCCATTTGTGGAGCCTTGTTTATTGTAATATCATGATTCTCTATTTCTTAACAAACATGTAATATTTTCGATTCCAGTGGGACCCAGAATCCGAAACCTGTCTCAGCACGTTCGCGGGTCACTCCCAACTGGTCTACACGGCGGCGTTTTCGCCTCATTCCCCTGCCACATTCGCCTCCGTGTCGGGCGACGGTCACCTCAAACTGTGGTCGTGTACGGAGCCGTCCAGGCCCGCGGCTGTGGTCAAAGCTCATGATGCTGAGGTAATTAGTAGCTTACTACATTTTATTGTGATTCTCTAGTACTCACCAGCTATACGGACACTATAGCGACATTCGCCTACCACTTTCGTCTTAGTCGGGCGAATGTCACCTCAAGCTTTGCTCGTGTATGGAATCGCCCAGACCTTTGGCATGCATGTGTGACCATTACAAGAAGCCAAGATGATTTAGTAACTTATTACATTTTATAGTGATTTTCTAGTACCCACCAACTAAATCGACACTTTCGCGTCTCATTCCTCTGCTTCCTTCGCTTCCGTCTCGGGCGACGGTCACCTCAAGCTGTGGTCTTGTGCGGAGCCGTTTAGGCCCGCGGCTGTGGTCAAAGCGCATGATGCTGTAATTTAGTAGCTTATGACATTTTCAAGTCTCAAATCCAGTGCTTCCATTGGTTCTTAACTCAGTAACTGATCTACACGGCCGCTTTCTCGCCTCATCTAGTCTCAACCCGAGTGATTCCTTTGGCACTTAACTCACTAACTTGTCTACACGGCCGCCTTCTCGCCTTATTCCCCTGCCACCTTCGCCTCAGTGTCGGCCGACGGTTACCTCAAGCTGTGGTTGCGAACGGAACCATCCAAGCCTGCGGCGTTGGTCAAAGCGCATGGTGCTGAGGTAATTTGGTAGCTTATTACATTTCCTAGTCTCATGTCTAGTGATTTCTATGGTACTTAACTCACTAACTGGTCTACACGGCCGCCTTCTCGCCTCATTCCCCTGCCATCTTCGCCTTGGTGTCAGGCGACGGTCACCTCAAGATGTGGTCGTGAATAGAGCCGTCCAGGCTTGCAACTGTGGTCAAAGCGCATGGTGCTGAGGTGATTTAGTAACGAACTCTTAGAGTGATTATTTGGTACAAACCAAGGATCATTAAAACAACAGAACTGACAGTCAAAAAGCCATTCCCTGTTATGTACACACAACGCCATCTATGTACAATAATTAATGTTTACATTATTCAACTTTGCAAGCGTGTCACATTATTTAAATGTTACGATTTATTTATTAAGCTTCTGCCCGCGACTTCGTCGGCCTTAAATTCGTTTATCGCCGATAAGGGTATTTGTCCGGGATAAAAAGTAGCCTATGTCCTTCCCCGAGACCCGTCAAATCGGTTCAGCGGTTTTGCCGTGAAGAGGTAACAGACAGACAGACAGACAGGCAGACAGACAGACAGACAGACAGAAAGACAGACAGACAGACAGACAGTCACTTTCGCATTTATAATATTAGTATGGATTGGCTGTTTACGAACTAATTGTTACTGCACTATGTTTCTCTGTACAATTATAACACCGTTAAATGTTTAATTTTAAAGCGCCATCTAGTTTTTGCCACAATATCCTTGCGACCGGAGCACGAACCAACGCGTGGCAAATGACAGTCCTCTTGTTTTAATGGTCCTTGGTACAAACCAACTAGTCCGCCTGGTATGGTGACCTGGTAGCATGACGTCTTGGCGTCTGAGACATAGAATTCCGTCAGACTGATTTGATCTGTGGTATAAGATCCCATCAGCCTGTACAATATGTTTCATTTCAGGTGCTGTCTTGTGATTGGAGCAGGATAGAAACACACGCGATCGCGACAGCTGGGTCCGACGGCCTGGTCAGAGGCTGGGATCTCCGGCGGCTAACGTCTCCTATGTTCACTTTGAAAGGTGAGCAATAGTAAACAGTAGCCGTCTCTTTTCTTCCAACCAGTAGTTTCATACAATTTATGATACTGCTAGCAACAACAAGGTGATCTCATTGCATTAGTAAAACGTATTGGCGCAGCATGAAGTTCGAGCCTTATGGCCTGATTACATTTTGTTTAGTGATTAGTGCGATTTCATACAATTCCTATTTGCCTTTAGTAGCAAATGCATGAACTCGCACTAATCAACTTGTAAAACAGGCCTTTAGCCATCTGGACAGCTCGTTTAAAAAAACGTAACTAAGCAGCCGTGTATGACTTCACTTACCATGAAAAATAACTTTGAACCAGACTTTGAACAGGGTATGTTTGGCTAGGCCTCCTTATCCATAATCAAATTCAGACCCTCAAATGGGAATGTGAACCGCGGCCACTTGAGTAGGGTGGGGACGCGGTGCGCAAGGCACAACGACTGTAGGTGGGTTGAACCGGTTCGACCTGACATAAGGTGTGGAAGAACGACAAAATCGGCTATAGGGGAGAGAATGAGACGATTGGCCGCCGCCTGCAGGGTGGATGATAAAATGCAGTGGCGATGCTTGGAGTCATTTCACCATATTATTATTCGTTACTTACAGGGTGTGAGTGTGCTGTCAGAAGAGTCCAATTTTCGCCCCATGCCCCGTCGGTCATAGCGGCGGTATCTTACGATTTCACCACAAGGTATGCGTCCATATTTCCGCCCAATCTAGGAGGCTTTAAATTTAAATATATGTGCACTTACATTAAAAATACTCGACACCGGAAATGTATATTTTGTGCTCCAACTTCGAAGTAGGCAATCTTCTAATCCAAGCTCTCTCAGAGATTCCTGCTCAGTGTAGTGGCAAAGTAACGTTCTTGTTACATTGCTATTCAATTTGATCAGGTGTTTGTTTAATTTGTCTACTATACTCCGATTCATAATAACATTCCAAAATGTGACAGTTCCATTATGATTATTTAGTTATCCTTAATACGTCGTTCCGTAAAAATATGTGTATTGTGTAATCTGTGAAATTACGGTACGTTTTATCAACGGAAATACCCACACTTCAACCAAAATGATGTAATGACAACTAATGTGTGCTCGTAAACGTCATATTTTGGAATTTAATTATGAATCGGAATATTATTATTTCAATTAATTTAAATTTATACAGATGTAGTGTATAATAGTTTTCCTTCGCATTTTTACGGAAACTTACGAACGTGTTTTGCTATTTCAGTCGGTGACAGTACAAAAAGTACTGAGGTTGACTGAAGTGACATAACAAATACGAACGTTTCCGAGAAAATACGATGGAAAACAATTATGCACTACATCTGTACATATAAGTATCTTTATTTACCTCTGTTTCGAAATGAGCGAGAAGCCGTTACTCATTTATTTAGTCGTCTCAAAACTCATTTTCCATTGATGTGTATATTCGTCCTTTGCGAACCCTTTATTGTCAGCAACATGGGTTTACAATGGACCCTCTTTATAGCAGTAGTTCTATAATCGGATTATTATTTAGTTTGGATTTTTCTTTATGGGAAAAATGTTAACCGTTGACTTTTCCAAAGGATATGGGACCTAAAACGAGGTTGCGAACCCCTGGAGACCATTCGACACCACTCGGAGTTCACTTACGGCCTCGACTGGAACGGCCTCCGGCCTCACCAGATCGCGGACTGCGGGTGGGACTCGCTGGTACACGTATTCACGCCAAGGTCTCTAGCGTGAGGTAATAAACTACTAAGATATCTATCTATCTATCTTCTTAGATAAGATAATACGTTTCGAAATAACAAAGAAAGTGGTATAGGGGGTGGTAGGGGGGCGCGGATGGATAAAATCCCAGGCGTACAGCACAGTGCTCGCTAGTGGAGCGGTGACACATTGGAAGCGTAATCTAAAGGTACCAGGTTCGATTCCTGGTGTGACCACGTGCGAGAGCAATCGTGTTTTTCTTTGCGCTTTGATTTGTATCTATATCACAGTAAGATCACACATTTATTTGTTTGCTACACACACACATACATACACATACACAACATATGTCGTAATTCGTAATTTAATAGCAATCGAATCACACTTTGAGCGCGCATATAAGAATCGGCGGATTAGGATTGATTCACACTTTTATTAGTGACAAGTGCGAGTTGATACATTCCCTACTTACGTTTACTAGCAAATTTAATAATTCGAACTTGTCACTTATCAAAGTGTAAATCAGGGGGCCGTTTCACAAAAGCTTGTAACTTGTATTACAAGCGGAAATCGCTTTCTAATACCTATTGTTGGAAAGAAATTTTATTTTCTCTATGAAACACGCTATCGACGCACGTTCCTAAAACGCGCGTTTTAAAAACGTGGTGTGCCTATGTACACACAGTCTATCAGTCCGTCTATGCCCTTGAGTCCAGTCTTCTAGCGTAACGTAGGTTCCTACCTACCTAGAAACCCGCCGGGTGGGCGCTCTGCTCGTTGTAAGTTTTCGCTATATACGTATTTTCCCACGTTAAAGTTTGGCCAGAGAAACATGTTATTGACATTGAAACAAAATCCTTTCTATGACAACAATCTTACGTATAAAAAAAAACGTTTCTATGCATTCCGTATTGCCAGGTGATGATTTTTAGGGTTCCATCCATACCCAAAGGGTAAAACGTAACCCTATTACAAAGACTCCGCTGTCTGTCTGTATGTCCGTTTGTCATCAGGCTGTATCTCATGAACTGTGATAGCTAGACAGTTGAAACTTTCACAGATGCTGTATTTCTGTTGCTGATAACAAAATAAAATGAATATGTATTGAACAATCCGGTTGCGTTATATTTGCATCTCATTTGTAAGCAACGCTATATTTACTAAGTGCAAATTTAACTTAACCGGCCAGTTAGGTTAGGCTAAGAGAAAATTTGTTCAAAACGCACAGTGCGCGAGTCCGACTCGCACTTGGACGGTTTTTTTTTAATTTGACGCATTTTTTCATGATCATGCTGGCCAAACTCTTCTGCTACGTGCATAGTAAAACCTTGATTATGAAAGTGTTAATTAATATAAACTTTCTTTTTTATAGGAAAGGCGGGCTGATCAGTGAGTGAGTACTGATTTGTGATATTGGAACGATCTTGTTGTATCATAGGAGTGATATTTGTCAATCACCTCTTATGTGTTGGATCAAGCAGGGAAGAGTTTCGTGAATGGTGGTTGGTTTAAGTGCTTATAGTCAATATCATTTTAACGAAGAATACTGTAAGTTTCACAAGAATATTGTGGATCAATCGATTTGAGTTATTGTTAAAATTCAACCGTCTGGCAAAATTGGGTATTTCCGCAAAAACTGTTAAACCTTTTCGCGACTACTATAATACGGGATGATGACTATTTTAATTATTAACCAGTCATGAAGATTGAAAAAAATCTGTACACGCATTTATTACGTAATCAAAAAAATATGGAAATACATTGATGCAAAATGACGCGCGATGTCACTATTGAGTACAGTGTATACCTAGTTATGACGTCATGAGCCCCTGCTGCTTTATTTTATTTTGATTTCGGAATAGTAAAAAATACCGTGTCCAATATATTTTTATTATCTAACTGAAAGTTGAATTACAATTTTAATTATCGACCATGCCTATTATAAGATGACAGCACTTGCAGTACCGCACATACAGACGCAGAGATGACAAAAAATCATGTTTTTAGAGTTGACGTTTTGAAACTTTCTAAGCGATCATGGTCGTGGTTCGTGATCTTTGACCGAGGCTATAAGAACATTTATTGAATTTATTTTTTGAAGTAAGGTTATGCATTTACCTGGGTAGCAAAGTCATTGTACCAATCTTATCCTCACCGCAAACAAATTATAAACCCTTCGTATGCTTAGACACAGATACGTGCAGAACATTTTAACCTCTATGATAAAATTTCATTTCACTTTTTTGACATCGCATATGAGGGGTTAGTACGTTTTCTTGCGGAAATGCCCAAATTCGATCATAGCTTTGTCTGACGATGTAACTTTGATAGAACTTTGCTTAGCAAATAAGAGAAATGTAAACATGAACAAATTGGACAGACGACCCTTTAAGTTTATCGATAATTGACAACGTTTCACTTTATGACCAGCCTTTTTTATAAAATCAAATAGAGGATGAAAATAAACTTCGTTCGCGGAGGAGAGAAAGTCATAATCCCTCTTCAGGGTAGTCGGATGAAAAATATCCTATAACCATCTGTGGATACCTAGCTACCCGTGTACCAAAAATAGTTGAAAAAGAGTTTAGCCGATTTGGCGTGATGAAGTCACAACGACACATACGAACATACAAAATATAAAAAAAAAATCGATTCAGTGACCTCCAAATAGTCCCTTACAATCATTATTTTGAAAATATCCTCAATGTACCTACAGAAATTTCAGTTATATAACTTTGTAATAGTATAGAAATCGTAGTAGTCTAAAAGATCGTAGGTGATAAATAGAGCCTAGGTGATCGTCACAGCCTATAAGATGATACAGAAGCATTATTATATTATGCTCTGGATGTAGTATGGAAATGTTATTGTCCCGCTGTTCTTTTTGTGCGCTGTGACTGTCGTCATATCCACCTGGTGACGTCATTAACAGGATCGTATGCTTCCTTTTTTCCCGAATATCTTCAAAACTAGTTGCTATAATAATATATTTGGGTTTCTTGACAATGAATTGTAACAGAATGGGTGTCGATTTAATATTACTTTGGAATTTGAAATGTTGTCAATCCATACTAATATTATAAATGCGAAAGTGTGTCTGTCTGTCTGTCTGTTACCTCTTCACGCTTAAACCGCTGAACCGATTTGAATGAAATTTGGTATCGAGATAGTTATCCAGGGAAGGACATAGGCTACTTTTTATCCCGGAAAAATACCCTTATCCGCGATAAACGAATTTAAGGCGGACGAAGTCGCGGGCGGCCGCTAGTAGTCAATAAATGTCGTTTGTCAATTGTCCTTTAAGGCGAAAAATAAAATAAAATTACAAGTAACTCGAGCTTTGTTTTCAAAACTAAATTGCATGCTTTGACAACATAGCTCAAAAACTGTCACATCTGACCTAATTTTTTCCACTATTCTTGAATGACTGATGTATAATTTGTATATCTCAGTATCTATAAGCCAAATATAATTCCATTAATATTCGTATGTTTAAATTTAGGAAGGGTAGGCCGACTGTTAAAACGCAATATGATATTTATTTCTAGATATGTAGGTAAGAATTATTAACGTTTGTTTTACGAGTAATATGTACAGTCCCCATCAAATATTCTGTAGCTTTCAAAGTGACAAGTATACCGCAACATATATTTATTCTTTGGGAGCTACGGACTTTTTAATGTACATAATGCACACGAGTTGATTCCCGTACAATAGGGATGACTAAATTTTAATAATTAGACCGTCATGTAAATTAATAAAAAATATTGAACACGTAGTTTTTCTTTTTTTACGTAGTCAAAATGTGGCGTGACGTCACTCCTTGGTACACATTTTACCTATGAGTGACGTCACGAGCCCCCACTCCTGAACTTTAATGCGATTTATCTGAGTATTCTTTTATTGTTTTGAAAAAGCAACAAATACGTGTCCAATATTTTTTATTATCTGACAGACTAATATGGAATATGCATGAATTTTTATTTTTCCTTCATTAAAGGTTATTCATATAACAAACAGTAGATAAAAGTAATTTTTCGAATAACTATAAAAATAACCAAGATATAAGCCATCAAACTTTTCATTCTATCTCTTTCTTGCAAAACAGAATTTAATATGAAGTTTATATGGCTGGAGTGCACTGTGACGTAACATATCGGACCTCTCTGTCTAATTAGTAGTTTAAAATGCCTATATTATGCGTATTTCTTGGCCGATTTTAATTTTCATTTCACATTTTCAAATAGTTTTTACGGTATTTTGATATTTAGTTAAGACGCGATAAAAAAATCATGCATGTACCCTATTAGAATTTTGATTTTCATACCCGTCATCATGCCTATTGGCGACAAAGACTGGTACAAAAAACCGGCCAAGAGTATGTCGGACTTTGCTCAGTGGAGGGTTCCGTAGTCGGTATTATAAAGGAATGCACTCGAGATGAAAAATAATATGTTAAAAAGTGCACCAGCAAAAGAGCGTCGTATCTTCGTGGCACCTACGTCCTTTTGCTGAGAAGCGCAGTTTTTGGGCATTAACTCAACAATGGTATATCCGATAATGAAAATAATTTAAGGCATGATACAAGAAAAATCTATTTAAGCACGATTGAATATTTAAAACAAAATAAAAACGAAGAATTGAGTAGCATTTCGATAAAAAATGTTTTGTACAGTGTGCCTACCATAAGCTGAGTTTACGATCGGCGCTAGCGAGTATCTCGTATCGAGAGTCAGTGCACCTCTCTCGCTTGCGCTAATAGTGCGAAAGAGATAGACTGTCATCGAGCGCTCGATACTCGCTCGTGTCGAACTCATGGTAGGCGTGCAGGTCTAACGCTTAACTGGGTTTGTTAGGTAGCGGACGCGGTACGGGAGGGGTGAAAAGTGACGTGACATGACGCGTCCTAACTGTCTCGCTATAAAGCCTGACGCCTGACTGAAGTTACGCGTCGTTTGACGTTCCGTAAACACACCCCTCCCTTACCGCTCCTATACCTCAGGAACAGACTCAGTTATACGGTAGGTCTATAATTGGTTGTTCACTTCATACAATCTTCCTACACTAGCGCCATTTTGGACGAATTTGGAACTACTATTTACTTCTTTCTGCTGGACACTTTCATGTTTTCCTATATGCGGAATCAACGCGTGTGTGTTTGGTACAGTCAATATCAAATAATCTGTAACATCCACATAGCCAAATACATGGCAATACCTTTTTTATTTTCACAAATGTATGACGATAATTATATTTGACCATTAAAATGTTACAGTCTTTTTGATGCAGACTTTTTACAGTGCTATATATCATATATGCTCCCTATCATATATGATAGGGGGCATTATCATATGTCATATATATGATAGGGGGAATTCCACCGAAATATAAACTTTCGCTGGTGAAGGCTATGGCAGCTATACGTACAAAATAAACAGCAACACAATTAAGTTTGTAGGCCTTATGACAATGTCAATAAGGTCTACTAATGGTCACTTAAGTCTGTGGCTGATGGTACTATATCAAAATATACACGGTGCCCGCGAGGAATGGGAAGGATTTTAACCACGTATTCCTGAGGCCATTAGGAGTAAAAAAAAGAACCAAGTCAAATTCAACAAAAGAAAAACAAAATCTAATTTAGTCGATTTTTATGCATACATAAATAAATTACGCTTCTCTATTAAAATAATCCGTTTTAATAAAATGGTGCCAATTTTTTTTCCAAAAAAGAATGATTTTAGTGAGTAGTAGCTGTCACTTTGATTTCTGTCAATAGCGACGCGAAACTTGGCCACATATGTGGCAACGTCGCGATAAAAAGAGCATAATTGTTCTTTAGCAATCACAATAAATTGTTTACATGAAAATTGATAATATCTTTAAAACTCAGCCGGATTTGCCTGGGGTTCATATATTTTTTTTGCTCCTAATGACATAGGGCATGCGTGGTTAAAATCTTTCCCATTCCTCGCGAGCACCGTGTATAAAGCTTTAGAAAATACTATCAATGTAGAAATCAAGTTAAGAAATATTTTCGTACCAAAAATTGGCTTCTTAGTATTGATTATCAAAGAAAATGGTCACGTAAGCATCATTCTGGTAGAATAGCTAATTTACGTAAATAATAATCAGTTTACTAGTTCGCCTTGTTTTGTACTGAAACGTAACGAAATAAGGAACTACACTCTAGAGCAAAAGTTTCACCCTAATTTAAATAACAGCAATAGATTTGTATTATTATGAATTACTTGTTTTATTTACATAATATACTATTCTTTGCAATACCCAACTGTATTAGCAATTTCCGCGATCTTATTATAGAAATAGCAACATCCAAATATGTCGATTGCAATATCTCGCTCCGTTAATTTTTTTTTCATGGCTTTTTATGAGTTCTATTTATACCTGATAAGTAGATTTATTTAACTGTTATTTTAACAGTTTAGATGTTAAATATAATAAAGATTATGACAGAATTAAAAAAAACTGTACAACCCTGCACTATTTTCGAAAATATGACGATATTTTACCGACTCGAAATGTTTGTTCTCGAGTGTATATCATTGCGTTTATTAGTGGATCAACTTTTTTACCCCCGACAAAAAAGAGGGGTGTTACGAGGGTTGCTACTTATATATCCGGAAACAAAAAACAAACAAACGTACACGGCTGAAAATAGTTTTATTGTTTTTCAAAGTATTCCCCTTGATGATCTATGCACTTTTGCATTCGCGTGAACCAATTTTTAAAGCACTTCTGCCACTCCGCCTGAGGTACCTCCATAACGTGTTGTTTGAATGCGTCGACAGCATCTTCAGCGGTCGAAAATCGTTGACCGCGTAATTTATTCTTTATATTTGGAAATAAATAAAAATCGTTGGGTGCCAAGTCAGAGCTGTACGGCGGATGACCCGTTAATTCCACATTTTGACCCTCCAAAAATAGAGTTGTTTCGCGTGACGTATGACAGCTGGCATTGTCATGATGAAGAATGATTCTTCGTCGCTGGTTAGTTTTACGAATTTGTTCAAATACTTCCGGTAAGCAAATGGTCGTGTACCACTCTGAATTAACCGTTCTACGGTTTTCTAGTGGCACTGTAGCTACATGGCCATTAATACCGAAGAAGCAGGCCACCATTTATTTCAATGTACTTTTTGCACGAGTAACTTTCGTAGGGTTCGGCTCATTTTGAAACACCCATACCGTTGATTGTTGCTTCGTTTCGGGATCGTATGCATAGATCCAGGATTCGTCACCTGTATAGATGTTATAAACGGCTTTTGAGTCACCACGGTTATATTTTTTTAACATTTTATTGCACCATTCGACGCGAGCATGTTTTTGCTCATTTGTTAAGTTGTGGGGTATCCAACGCGAACAAATTTTTTTTACAGCCAAATAATTATGTAATATGCTATTAATGCTGGTCATAGAAATACCCAGAGTCGCCTCTATCTCGCGGTACGTAACATGTCGGTCGTCCATTATAAGTTTTCGCACAGCCTCGATATTTTGTTGTACAACGACCGATTTCGGGCGACCTGCCTTAACTTCGTCCGTAAGCATACTACGTCCACGATTGAACTCACTAAACCAGTGATACACAGTAGTTTTAGATGGGGCTTCATCACCAAAAGTTGAAGTTAGTTGATCTATGCACTGTTGTTGCGTTAAACCACGCCGAAAATCATAATAAATCATAGCACGAATATTTTCACGAGTGAGTTCCATTCTTGCTGCGAGATGACATTTAAAACCCGTCAAAAACAAAACACGAGCGTTAATAAGGAAGAAAAAATATACCTTATATACTTAAAAAAGTTCAAATTTTACCATGGCGGTCAAATATGCTATTTAAGAAGATTGTAATCCCGGTTTCCGGATATATAAATAGCAGCCCTCGTATAAGTTTACCGTGTCCGTGACTCTGTCTATCTTTGTATCTGTCTGTGGCATCGTAGCGCCCATACGGATGGACCGATTTGAGTGCGTTTTTTGGGTCATAGATAATTTTATCCCAAGTGTTCTTAGGTTTGTTTGATGAAATTCGGAGCACTCGTCTCGAAGATATTCAGCTTTTAGTGGAACAAGTGACCGGATCTCAGCCAATATTGAAGCTAGGAACTCTAAATTTTGTTGTTATGTTCATTTGTGTCGGGGGGTTTTTTAATTTTTTTAATTTTCTGTTGTTATTTGCTGTTGTTTGTTTCTGACCCGTAACTCAAGAGAACAGTGACAGAGTTACTTAAGAAAATGCAAATAATCGAGGCTATTAACATACTGACGAGATGGATATTTACCATGCCGTTTATATATAAGAAGTATTATTTACAATTATTCCACTTTGCAAGCGTGACATAGTATTTAAATGTTACGATTTATTTACTATTCGTTTTTTACGAACTAATACTGTACTTTACTTGTAAAGTTTAGTTTTCAAGCGCCATCTAGTTTTACACTGGATATCCCCTTGCAGTAGGCGCACGATCCAAAATATAGCTATTTAAAATTGATTTCATATTTTTAAGATTTAATTTAGTTAAGTAATATTTGTACAAAACGCAGCTTAATGGGAAATAGTGAGCTGATTAACTTTTAGATAAATTTTGAGAAATACTCATTTTGTCTGTCTTATAAGTTCTGTTATTTTAATTTTAAGGTATCGTTTTTATTATTTTGTACATAAAAATCTGTTTAATGATGTTCTATTCTATGATGTAAAATGTTTTAATATCCTGCGGTGTATGTAAATAGTGCATAGTATTATATTATAATTTGATAAATAGTATTGTGGGTGGAAATAAAATAAGTAACATTTCGTTTTTTTCGGAATACTGCTTTTTTAGGCTGAACTTACTCAAAATTGTTTATACAATGGAAGAATATTTCTCACTTTCTTTAAATTCATACAAAAATGTAACGAAATGAAATGGAACATTTAGGACTTATTTTTTCTTGTATGAGGTTCGAATGTATAAACAATTTTGAGCAAGATAAGCCCAAAAAATGTATGTTCTGAAAAAAAAGTACAGCGTCAAATAGTTTCATTTTTAACCGACTCCCAAAAAAGGAGGAGGAGGTTCTCAATTCGTCCGAATGTTTTTATTGGATATAAAGATACTTGACGGTATATTTGGCGCTTTGGATGCAACAGATTATTTGATGCTGACTGTACCTACACTTTCTAATTATCACCCTTGTACAGTCACCAGCATTAATATCTGCCACAACAAAGCGCGCATAAATATCTGACACGACTCTATTTCTAGGGCGGTTAGAACGTGACAAATTTTCGCCCGCTTTTTTATGGCAGATATTGATGCTGGTGACTGTACCTACCGGCACTATACATTGGCGTAAGTCAATGCGAAGTGAGATGCACTGCCGTTTATATATACTAGAATGACTGCAACATTTTTATAATAGCGTCAATGTATCTCGACGTCGCTTCGACTCGCGCTAATTGGTATCTCTGAAGTTGTCACAAATCAAGCCAAATATTAGTGAAGTTATCAATGAGTGTTATAAAATGTATATTTCCTCAACTGGCAATTTTAGGCTTTTGAACTTTTTAATCAACAGAAAAAGGAGGTTCTTTGTCAAGTGGCATGAGTGAGTTGCTTAGTAAAATTACCCAAAAACACATACATTCGACAAAATACATTCGACTCGAGATCCTTCTCCTTTTTTGGAATCGGTTGAAAAACGGCAGTTATGAGGGCTCTCCGTATTAATTCTGTCACCAGATGGCACCACTGTGGTGACATGTTTTGGATTTTGACTCGTGTCAATGTAAAAGGAGCTATTGCCATACCGTCTAGTGATGTAACGGTTTCTGACTCCACTTGGTGAACATAGATAATCATAGATGAAAACAAAAAGTATAATGTAGTCTATGGAGTGTAGATGGTAAGGAGCACAATATCTGCGTATGCACATTATCCGTCAAAAGGTGTTAAATTGGTGGCACTACTGTAGCGATGCCGGAAAAATAATTTTGGACATGATATTTTCTTCTGTTTCCGCGATTATTACTCATTGAAATAAAACAACTAAAATGAGATAATATACGCGATATAATCCGTTAAATTGTTTTATTTCAATTTTGGACATGGTTAAATATATCAAAAGAAGAAGAAGGGATTTAGTATTATTTCGATATAAACAAATGAAATTAGTCACGATCACTGTTGATGACATGGGCGGGACTGAGAATCAACGGCTACATTCAATTCATATGTACGTGCTGCACTAGCGCCACTGGACTGATTTAGAATTATTATTTACTTTCCGCTGGACACTCATCTGTTTTCTTATATGAGTTTGGCCTCCTTACCTCTATACTCCATGATGTAGTCGTTACTGATATGTCAAAACTCCGCTGCTCTGACGCTTTAGTGACAACTGGACGACAGAAATTAGGGCCTTATCAGTATCACACTAACGATTTGTAAGTGACGCGATCAGTGAGTGTGGTCGCGGCGACTGTTCAAAATGCAGATTGAACGCCGCGTGATCGTTGCGCCCACGCGCCAGTCACGTTGCGCAATCATTTCGTTTGCAACACGCTCGCAGTCCGTACCGCCAGTCTGATAAGCAATGGGTGGCTGACGCATGCAATTTTGTCACGAAAACATAAGATGTCGAGATCGTGCGCTAAATTTCGGGTACGAATTTTCTTAATATAAATGTATGAAATTTTACTTGTCTCGCTATTTTAATTCTTAGTATAACTAAGAAGTATTATTAGTAACTTTAAGATGCTAACCTAAACCAGCCATGTAGTTTTGACATGCAATTATGTCCCACATTATTCCAATTCACGTTTTGAATATTATTTACTGCTTCAAATTATGTGTATTATACATAGTTTGTAAACTTAAATTGGTATAAACATGATACATTAATTTCAGGTATATCCAAATTAATATAATCGTTTGACACTTAAGTCACGTAAATTGCATTTGTCAGCGGCCCTTTAGTGATAAATTCCCAAGGATAGAGTATATGCTGACTTTCGCGTAAACAGGGTCACTAAATAAATGTCCCCTTTTAAAAATGTATGGCCCACTTATGAGCGCCCAAGCCTTTTTGTTTTCATCTACGCTTGTCACAAACATTATGATAAACCTCATACTCGGTTTGCCGATTGCAGAATTCTATCAAATCATTATCAATTATCACAACGTAGCAGAACGGGGTTTAATCGCGTATAAATGCAATTTATTTAGCTAGTGGCTCTGTGAGGTATAGATGCCGCCATATTGAAAAAAATGTAAAAGCTGCTAAACATCCATGTAATTATCGAACCTATTTTCAAAACTTCAACATCGGACGTCCGCCGGACATACAAAATCGCTCGAAATGTTGAATCTCAAAATGTTGAATTCTCAAAATGTTGAACTGTAAATCTTGGAATGTTGAATTATTAAATTGTTGAATCTCAAAGGTTGAATTCTTAAAATGTTGAACAGTAAATCTTGGAATGTTTTCAAAAATTTAAGAATTCATTCTTAAATTTTTGAAATTGCAAAAAAAAATGGTATGGGTCACTCTTTTCATTTACCACTTAGGGATATAAAAAATACCCTACGATTTATTCTCATAAAAAATATAACAATCGGTTAAACCGTTTGAGGAGTTTGGTTACAGCAAACACTATTAAAGAGAAGTTTATATGTTAGAAGAAGATAATATCGCCTCGTACATTTTGCCCTTCATGTACGAAATTGCCCCAATTAATGCTATACAAAAGATATATGAAAATGTGAAAATGACAGAGTGTTATCATCATTATAATAAAGCAATTTGGCAGAAGGCGAAAGAATAAGAGATAACCCAAAAGAAAAAGAAAACCACTAACAACTAAGTATGTCAATAAATCGGAAAGGAACATTGTCCGATTATGCTCTTATTTTGTGCTACTGCCTCCTAGGCATATGCAAAACACCTGGCATGTGATTAAAGAATTAGCTCCAAATACACCGAAAATGCATTCGTTTCTGGATTATTTTGAAAATAGCTGGTTTAAATAAGGACCACAATTTGTTAAGCCGTGCAGATGATGTCCACAGAACTACAAATTCGTGTGAAGGGTATCATCGTAAATTGAATTCCAGACTAAGTACCTCAACATTTCGAGAATTCAACATTATGAAAATTCATCATTTTGAGATTCAACATTTCGAGAATTCAACATTTCAAAAATTCAACATTACAAGAATTCAACATTTTGAAATTCAACATTTCGAGAATTTAACATTTCGAGAATTCAACATTATGAGAATTCAACATTAAGTTCCGGAAGGGTCGAAAATCCAATAATGCTCAATAAAAAAGCGCAGAGCTTTTAAACCGCCGCCGTGTGAATTAATACATGGGTATCAAGGTGTATCATTAAAACTTTTTTTAACGCTGGTTGAAAAAGCTCTCGTGCGAATGAGGCCTAGGAACTGGAGAGGTATCAACATCTTCTTAAAGTGCGTTTATTGAGCTGCCCGCGCTTTGTCTTGATTATTAGTTTGTACAGTATTTTTAAGCGCATGCATTTAGTGAAGCCCCGTTTTGTTATGTTTTGATAAGGTGTGAAAATCGTGTAGTTTAAAAAATAATGTCAGTTGAATGGAATTTCGAATAAAGATCATCTCAATGGCTAGGGCCATGGCCTCTGTATGGTATAAATCAAATCCCCTTTTATAACAATTTTAACCATAACTATGTGTTATCTTATGGAATAAAATGCATTATCTGTTAAATGTAATTTTATTTATAGTTACACAACATCAAATTACAAATGATTTTATTTAAACGTGCCTTTAATTTATGGTTACGCAACTCATTTAAGGCTTTTACTCATCGGAAAATTAAACTATGTAATCGTATTAAGGTTCAAAAGTGACACATTTAAATTTCCTGACTGTACATAGCGAATAATCAGTGAAAATCATGCAAACTACTTAGATTCAATAAATCGAAAAGAGTAATCGACAATAGTATTTTTTTTTTTTTACTAAATTCTAAATAAACATTTGTAAATACGGGTAATACAAGATACTGACAAATGATTGCATTTTAAAGTATTGTTAATTTTATAAATAAAGAAGCTGATATTAACTGTCATCAAATACCGTATTATTATGACGAAGGAAAGGTTTATTATATTGTGTTGTACAGTTTTTTTTTCAATACTAGTATGGTTTTAGAAACACTGGCCAGTGTCGGCCTCTTCATCAAACACCAGTTCGCAATTTCATTTTATTATTTCCTGATCATCAGTAGTGCTTTCAATTTCGCAATTAGTTTGTTTGACCAGTATCGGAAATTCCAGATTTTTTGACAGTGACCATATAACCAATTCCGGAACAAGACTTAGTGCCACGAGGAGGTATGCGTTGACATTTTTTAAACACCGAAACAACATACCTATTTTAGAAAAACCTCACAATGTCACCATCCGCAATGAACTTTCTAAGTCACAAGTAATTTTATTGGTCGATTCAGTAATATTGTCTCATTTTCATCCTCCTGACCCTTCCTTCTAGCGCTGATAGCATGTAATAAACCGACTTGAGGTCCTCTTTCTCGTGCCCGCGGCAGATATTCGTCACGCTGGAAGAGCGGTCCACTAGCCTGCTTTGTCTTCCTCTAATGCCGCAAGTGCGAGGAGTTACGTCGGGCTTATATGGCATGCTGACTTCCGTGCGAAAGGTTGCTTGGCATA
This sequence comes from Hedya salicella, assembly GCA_905404275.2. NCBI lineage: Eukaryota > Metazoa > Arthropoda > Insecta > Lepidoptera > Tortricidae > Hedya > Hedya salicella. The sequence continues at coordinate 6,216,804 of FR990100.1, forward strand.
TCGCTTTGTAAGCTAGCGGCTCGTCTCCTAGTGATGTGTTGGCTGAAAACAAAGTTCCATAGTTATCAACTACTACGGCTTCCAGCATCTATAGTGCAGTCAGTATCAAATAATCTACACAATCCAAAGTTGCAAATGTAACGCAACACATCTTTATTCTTTTTTTTTTCATTTAAGAGCTTTGTCACTGACTAGTCACTCCATTGTTAAAAGGCGTTCGCATTTACTATATGACATTAATTACGAGCAAGTGTGATCATTACGCCCCCGGGCGTAATTTATGTCATACGTTCGCGTATCGCCTGTGTTTAACACTACTTAGAGAGTCTTACCATAGACTTGGTTGCCTGGCAACGGGCATCTGCTGAGCGAGGGTGTCTGGGAGCCACTGTGGCGCCTACAGTACGGCAGGCACCCCCGATATATCGCCCGACACAGAATCGCATGCCTATTCGCGTCGTCGCGTTGCGTCATGTCTAAAAACAATCACATTGAGATACTAGAAAATGCAATCATAATCCATAAAAAAATTATAACCTTAATTTCTGCCAGTGTTATCGGGAAAGAAGTCTCTTAAACTATCATGGGTATATAACTATCCTTGTACAGTCAGCAGCAGCAGTTTAAACAAAATGAAATAATAGTCTATATTCTGTAAAAAGGCCGCAAGGGCACTTTTACAAGTCTGACACTATGCCATTTTCCAAGAGGAGACCACTGTTGAGAAAAAGGCCGAAACAAACTCAACATTCAGTCATTGTAAATAGTCTGTAGCATCCGAAGCGTCTTATTCATCGTCACGTATCTTTATCCTGATAAGATATATAGATTATTGTGATGCGATATATTTGGCGTTTTGGATGCTACCGACTATAATATGATGCTGACTGTATTAACACGGTCATTGCGGCAATTAATTATGTTAACTTGCAGTTAGCCGTATGAATTCACGTAACCCCAACCGCTGTGAACGTGTTGGTGAAGATTGAAATCATCGGTCCAGTCGTTTCGCTGCGACGAGGCCGGAAAGACACATAGGTACAAATAATTCAAAACTTTACTGTATAAATAGTACCTAAGCAGTGGTAACAAAACCAAAGTAGCTGACATAACCCAAAAAATCGCCAAACAAAAATGGTAGTGTACCTACGGGGCACATTGTTCGTAGAATCGATAGCCGCTGAGGCGGAAAGGTTTTCGAGTGGCGACCACAACCACGATGGACTCCCTAAAAAGTGGACCAAGGATCTCGTGAGGAAAGTGGAAAGCTTGGGAGGTGTCTTCGTAAGAAGTACTGTCCGCAAATAATATTTAAAAGAAAAATATCCGCGCATGGCGTGAAGAATTTGATAAGTCGTCAGTAAAGTTTGAAAAAAATCAAACCATAAGACTCATATCATATCAATCTAAGTTCAAATTTCTTTAAATTTATATTTCGACTTATGAAGTTTTTCACGCTATGCAAGGATATATTAAACGTACAATTGTATTTTCCTCTCGCCAATTTGTCGGCCAACAAGTTGCTAATGTACCGGGCACAAGAGGAGAGTTCGCTGATGCTCGGCGAATCTGAAATGACTATTAATCTGGGTAATGAATATGTAGTCAAACTAAGATCAACCGGGGTTATTGCGCTCATAATGCATCTTTTTAATATTTCATAAAATCGGGTTACTTTAAAGCTACATCGACCCTCCCTGCCTAAAGTTTCACACTATTAGAATAAATAAGTGTCTAACATTATTTTCCGAGCTTTGATGATTACATTTTTGTGCCTCACTTTCATTGCCAACTGTACTTTTTTATATTGATTTAAACTTGCACGATCTTCACTCATTATCACAACACAACAAAACGGGGCTTAATCGCGTATAAATACGATTTATTTTATCGCGTATAAATCAATATAAAAAGTACAGTTGGTAATGAAAGCGAGGCACAAAAATTTAATTTTGACTGAAACTTATTTTAAGCGCTCTAGGAGAAGGGTTGACAAAACTACGCGGAGTCGGGGTTGACAAATTCGGTTTTCGGCGGTGCGGTGAAAACATCGTGGAGGTACGGTCTATAAGCGATAAAAGTGGAAATTGAGTTCAACGGCCAGTCTATCCTTACCCGCTTCCGAGAACAGTGATGCCTGGGTTGTTTCAGTCTTGGTTTGAGGGACGGCTTCTATATACTTCGACGAGAAAAGGGTTCCACGGGGCTGGCACGGGTCTTTTCTCAAATTGCATATGGCACACGAACATTGCGCTAAGAGACAAATAATCCGTTTAATCTTTCATTACTAAAGTTTTGATAGCGTGTAGCCTATAACGTTTCACGACCGATATTTTCGTAGCGCTACACGCGTAGCCGATAACAAAGGAATATGCGTATGCAGCCAAAACTTGCTACGAGCAGAGCGCCCGCCTACAGGTGCCCGATCAGATCTTCGTTCCGTGGCATGATCGCGTGTCACGCACGATCACGCGTTTAGACGTTGCGCCGATCCGATCGCTCGAAATCCATGTTGATACGCGTATCACACACTTAGATCGGATCAGCAAGGCATGATCGGCGCGCCGACAGTGAGCGTCCAAGCAGCGCGATACGCAGTCATGCCACGGCACGGTGATCGGATACGAGCAAATGATACAAGTGTGGAAGCACCTTAACGGGTTCTTGGTAGTAAAAGACGCATTCACGACCGACATTTTTATAGCGCTACACGCATAGCTGATAATATGGGAAAATGCGTTTGTAGCGAAAAGTTACTATTTACGAGCAGAGCGCCCGCTTGGCGGGTTCCCGGTCGTGAATGTGTTAATGGCTGAAAAGTTAAAAAAAAAAATCAGCGCAGGATGGGTTAAATGGCGAGAGCTCTCGGGAATAATAAGTGATGCCCTAATGGCCCTTAGATTGAAGGGCAAAATCTACTATTGTAGGACCTGAGGCCAGTTTCTCAAAAGCTTGTAATTTGTATTACAAGCGGAAGTCTCTTTCCAACAATATGAATCAAAAAAAGACATCCGCCTATAATTTGAAAATCCGCTTACAATTTAAATTGAAATAGGCCCCTGATGTCATGCATATATAGATCGGTGTGTTGGGTGGCAAAGGTGACGGATGAAAGGAGATTGTATGTTACGGAGATGAGAATATTGTTGTTGAATGTTGAGACTGGATCGTGAAATAGTGTCTTGGTTAGATGTGACATTAAATTGTGCTGATATGCGCATATTTTGATGCAGTTTCCACAAAAAAACAAGCTGTACGCTGCAAATTCTTCTGACCGGCTGAAGAAATATAAAGCAAGCATAACTTATGATGGCTCTTTATCAGATAAAATGTATAAAATATTACGATATATTAACGTAGCCTTTAAAACAAGTAACACTTTGCACTCTAGACTTTGCAATGGTAAGGATAAAGTAGAAAGTGGGAAGAAGTCAGGAGTTTATAAACTTACATGTGACAGTTGTGACAAGGTATGTGGTACAAACGGATCGTAGTTTTAACGCTTGGTATATAGAACATGTTTCTTCTTACAGACAAAAACACCCGGAAAAATCCAATTTCGCAAGACATTTATTAGAAAACAGCCATTCTTTGTCAGATAATCATTATTTGAACACCTAAAATATTTGCGGAAAAATCTTAGTGTGCTTGAACAGTTGGTGATATTTAGGTCCAGCAATGGAGGTTTGATCATTAATGAACAATTTAATGTTACGTCATTACCTTTGTTACGTGTTTTTCCATCTCTTTCTATAAATCGTATACTTAATGAAAAATAAATCTTCAAAATGATTATAATTATGTTTGAATAGGTAGGATACGATTAGACATTGTATTGAATCTGACAAACGAAATTTTGAAGCCACCATTAGTCACTCATTCACCGAAGTGGTAAATGTTTTTTTTTTTTTTAACTGACTAGCGATTGACCCCAGTATCACCTAATGGTAAGTGACAACGGGGTCGAGGACGTAACTCGCTGGTTCAGTAACAGCCTATTCACTCTTGTCTTGAAGATTCCCAAATTATAATTTTCAGGAAATACACACGACGGGAGTGAGTTCCATTCCTTAGCGGTTCACATTAGAAATGATGAAGTAAATCGCTTCGTGCGTATGAATGGTAAATTGACAATGCAACGCATGATCTTGTAAAAAATCCTGAAGAATTTGTGGATTTTGAAAAATAAATGCGTTACGACAAACGATACATTAAGACAGACGACATTAGGGATTTCGAAGGAGACCCCCAAAATATATATTCTATAGAAAACCGACAAACAGGTAAAAGTAAATATATAAACAAAGTCGATTCCTGTTTCCGTTATGCAAAATGACTACGGCATTTTTCAATTAGTTAATTTCCGAAAATAATGATTACGCTCAATAATAAAGCTTTATCCAATAACATTTTTCCCGGCTTTTCTTGGAGGTTACAGTATGGGGTTCTTCAAGATGGGAGTGAATAGGTTTTTAAAGGAACAGCAACACGCTCGCAATGCTCTGATATTAGGATTATTAGAAAGGATTAGGATAATAAGTAGGCATTGGAAATTCGGATGCTTTTATACCTAAACTTTGGCCTCAGAACCTACACCGCGTTGATGTTGAATAGCATGGAGGCGGAATCAATTCTAACTAACAAAATTCCCGGGATTTACCGGCATGTCGGAAATTGGTATAACATCAATAGGTACATACGTATCAAGGTATTAAAATATAATTTAAAAAGGTAATAACCCTTTTATGACGTTTGTATAATCCCGGGATGCCGGGAATTGAAAAATTAAAATATTATTTTTAAGACGTCTACTCCATACTTGCTTAGCTTTTTCCGGGATTTTGATAGTGGTATGTTTAAAAGCATCCAAATTTCCAATGCCTGATAATAATATTGGTATTTCTTAACTGTGTAAATATCTGCTCAGAAATTGATTACATACGTGTTATTTTAACTGACGTACTACAAAGTTCCTTCAGTTTGGCGACGTTCTTCACGATTTTTATAGTTAACTCTTCTGCGGAACGACGTGGAGCGGAGTCACCTTACACAAAAGCAATTTGTTATTAATGTTACTAAAAAATACCGTTATACAGGGAACAAAACTATACCATAGTTTGATGAGTCCCTTCACTAGACCGTTTGACAGTCGAGTAAGTAATTCCCAGCGGTATTTAACTTCTGGAGATGACAAACCGTGGCTAATGGTAATGACAATAACACTGAACAAATTTCCATACAGTTTTAGCGGGAAACGAGGAAAACACGTACAGTACACTACGGAAACATTCTCATTTCTACAAACGCACTCAATGACAAAGAAATTCATCTACAAATAAAAACACACACTGAAAATTTATAGTATAAACTAACCTTAATCTTCGCAAAGATAAATATCCGCACAAAGTTCCAAAATATGTATACATAAACCTTCCCACACATACATTGTACATTATTGTGTACGTATATACATTGATAGAGGCTAATGCGTTCGTACATTATATGCGTCTTCTCCAGAGGTTAAACGCTCTAAGCCAGGCGGTGATTGCAACGTAAATTATAATATTTACGTGTTTTTAGTGACATAAAATGTTTATAAAATTAATATTATATTAAGTGAGGCAGTGTGAAGATTTTATCTGAACACAGAGTTCGATTGTGAAGAAAGAAATCAATGCACAAAATGACAGACTAAATTGCAAGCAGGATTTTGAATCTGCGACATCTTTCTTAATGCAAAAGTTCTTTGACTAACTTTATTGTCGTCGACGCCGTGAACATGGAAGTTGTAAAGGTTCCTAAACGTCGGGAACGCAAATGAGATAATATGCGCGATATAACCCGTTTAAATTGTTTTATTTAAATAGTCGACCTTTTAAACACAAAGTTTGAATTGCATAGCTCTTATACTTAAAAATTTATGGTAGAGTGTAGATGTACTTAGGTACATCTACCTATACCTAAGTACATCTATACTATTATAAAGTTGTAAAAATGAAAGTCTGTACATTGAAGATATTTAAAAAAAATGATTGTTACCGGCTATTTGGCGGTCACTGAATCAAAAAATATTTCTTTTGGATTTTTACAAAATTTTTACACATACAAATGTGTCGTTGTGGCTTCATCATGCAAAATCGGCTAAACGGAATCCAACTGTTTTTGGTACACGGTTAGCTGGATATCTCCAGATGGTTATAGGATACTTTTTATCCAACTACTCTGAAGAAAAAAAAGAGAGGTTATGACTTTTTCTCCTCCGTGGACGAAGTTGCGGGCGCCTTCTAGTTATTTTATAATCATTCACGCCAAACGCAAAAGAAGTGGTAAGTTAAGGGTTTGTTTTATATATGTTATTCCATCTTAAACTTTGCTCCTTTGACGTCGAGCAGCGGCGGCCTTACGGCAGCGGTTTTTCTAATTCATTGCGTGTGATTACAACTAACCACAGTTCGTTGCGCGTCTCGACCGCGCAATTCGCGCAATGTCGTGGCCAGGTCGCTAGGGGGTGGCGAACGGGGCAATCGCCCGGGGCCTCGCTCTTGCAGGGGCCTCGCGCAACAACGCAAGCAAACTTTAAAAAATATAGACTTTTTTAACAACACCGGGCCTCGCAAAGACCTGCCGCTCGGAGCCAATATACTCTTTTCCCGGAGCCTCGCAATGGGTAAGGCCGCCGCTGACGTCGAGTGAAATCGAACGTTTATTTAGTATAAGCACATAAATGGCTTTATAGTGATACACGTAACAGTCTTCTCCCAGAGAATGTTGAAAAATTAATAATTATCTACTCCTATCACTATAACAAACCCAATAAGATGTCATGTGCTGCTGTGTGTACTGACGTGGATTTCGAGGAAAAAAATGCATCTGTATCTGTATAATTATACAAACCTATGTGAAATTTTGTATTTTTTTTTCATTTGGTGGTTTTTTTCTCATATTATACAACTACGATAAAAAAATGTTTCTAACACTAGTTTGACTGCGACAGTCTTGTTTTGCTATAGATTTTCCGGGATCTGTCAATAACAAAACCAGCGTGACAAAATCTCCAGAGTAACAGTATACTTATACACGATGGGAACGAGAAACCCGACAGACTTTAACCATGGATTATTGCCTCATTGAAATAAATACATTGCGTTATAACAATCGTGAGTGAAGAAAGAAAATGTCTAATATTTATTTTTGTCTAATATAGCGTATAATGAAGACGCGACTTAAAGTTAGGAGATAGAGTACTATTTGACGTGAATTACCCTAAAAATAATACAAACTGGCTAAAAAACATGCAAGTGCTGATTTATATTACGAGGGCTGCTATTTATATATCCGGAAACCGGGATTACAATCTTCTTAAATAGCATATTTGACCGCCATGGTAAAATTTGAACTTTTTTAAGTATATAAGGTATATTTTTTCTTCCTTATTAACGCTCGTGTTTTGTTTTTGACGGGTTTTAAATGTCATCTCGCAGCAAGAATGGAACTCACTCGTGAAAATATTCGGGCTATGATTTATTATGATTTTCGGCGTGGTTTAACGCAACAACAGTGCATAGATCAACTAACTTCAACTTTTGGTGATGAAGCCCCATCTAAAACTACTGTGTATCACTGGTTTAGTGAGTTCAATCGTGGACGTAGTATGCTTACGGACGAAGTTAAGGCAGGTCGCCCGAAATCGGTCGTTGTACAACAAAATATCGAGGCTGTGCGAAAACTTATAATGGACGACCGACATGTTACGTACCGCGAGATAGAGGCGACTCTGGGTATTTCTATGACCAGCATTAATAGCATATTACATAATTATTTGGCTGTAAAAAAAATTTGTTCGCGTTGGATACCCCACAACTTAACAAATGAGCAAAAACATGCTCGCGTCGAATGGTGCAATAAAATGTTAAAAAAATATAACCGTGGTGACTCAAAAGCCGTTTATAACATCTATACAGGTGACGAATCCTGGATCTATGCATACGATCCCGAAACGAAGCAACAATCAACGGTATGGGTGTTTCAAAATGAGCCGAACCCTACGAAAGTTACTCGTGCAAAAAGTACATTGAAACAAATGGTGGCCTGCTTCTTCGGTATTAATGGCCATGTAGCTACAGTGCCACTAGAAAACCGTAGAACGGTTAATTCAGAGTGGTACACGACCATTTGCTTACCGGAAGTATTTGAACAAATTCGTAAAACTAACCAGCGACGAAGAATCATTCTTCATCATGACAATGCCAGCTGTCATACGTCACGCGAAACAACTCTATTTTTGGAGGGTCAAAATGTGGAATTAACGGGTCATCCGCCGTACAGCCCTGACTTGGCACCCAACGATTTTTATTTATTTCCAAATATAAAGAATAAATTACGCGGTCAACGATTTTCGACCGCTGAAGATGCTGTCGACGCATTCAAACAACACGTTATGGAGGTACCTCAGGCGGAGTGGCAGAAGTGCTTTAAAAATTGGTTCACGCGAATGCAAAAGTGCATAGATCATCAAGGGGAATACTTTGAAAAACAATAAAACTATTTTCAGCCGTGTACGTTTGTTTGTTTTTTTGTTTCCGGATATATAAGTAGCAACCCTCGTATTGCACACCAACAACAGAAACAGTACAATAGAGCCTTAAAATAAAATACGGTAGGCAATAGGCGGTCTTATCGCTCAAGGGTGATCTCTTCCAGACACACCTTTGGGTAGCGGAAATGACACAAAATGGCTAGGAATGAGTAGTTGGTGAGATAAGATTATTAAGACGTGATAGTCATGGGATTTTGAGATTTTTGAATGAAAAAGAAATATATATCTCAAAAATTACGCGTTTTCGGACTACATTGTTATTATACAACTATATGTATATATATGGCTCTACATTCGATGGTAAAAGTCTGTCCGGTTCGGGTTTCTTGTTCCCAACGCGTATAATTAAGCGTATTGCAGCAATGCTACTAATCTTATTATCTTACTTTCGTCTTTATCTTGACATTTGCAACAATCGCAGCTCTGGTCACTCCCTGAGTATCCACATATTACGTCTGTTTCATGCGAATTGCCAAAAGCCAGTTGACCGAAGTTATCTGAAGAAAAAAAGTATAATATGATAGTAGTCTGAGCACAGGCGCGTCACTGCCCTATCAGTGCCATCCACGCGCCGGTGACCTTGATCTCATGTACGCATAGGGCTGGCCATTTAGCTACCGTGGCACAAGGAAATAATAATTACTTAATGAATGAGGTTTATTAATAATGTAAAAAAATATAGGTACTTATTATGGTGTTCACACATATTACAAATTATTTAGTTTGATATATTTCTATTTATTCAACTTATTTCAAACATTTTATTCCTTTCTTTAATTACTGCTAACATACTAAAATCTAAAGGGAGACATTGGCAAAGTATTGTGATATAGGCACTCGTCCCACCAAGGGCAAGAAAGCGATTAGCTATCTGCGATTTTCTCGCCCAAGAAACGAACAAAATATATAGATGCTGTGTTAGTAAAAGAGACACATTATATTAATAGTTCATAGCCGGCTATGAACTCTCTCTCTACTAGTTTGTCACAGCGATAAGAGCGATAAGATAAAACAAGCTCAGCGGTACTTGCTCAGCAATGCTCGCTTACCGGTTTGAACTCATGCTGCGAGGCCAACCAGCGGTGATTTTACAGCGCTACCGAGCGAGTGGTGCGATTAATAGCCCGTCGCAATCGACACTAGCTTATAGCCGAGCGACAAAACGATTGGAGCTACACACTCGCTTCTCACTGCTCGCCAACTCGTTTCTAGTACCTAGTTTTAATCGCTTATCGTCGGCGGTGGGACCAGTGTCATAGATACAAAGATCAAAGCGCAAAGAAAAACACCATTGCTCTCGCACGTGGTCATACCAGGAATCGAACCTGGTACTTTGTTTACTCTTTGTTACATGAATGAGCTTTTGATAAAGCAAAAATTAAAATTCATGCATATATTCCTTATTGGGAACATTAAGAGTCTCAGGGGTGTGTACTTCATATTTTTCCCTTTTTTATTTATATTTTGTCTGATTTTCAGAGTACAATTTTTTTGTTATAGCTTATATCTAATAATAACCATCATCCAAATTGTAGGAACAAGTGTGGTGGACTGAAGCTGAAAGCAAGTGCATCTCTGGGACAGGTTGATGTTTCACGCAGCGAGGAGAACCAAACACAAACACGCATTCTGTTGATAAAATGACAAGTTTTCGTTTAAGAGCCCATTCGTATTTTTGGTAAAAAAGGATCAGAAACCGATTTTTGACGTTGTATTTCTTAGAAACGGAAAAAATATTCAAAATTCTGATTACTTGCTTTACTTACCCTACATTTACATGATTATGATTGTTTAGTTAGTTAGTTAGTTAGCTAAGTTACCGTCCGACGATTGTCCTTCGCTCATGTCCAAACAGCATGGTCGTGGCGGAGGCAGCCGGCAGCGCGATGTAAACACAGCTTTGGACAGCTTTTCGACGCAAGGGATTTTCTCTTCACTATCTGTCTCAACATTAAATAATAATAACATATCAGTATGTGAAACAGAACATCGCACTGCACACCTAGGCAACGTGGTATCATGAACGCCTCTGACGAGATTGGAATTTTACGGGTACGCTGCATGAATTCGAAGTTTTATTTGTCCAAAATTCCGAATTTTTATGATTCTATAAACCATGTTCTGATGAAAGTTTTTTTAAATGAGTCATACATTCCTAACCTAACCGAATAGCCATGCGTAATGTAATATCTAATCCAAAAAACATCTTTCACTGAAAAATCGCATTCGGGATAATGATCTTCATCATCAACCTGTTGCAGTTTACTGCTGGACATAGGTCCCTCCAAGGGTGTGCCACTGAGCACGACCCCTAGCCCACCTCACCCTGCGAATATCATCGCTCCACGTTGCCTAATGACGTCGTACGCTTCTTGTGCCGTGACGCCATATTCACTCGACAATACGTCTACTCCAACGTTTGTCGGTTGTTGGGCAAATATGACCAGCCAACTACCATCTCAGTTTGTTAATTATTTGGGCTTGTTATGTCTGTCACTTTGGTCTTGTGACGGCTCGTCTCATTTCTGATACAATCCCTCAAAGAAACACAGAGCATAGCCCCCTCCATAGTTCGCTGAGCTACTTTAATCTTGTGGACTAGTCGTACAGTAAATGTCCACGTCTCGGCACCATATGTCATCGTTGGCCGCACTGCTTGAAGACTTTAGTCTTCAGGCTTTGTGGTAAGGGTGACGTGAAGATTCGACGTTTTTTTTTTAATTCTGCCCAGCCCAGCTGAACTCTCCGATCACCCCCCATCTAAAACTTGTTTTGATCTAACTTCAGCAGGATTCCCGTTGATTGCAATCAGTTCCGGAATATGCTCGTTGAAAGATCTTCATATGAAGTTCATCCTATATATAACTTGGATCTCTTCAAGACGAAATTGATATCTATAAGTAGGTAACCATTCTTCATAGTCGACTTCGTCGTCGCTTACCAACACGTGTGATTGTAGTTGAATGCTTGCCTATCTTACTTAAGAAATGAGGTTATTTTTACGTTTTCTTTGTCCAGCAAAATCTAGATTGTCCTTAACCCGTTGTCCTGATGATGACCTACTGCCGAAAGCACGCTGTAGCGAGGGCGTCGAATTGTAGCCATCTTTCAGAGCAAATGAGGACATGTTAACTGAAAAGTAAAATAAAATATTAACAAAAACAAAAACCTAGCAAACCCTTTCCATATCATGGTTAATCGATGGAGTCACAAAAAAAACGACAAAGTTCCTTATATTAGGGTTCCGTAAACTTTCAATTAACCTCATTGGTCGGTTAAGTTAAGTTTGCACCTGGTATCTGTAGCGTCGAATACATATGAGTTGCAATGCAAACTTAACGCAACCGGGTTGTTCAAATATGATTCCTATAAATTAAAAGAAAAATAAGCAAGAGAGACATGATGGACACGGTCTGTAATATTCAAGTCATATAGTTTGAGAGAGAAAAAATTTTCACGGAGGTATTTTTTTACATTTTCCTACATAAATCTAACCTACACAAAAAAAAAAGTTAATTCCAGCAGTTCCTAACTCACTTGTGAGTTAGGAAAATCTAGTAGAAATAAGAATCGATATTTTAATATTTAATTTGCAATCAATTGGGCTCATAATCTTTATAGTTAACTATAGGTATAAGTAGTTCCTGAGACATAGCGCTGTAACAGTCGGATAGACAGACAGGCAGACAGAGTCGCATACATGTAAAGGTTCCTTTTTTTACCTTTTTGATACGGAACGAGACTATTATTATTATTTAATACTGACAATAAAAAAAACATTATTTTCCTTTAAGATGTTTAACTGGAAAAATCAATTAACCGAGCGAAAACAGAGTTTCAAATGGGTTAAACTCGATGCTCGGTTTTTCACTATTCGGTTGCACAATGGTCGTGACGTGACGCGATTTTCTTACTTAGTTTGTAACACATGCTGGTGGTGGATTTTAGTGCCGGTTTCAGAATTGAGCAGGACGCAGCGACGTTTGCAGTTGCAGAGGATCGCGGATTAGTTGCAAAGGAAATGATTCGGACTGAAAAGAAAATGACACCTTGTAATAATTTAAATAGCGGAGGACAGTAAAATTTTAATTCCTGAAAAAAGGGAGGGGTGTTACAAGTTTGGGTCGTGAATGTATGTTAGTATATGTAACTGTGTGTATGTCTGTGGTATCGTAGATTCTAAACCGACGAACCGATTTCAATATCGTTTTTTTGTTCAAAAGACGATTATGTAGGTAGTGTGTATTATTGGAAAAAATAATGCATCTTTTCTATTCTATCATATTCAATGACTACAGTGAGCACAGTGTAGACACTAGGCATAGCCTGTATCGTGGGAGTCAGTTCTAATACAATGTCGCTATTGACAACTTTCAAGGAGAACAATGTTTGAGGAGATTACTTTACCTGGGGTCATTGCTGTACCATATGTACAGGTTATAAGTTTTGGCTGAGATTCATATACAGGCATACGAGAAATTATTTGATTGGCCACTCGTTCTGCAAATTGGGATGGACAGAACGATATGGTGGGGCTCGAATACTCTGAAAAAATCATGTCCAAAATAAATAAAAAATCTTATAAATAAATTAGTATAAGTATGAGTAAATAATATTTTCCTTTATTATGAATGGTAAGTACTCGTATGTAATCAATAATGACATCCATTATTAAGTTGGCACCATCGAAAACGACATACATGATATTTTAAAAAAGTGATTTGCGTCATCTTGAAATCCTTAATGAATGCCATTTTTGGATTTTATACCCCCAAAAACCTTGAACTTCACGTCAAAATAATTTTTATTTGGAACATACTTTTACTGATGACTTTTCTTTGAACATGCGTCAGCTACTCATCGAAACGATTCTAAGGAAACCAAACTCGGTACGATGGTGTCATTATATTACAGAGCTTCTATGTCCACCATCTGGCTCCATTATCAGATCAGCTCGATGGTGTCACCATCGATCATTGTAACCAAACTTACATTAATTATGCGTAGGTACATACAACATTTTAGCACAATCGGTAACCTGGAAGTGGGTCAAATTTAACTTTCAAGGTTTGATCCAAACTAACATACTTACTAAAAGCCTAGTTACTAAAAGCCTATAAAAATTAACAAAGCCAATTAGGTAATCTATGCTTACGTGGTTTTACGCAACAGGGACCCAATAAAGGGCAGCACGTTTGGCGTTTAAGCAAGGTCACACTGTCCACATCAGTAACCTTTTCTCTGGACATTTCACGTTTCCCATTTTTCAGCAGTTGAACTGAAAAGAAATATAAATGAATATCATCAATAAAGATTAGGGACAGTCCGACACAAATCGGCCTAGTTCCAAGCTAAGCAAAAATGTGTACTATTGGCAACGATACATAATATTACTTAAAAACATAGAAGACATCCCAGGAACATTACTCGTGCTCATTACACAAACACTTGCCGCCGGGATTCGAATCCGGGACCGCCGGCTTCATAAGACATTGTGTAATCAATTAGAGCCAAACGTGCTGTCATAATAATATTGTAACTACCTTATATTATGCTGCCAATACCTACGTATGCTCAATTTCACCCTTAAATGGTCTAATCAAGTGAAAATAATCAGTTGTTAAAATTAACAGAACATGGTGAGATTGGCCGTTATCATTAACATGGTTAAAGAAAATAAATAAGGGCTTCATTAAGTTAAACTATAATTGATTACTTTGTGTAAGGAAAATTACCCGTGTATGACTAACATTTGTTATACTTTAGTCAATTCAAAATTTGAGAGCAGCGCCATCTCTATCACCGTTCTAATACTCGATGGAAAGCAATGGGATGAGGGCTGTTGCGTGAACATATGTCCTTGAGTGGTGCTAGTAACATAAGCATTTTAAGTAGAAAAATACAGAGGGCGCTCATATCTGTTCTATAAAGCTATTAGAAATTGTAATTTCCCGGAGTATGTGCTTCCCAATAGTACAGTAGAACAGAACAGAAAAGCATTGTTGAAATTGTTTGTAGTTGGAACAAACAATTTTAAGACTTCTGTGATGAAGTCACAGTTTTATGGAATAAATTCTAAGTTTCCATCCTATATTTTATAACATTATAATAATATACATGAGAAAGATTGTGAAGATGTTTGTTAGGTACTGAATAACATATGTTAACCGAGAACTGATTTGGATGAAACTTGGCTGAAGGCTACTGCATCAACTATCTCGGTAACGCGGGCAGACAGACGGGTAAAAGCTAGATGATGATAAAAATTCATAGAAACCCCATTTCATGCTTATAATATAAGCCAAAAGTATACAGGCAAAGTGTGAGCAAGATAAATGAAAAATCACTTTTGAAACCCAGAGCGAGCGCGTAATCTCCATCATTCCGAACCATTACTCGCAAATTGTAAAAAAGGATCCGGTACTGATAGGGTGAGATGCGGCTGACGGTAAGCGCACCTGGTGTAGTAAAGGCACCTTAGTGCATAGAATTAGTGGAGATGGCAAGCCATGATATTACAGAACGATTTTTGATGCACGTTTAGCCGAGGGAGATGTGTCACGTACAGCACACTCCGGTAATATTCCTATTGCTAAAACGCAACCAATAAAAAAATATTATAATAAAACGCATACACTGACAATGTATCGTATAAATTGATAAATGGGGCTAAATCCACAGATGGTTTTAGGATACTTTTTACCCGAATGCGTTGAAGCAAAACGAGGTTCATGGCTTTTTCCTCCTCCTCGAACGAAGTTGCGGGCACCCAATTTAGTCATAAAAAAAAACAAATGAAGGCTGTTATAGATTAGCCAATACCACCCAATACCTAAAATAATACAATCGTTGAATGGTAACAACAAAAAACAAAATATTTAAATTAGACTTCAAATTTATTTTTTTATTAGGTCTGCTAACAGCGGTTCTAATTTTTCATTGTTACAGATTCATCTATGTAATGCTTAAAGATTTATTGCACAGCAAATTATAGGTACACACCACATGCATATAACAAGTTTAAGATGTTAATTGACGGATAAGAAGTATTTATGTAACGATAATATATAATTAGAGGAGAAAAAAGGTAATTGAAAATTTCTGACAAACATACAGTGCTGGTAAATTATAGTTAAGAAAAAATCTCAATCTGACCAAAGGGTCGAAGTGAATGTCACTTGAATTATAGTTTTCATTTAGCAGTCTGCTTAGACGGGGGACTGGTGAGTGTTTTTCTTGTACCGTTCATCGAAAAAAATTGTAAATTTTTTCAGGCATGAAAACAACCTTGATCTGTAAGTTTAAATGAACGACTGTCGCACCTCAGCCTATAAGTGTAATATCGACGTCCCTTTAAAATTCGCCTATTTCACAGCAAAAATATCCTTGTCTTGTGTCCTCTTAAGTTCATGTTCCAAAGTAAATGACAGTTAGGAGGATTTGGAAGTAGCATTCGGAGTTACTGAACCCGCGGGCCAGTATTTACATGCATAATTTTAACATGCCGATTCTGATGAGGCAATTTCTCGTTTCTAATCTATACTGTTATAAAGTTGTAAAAATAAAATATACACTGAAGGTATAAAAAAAAGATTGTAACGGATTATTCGGAGATCATTAAATCGAAAAATATTTTTTTGATTATTTGTCAGTTTGTACGCGTCGTTGTGGCTTCATCACGCCAAATTGGCTTAACGGATTTCAACTATTTTTGATACCCAGGTAGTTGGGTATCCGCAGATGGTTCTAGGATACTTTTTACCCCACTACGCTGAAAAAAAGAGTTATAATGACTTTTTTCTCCTCCGCGATTGAAGATAATTTCGTACGCGGGGGAGGAAAAAGTATAACTTTCTTTTTTGCTCAGCATTCTTGGGTAAAAAGTATAACTGTTCGGGATGCAGTCTAACAAACATACAAGTTACAAAAATTAAAAAGAATATCGTATACATTTTTTTTCAGAAATGAAGTTTCTGTTAACTTCACTTGAGTTACTCGATAGCAAGAGACCATACCTGAACCATTTTCTAATAACAACCTAAATTTTTCACCGACTTTAAAAAACCGGACGTTTCTAAGGATCTGTGGTTTTATTTTATCTTTATACCTTCATCTATACTATTATAGAAATATAAAAATGAAATGTCTGTAAATTGAAGATTAAAAAAAAAAAGATTGTAACGGACTATTTGCAGGTCACGAAAACGATTTTTTTTTATATGTATGTATGTATCGTTGTGGCTTCATCACGCAAAATCGGCTCAACGGATTTCAAATTTTTTTAGTACACGGGTAGCTGGGTATCTCCAGATGGTTATAGGATACTTTTTACCCGACTACGCTGACAAAAAAAGAAGGGGTATGACTTTTTCTCCTCCGCGAACGAAGTTGCGGTCGCCTTCTAGTCGTTAAATATACTTATGTATGCAACTTACCATTGGCAGAACAATGATCTGTAGGTGGGTCGGTCATTGTCGACTTTGAGCATTGTTCTATATCAAGAATAGTGTAGGTACCTAAAACATATTAAGTTGATTAATTGAAGTCTTACTTTTGTGGCTCAGGATGACACCATCCGCATTGTTATTTTGTCACCTTTTCACCTCGTCTACAATACAAATCTCAATATCTCAGTTTCTTTACTTGCCCACATTCCTATGAAGGTGACTTTCGAACTCATCTACATACTTACCTGAGACGTGGAGTCAGAAAAATTACAGAGGAAGCCGAAGCATTAATTTAATCATATTTTTAAAAAAGGTGGTTATAAGCCTTTCCTTGGGCAAGCCGGTATGAATCGGCTTATATCGACGCCAGGCCACTGATACCTACATAGTCAATAGAACTAACTCGTCCACATTCTTAATTGGTCTACAGTGCTAACTCGTACACTTGAAATTACATGTCATCCGAATATCCTATTACATAATATTGTAATGTATATAGTAAATATATATATATATATATTAAACATATCGTTGTCGGGTACTCAACATACAAAGCTTATTGAGATTACCATGAAAATAGTTTGATTTGTGTAAAAATTGTGTCCTAATATTTATTTCTTTATTATTACATAATACGAGTTTGAGACAGTTCACAATTTAGCAGCGTGGACGAGTTGACATAGGCGACTATTACACCATGTTTTTTCCTTTAAAAGCAGGTGGTAAGTCTGTACCCGTCATTACGAACAACGTTTCCTGTTTTTCCGAAATAAAAAAAAAACACTCCTTATTTCGGTTGAGTTACTACTAACACAATATGAAATGGCAGATGTTTATCGTTTCAGAAAAGTCTGACACTAGTTAAAAATAACAAGGTCAGCCCTGAAGAAATGTGCACCCTTCTTTCGATACGTCCCAATCCCTTCAAGTTCTATATAAGGCAAATGTGCCGAATAGACGTACCAGTGAAACCACGCATGAGGCACATGTGCCTCATCGGACGTTTTTTTAATGATATAGGGGGCAAACGAGCAGACGGGTCGCCTGATGGTAAGCAATCACCGTCGCCCATAGCACTTACGTCACCGCAGGCCCATGTGCCTCATAGGACTGTGAACTTGTTAAAAAAAATAAAAACACGGTGTATAGTACGATTACGTAAAATTTAGTACGAGTTAACAACCATATAGGAATGTGGATAAATTAAGATGTTGACGATATGGAATGTGAACAAGTTGAGACTATGTGAGTGATACTGCAATGTGGACAAGAGGGGAAAATTGAAAAAATAGGAATGTGGATGAACGCATCCTGCCCAAGTGCCCCTCCAGTTTTTGAGATGGAAAACAGCACTTAGATTTACTATCGTACATGTTTCAGATTGCGAATGTATATTTAAGACAAGTAAAATGTCAGAGCAAAACCTGACTGCAATGTATTATGGCCTATGTCAGTCCCATAACCAAGACGAATGTAACGATGGTGAGGCTGCAGAGCGTGCCACAGAAATAGATATATACGTAGTAGTAACAAAGATTAAGATAGAGACTGTTGAAAAATAATGTGACCCTTCTTCTGACCGTTTATTGTCAATTTATACACAAATTAACTTAAACAAACAAAAAAACAAAATCACAATTTATAATTAATATTCCGAGATATCTATAGTAAAAAGGAATTTAAAAATTTCGTAGCAAAAAGTATGTGTATACTTACATCCACCTTTGAGATCCGATACGAAACTTTCATCTGATGATGTGGTTGAAGATATAACAGACACTATATTTAAACCTTTAAATAAAAAAACTCATATTCATTAATAGTTATTGATTAATGATTATACATACTATGAGGGATGAACGTTTCAATTATTTTTTTGTTAATAAACGTCAGAAATAGTGTACCGAAAATGTAAACCATTATTTTAGACAACAATCCTGAATTGAACTCGAGTTTTTCCCGGAGTCTCAAAGACAAAATTTTCCATGTTAAATGATAATATGCGTAGTGGACGCAATAAAATCGTGTCCTACGTTTGCGGACTCACTGGAAGCGGGTGGCACGCGCGCGGGAAACAAGGATCGGGCGATGCTCTCCGCGTGAGTGTGTTGATGTCTGTAATGCATTACTGGTTTCCTTTAAAATGTTATTGTACAAGTTTTTTCTTGGAAATGTGGAGTAATGGATAAATTAGATTATTTACGTTGTAGAATTGAAGAAAAAATCAAGATAATTCATTTTAACAATTTTCCAACTCAGAATAATTGTCTGAAACTAGAGTTAAAATTTTCGGTATTCTGCCCCTTGACACGCTGTGTTTTATAGGTACATATGAAAAACCCTTCTTGTTGTAGTAGTAATGGGTCTGTTTAGTTTACATAATACGGCATTTGATGACAGTAAAATTCAGCTTCTATTTTCGAAATGCTCGCATCGTTAGTATGAAGTATGTAAGAAAATCCAGACGTGTGACGTCATTGTCAAGCTGCTTCCCCTTTTTCAGTTATAGTAAATTTAAAAATACAATAATTAGTGACCGTTTCTTTTGTTACCTGTATTTTCAAATGTTCCATTTAGTGTTTAGTGATTACTGAGAAACACCATAGGACGTAAACGTAACATTAGAAAAATTACATAAGTTCCATATCAATTCTGTACACTACGATATGCAAGATCAAGTCTCTGGCCAAAAATAGACAGCTATGGCGGTTACTCCACTGACAAGAACGAAGATGTTAAGTTAAATAAATGAAAGGGTGTGTGGGGAGAGGTGAGTACGCTCAGGTAGGCGACGCTGAGCTATTGGCACATCTCTCCAAGTGTCTCCTACACGTCCCCGTCGCCCCAGGATCTGCCGACGTCGGAACTGGGACGAACCCGCCGGATTGATCGCGGGTCGTACACCCTGGAAATGCCAAAGGTCGGAACGGGCGTCGCACCATTTACCATCTACCCCGGACCAGAGGCAGCTAAGTATGGGAGGCCATACCTGGAACGGCACTCCCACCCTCCAGGTATCCTACACCCCAACTCCTTTGATCCCAACTATCCCAATCCCACCACAATCACATCCTACTCCACTTCCAATATTCCATCCAACTCCCTATCCCGGAGGAGACAACCTCGACCCCAAAAATCCCCAATCTTCGGTGTCACCGTACCGTGCCCAGAGATGCGTGGCTGAGGGGGAGCTCAGTCGTGAACGGTGGACCCTCGAAACCGGGCGAAATCGCAGTGTTAGTTTTGCCTTGCTCCTGCACGCGGGGCTCTGCAGGAGTCGACCTATTTTCCCTAGCTTCTCGTGGGACTAACATGGAAGAAACTTTAAAAAATAATGACGGTACCCTGGAAGACCTATGCCAGGAACTACTGCCACTGACGGTAGGCGCGAGGAATCTGCCCAAACGTCGGAGCAAACTATGGAGGTGAAGGAGAGCACCAGCACGGTAGAAAGGTCTGCTTGCGGACCAAACATCACCGACTGGGAATCCCCACAACCCCAACAAACCTGCCAAGAGATTGGGAGGTTCTGCAAAGGGCCGCCACAGAGCTCTTATAGGAATAGGAGTGTCACCTGCAGAGGCGACACAACTTTCCACAAAGAGCTTTGCGGAACTGAAAGCGATGGGGTACAAGTTTGGGTCCTCACAATCTAAACCCGTGTGAGAACCTCAGAAAAACGGACCCAAAGGCGAGCCTAGGCTTGCGAGAGGTCCAGTTCCGGCTAAAGGGCCCGAACAGGGCCCAACAGCCTGGAACCGAGGCAACCCCCATCCCAGCACCGCAGACCTCAAACCCACTCCCTGTGGACCAAAGGGCCCCACCGGGTCCATCAAGGTCTGTCCCTCAGAATCCCTCTCCCCAAATAACCCCAACACCTGCACGAAAGGTCCTAACAGGATCAACACGAGCAATCCCGCCAAATCCCAACTATCCATCCATCCAGTCAACCCATCAGCGGTTTCCCCCAGGCAGGGGGACCAACAAGGGCGCAAACCGCCCTAGGGGTAGGGGGAATCAGAGAGGCAGCAGGCAAGGGCGCGGCAGTGCCCGTCGCCTGCACTTACGACGCAAGTAGCAGTAGGGGGGCGAGGATCCTACAGGCCAACATCCACCACGCGATCGCGGCCTCAGCGTTCGTGGAAAAAACCTTCAGCGACAATGGCCTGGACATCGCCCTCATACAAGAACCATGGCTAAACAGCAACTCCATGGTAGCTGGACTGAATAGTGTGGGTTAGATTCTTGTACACGAAAAAGGAACTAAACCCAGGGCCTGCATCGTGTTTAGCAAAAATATCAACTTCTTGCCTGTTTCAGAATTATGCAGCGACGATCTGGTCGTTGCCTACGTAGATCTCAAGGGGCGGTGCAATCATAAGGTACTAATCTGCTCAGCCCAACTGCCCGGAGAGAAAACAGATCCCACAGAAGAACTGACTAGAGTCGTGGATTACGCCACAAGACTGAAGTCAGAACTGTCTGCAATTGTTAAATAGGAGCAACAGGCCAACCTTCGTGACTAGGGTAAGACAAGAAGTACTAGATATAACCTTCGCAACTGAAAAGGTAGCTAGATGCCTTGTCAACTGGCATGTCAGTAGCGAAAACTCGATGTCAGACCACTAACATATTTTATTTGGTGTTAAAGGTTCATGAGACCCGGAACCAATAAAACGCAGGAACCCAAAGATACCTCCTGGGACTCGTATAAAGTCCAGCTAGAGGAAAATCTAAAAATGATCCCGAAAAACATAAAAACACCAGACTCACTCAACTTAGCGGTAAGTCTGCCGACGGAAGGCGTTAACAAAGCCTATGAGCAGAGCTGCCCGCTGAGGGAATCAACCAATAGGAATACAACGACGTGGTGGAACAAAAAGCTTGAAAGGGTCCGTGTCTCCACACGCCGCATATTCAATCACTCTACTAAACCGAGCTAATGGGAACGGTACAGTAGAGCACTGACTGAATATAACAAAGAGATCAGAAAAGCCAAAAGAGCGTCTTGGCGAAGATTCTGCGAGAATATCGCTCAAACACATAAAGGCGCAAGAATTCACAAAATACTTGCCAAGACACCTACTAATTATCTCGATCTTCTTAAAAAACCAGATAATACCTTTACGACCACTGAAGAGGAGACACTAGAGCTTCTCAGGGTAACCCACTTTCCTGGGTCGTACACCACCAGTAATACGCAATTGCACGCCCAAAGGAGCAATCAGGTCCACAGGGTCACACAATACAGACTGGAATTTGGCTGCAAAAATATTCAGACCAAACCAAGTTAAATGGGCGGTAAAGAAATTCAAACCATTTAAATCAGCGGGAGGGGACGATATTTTCCCAGCGCTACTAAAACAAGGGAGCGACCTCCTCCTCCCACATCTGGTAAAAATATTTTGGGCAAGCTTCGCCTGGGGTACTATACCGGAACAATGGACAAAAGTCAAGGTAGTTCATACCAAAAGCAGGAAAAAAGGACTACTCTCAGCCTAAATCCTTCAGACCTATCAGGCTAACATCTTACCTACTTAAAACAATGGAAAGAATAATTCATCAGCACATTCGAGCAAATCATCTAATGGAAAGGCCACTTAGCCACAACCAACATGCTTACCAAAAGGGTAAATCCACGGAAACTGCCCTATTAGATCTGGTTGACAAGGTGCAGAGGACCCTAGAGGATAGGCAAACAGCTCTATGTGCGTTCCTAGATGTGGCAGGTGCCTTCAATAACACACGCACAGAGACGATTTTTAGAGGAATGGTATGGGCGGTAAAGGGCGTGGACGGCACAACCAGCAGATGGGTTCAGAACATGCTATCTAATAGAGAAGCAACCCTGACCCTAAATGCAATCACACACGAATTCGACACCACAAGGGGTTGCCCACAAGTAGGCGTTCTATCACCACTACTGTGGACCCTAGCGGTGGACCAACTTCTTACATTGCTTGAAGGCTATGACTACGATGTACAGGGTTACGCCGATGACCTTGTAATCATAGTCAAAGGCCCATGTCTCAGCACAATTTCAAACATAATGCAAGGAACTCTCAAAACCATCAATAAATGGTGCAGAGAAAATGAGTTGTCAATCAATGCCAACAAAACAATAATAGTACCCTTCACAAGGAAGAGGAAGCTCGACAAGCTCAAGCCCTTAGAGCTTAACGGGCAGACTATACCATTTTCAAAAGACGCCAAGTAGCCTTACACTTGACCAAAGGCTTACTTGGAACACACATTTGAACAACATAATTCAAAAAGCGAAAATGGCAATGTGGACATGCTGTAGAATGGCAGGAGTAAGATGGGGTGTCAGACCCAATATTGCCACGTGGCTATACACGGCAGTCATCAGGCCTATAATCACATATGCCTCCGCCGTCTGGTATGACAAAGCCAACCAAAAAACAGCCATCCAAAAACGAAACAGCCTACAACGCTCTGCCTGCGTTATCGCAACAGGAGCTTTATCATCGACACTGGGGGCGGCGTTGGATGCACTGCTTGACCTAACACCTCTACACTTGCAAGTGAGGAAAGAGGCTGAGCAGTGCATCTATAGAATCTGCACCCTTTCAAAGACGAAATGGCGCTCTCAGGCACTACTCAAGATCAAGGATGCAGTGTTTGAAATCAAAACTCTATGCATGCCTACAGATGACATGCCCACTGAAAATAACTTCGTACATCACGACAAATGGCAAAACAATCAAATGTCTTTTACAGAGGGAAGTCACATCTGGTATACGGATGGATCCAAGAAAGGTAAAGATGTAGGATGCGGTGTCTATGGACAGAGACCAAAACTCAATGTCAGCGTCAGCATGGGTACAGAGGCCTCAATCTTTCAAGTGGATGTCTTTGCCATAAATAAATGCGCGGAGATAAACCTTGTCAAGAACCTAAGACACCATCACATTTACATCAACTCGGACAGTCAAGCTGCCCTGATTGTACTAGATTCCCTAGAGACTAACGAGGCTAGTGCAAACCTGCAAAAATAACCTAAATGCCCTGGCTAATTCCAATAAAGTTATACTTAGATGGGCACCAGGACACTCCGACATTGACGGAAACGAACGAGCAGACAAACTCGCCAATAAGGGCGCGGACTTGGCCCAAGTCGGCCCAGAACCCTTTTGTGGGATCACAAAACGAAAGGCATACGTTCTGCTCAACGACTTATATAGATCTAAGGCAATCGAGGAATGGAGGCTCGTAAATGACAAAACCACTCGAAAACCTTTATTAAGAGATTCAAGCGAAAGTTGTCGAAAGAGATACTACAGCTCAAAAGACCAAAAACCTGCGCAATAACAAGAATCCTGACAGGTCACTGCAAACTAAATAAGCACCTGTTTCAAATGGGTATGAAACAAGACGCAGTATGCAGATTCTGCCAAGAGACAGAGGAGACTGCAATGCATATCCTCTGCTCCTGTGGACCACTCATGAGGAAAAGAAGTATGTAGATACTAGGGCAAAATGTCGTGCCCCCGGAAGAGATACAACATTTCACTGCCCAAAGAATTTGGGAATTCCTAGACTCAACGGGCCTCAGTAGTGAACTCTAATAAAGGGCTGCCACAATAGATCAAATCTGGTCGAGGCGGCATACAGAAGGCCCACAAATCAACAATAATAATAATAATAATAAATAAATGAATGATAAATAAGGAAACAGCTGTGTGAATCCATACTAGTAATATTATAAATGCGAAAGTGTGTCTGTCTGTCTGTCTATCTGACTGTCTGTCTGTTACCTCTTCACGCTTAAACCGCTGAACCGATTTGGATGAAATTTGGTATGGAGATAGCTTTAGTCCCGGGGAAGGACATAGGCTACTTTTTATCCCGAAAAAATACCCTTATCCGCGATAAACGAATTTAAGGCGGATGAAGTCGCGGGCAGAAGCTAGTAATAAATAAATATCAGGGACAATCTTACTCAAATCGACCTAGCCCCAAACTAAGTAAAGCTTGTACTATATATGGGTACTAGGCAAAGATATACATAGTATATAGATAAGTTATAATACTTAAATAGATAGAAAACATCCAAGACCCA
The DNA here is from genome assembly GCA_905404275.2 of Hedya salicella. Lineage (NCBI taxonomy): Eukaryota > Metazoa > Arthropoda > Insecta > Lepidoptera > Tortricidae > Hedya > Hedya salicella. Next base: position 6,241,930 of record FR990100.1, read on the forward strand.
GGAAAAACATTCGTGCTCATCACACGAACACTTGCCCTGGCTGTGATTCGAACCCGGGACCGCCAGCTTCGTAGGCCTTTGTACAACCCACTGAGCCAAACGTGTCGTCATATTTTTTTTACAATTTTTCTAATCCTAAGTGGAAAACGCAAAACGCAAAAGTACTTACTTTTTTATTGATTAATAGAAAGTATACATACGTTTGACTTCCAATTGATACAAGGACTTCGTAGTTTCAGATGTGATTTCCTTCGTTATTACGTCAGATGACAGGCTCACATGGGCTAAAAAGTAATGTTATATTATAATAGACCCCTAAATTGCCTAAAACAGATCAAGTTACATTTGGCAGGTTACTGAAAAATTGCTTGGATCTCAGTAACGATGGGCTGCTTTTAATTTTCCATAGTGAAAGTTTCATTTAAATCACATTTGCCGAGCCTTCCCCCTAATAACAAATTTGTATGGACTTAAACGCATACGTGCGTTGCTGGCAGTGAATGTGTTAAATTACATAATAGATTTCTAAGCTGTCGCTTATGGTAACAATATCAACATATAAGCGTTAATACGAATGGCTATGGAGCCATTTTTATTAATACTTTTTTGTCATTTGTTTACGGGCATGAAACTATGAAATTTTCACAGATCGTTTTTTGTCATTAGACCATACAAGTAATTTCTTTCAGAAACATTACAAATGTACCTACAGCTGACATGAGTTTTATTTACACTTTAGGAAAATCATGAAATGTCATACAAATTGTTACACTGAAGAGAAATATTTGTTAAACTAAATGTAAGGCCACCATAAAATGATGAAGCACCAGGAAACGGAGAATACTGAATGCCATTGAAATGTGATATTACGTAATTCTACACATAATATATGGAGAAGATTAGTTGGCCTAAAACGAATAAAAATATATGTGAAAGAGCGTGAGCTTCTGCTCTGAGGCGATAGAGATTAGACGAGAAGTTTTATCACTTTAAACAATAATAAGATTCCTTTCTCATGATCGAAGCTCCTAGGCTTAAAATGGAAACCATAGCTATAATAATTTTCAAAGAAAGTTACGTAATTCTTATATTCAAAAACAAACTCACCTATTTCTAATAGATTGCTTTATAAAAAATACCTAACATCATTCTATTCTTATATATAGCCGTTATGATACGTGACGATATATTTGGCTTTTTGAATGCTACAGACCATTTGTCCCACAAAATTTCATATACGATTATTATATCGGTTATGAAGAACAATAACCGGTTAATTGGTTATAACTAAATACGGCGAAATATGCTGTAATCGCCTTAGAAATGAAATGTGAACCTTTCACAATAACTTTGTTAATCATTCCGTCAAAAAAAAAACTAAATTAATTAACACTCAACAAATATAACGTACATTTGTATTTGAACATATTTAAAGTATATAATATATTTATTTATGCACTCGTAATCAAGAAAAATTTATATTAACTAAAGTTAACAATATAAAAGATTTAAAAAACAAAATCTACTTCAGGCTCAATCAATGAGATCAATCAAATAACCTCTTTTATATTAATCTCTTTGATTAGCCTGAAGTAAATTTTGATTTTTATTATTTTTATTATTGTTAACCTAAGTTGATATATATAAACAATTAACTTCATATAAAATATAATATTTAAACAATGGGCAAATAAAATTATCACACATAGAGACCTTGTTTTTGCAAAAATATTAAATAACCGAGAGCCGATTATAAAAAATTTATAACCGATTATGTAATTCGGCTGAAATAACCGATTATAACCGATTTCATCGGTTTTGGTTATAACCGATTTGCATTCCCTAATGCTGACTCTACATGGGACATACATTACCTTTGCTTTCGAAGGGACTTTTAGCAATCTGCGTTCCAATTTGTTGATAAACTTTTGGGTGCGAATTTATCAAATCTGAAAATCAATAGAATTCACACTATGGCTTATTTTTTTCATTGACTATTAGGGATGATTATGTCTGTAAGAAATATAATGCAAATATGTAAGTTACCTGTACTAGTATTAATACAAAACTACTTACCAGCGTAGCTTGTGAATGCGGAAACGCATGGCGCACATCCTGTTATCTCCTTGTCAACCGATACGATTGACGTAACTGAAAGAAAAATACCTTTTTAGGGTTCCGTACCAAAAAGGTAAAAAAAGGAACCCTTATGGTGCGACTTTAGTATGTCGGGCTGACTATTAGAGTGGCATATATCAAAAAAATAGTTATACTATCTATGTAATGTATTACAAATACATTTGGGCTGACCCTACATTTTGAAATATATTTTTATTTTCTAAAAAAACTACCAATATGAGGAGGGTGGAGGGGGGGGGGGGGGGCGCAAAGGTGGTTATAATTAACCTAACGTATGGCGTCCCCAGGGTCACTGCCCTGCGGTAGGGTGCCCATAAAGCCGGCTACATTTCTCCTCTGGACGGCAATGCTGATTGTGTGGCCAAGGAATGACCGGGCTCTGTGGTCTGCTGTACTTTCCTATTGTTTTTTTTAAATATTTGCCCAAAAAGGTTATGTTGATCAGAGCTTCGCGGCCCAAAGGTCTCACTGCAAACGCTGTGAATATATGATTGTTTGTAAGACCCATATATCTGTGGCGTTTGGTGGTCCCAGCGGACAATGCCGCCCCGCCAGCCCTCACGAATGTAGTGGACGATGCCAGAACGGCGCAGGTGTGTGGACACGCAAGTACCATCTCATATAAGTACCCAAGTGTAAAAAACAGGATGTAACAAGTATATGTACGTAACCAATAAAAAACCGGCCAAGAGCATGTAAGACAATGCTCAGTGTAGGATTCCGTAGCCGTTACTGCAAAGTAATGCACTACAGATGAACAAAATACGATGTAAAAAAGTGCACCAGAAAAGAGCGTATCTTCATGGAACTTACGTCCTTGCGCTGCGAAACGCAGTTTTTCGCCACTGACTCAAAAACGGTATACCCGTTCATGTTGAAAATATTTTTCGTTGAAAGTTTATTAGTAAAACCAAAAGTTTAACCCACGCCCTAAACCCGTGTGTTTCGACTAGTTTAGTATGTAAATTGAAATACCTATTGAAGAACCTTCTCCAGCATCACGTTGCTCCTTGGAGAAAATTGTGTTTAATGAATTTCCGATTTCCGCAGATTTGTGCTGGTTAAGTATCATTTCTGTCCCTAAAATATAGCATTTTCTACTTAGTTTAGTTAGTAAATTAGTCTAACTAGGTCAGCTAAGTTAATAAATAACGCCAGTTCAAAAAACTTTGATTGCTACGTAAAGCCCGACCACGAAAATAAAATACCTGCTCTGGGGGCGTTAAGCTAGAAATAATTATAGCAACACTAAGTATGATGTACCTACCAGTCATGTTGACAACAAGGTCGGAGATGTTATTTAGAGGAATAGAGTCTAATCCTTCATAGTTTCTATCCAACACATACTTCGTCATATTGTATATCACTTTTCTTAAGAGAATTTTAATTGTTTTCGGCATTTTAACGCACAAATAACACACACTATCCCAAAAATAAACCACGCACAATCAACACCTCACTTTGACAGCAATTGACAAATAGCTTTAATGACTTCTGTAAAGCTACTATTGGCCAGTTGAAGAAATTAATTCCAATAGTTTTCCGCAATATGGAGAAGCTCTTTATTTTCCTGGTCGGGCTTTAATGTTCTTAATTACGTTTTTGACGCGGCTCGTCCATGAAGATAGAGTGTAGAGACTATTCTCTCCAGCGGGCCTATGATAGTCGCGTTTATCACGCGATAAATGATATGATAACGCGTTTGTCACTCTCGCACTCACATACTCGTACGTGTCAGAAGGTGACGGCAGCTATGTCATTTATTTATCGCGTGACAAACGCAACCATCATAAGCCCGCAGGGCCCGGAACCATTATTTATAAATCATCTAAAATACACGCTATTTTTAAATCTTTAACCGACCTTCTCCAGCATCGCACATCGCTTTGTAGTAAATGGCACTTAGCTTGAGCGACGTAGTGGTGGCCGCAGCCTTACGCTGTCTGCTCACTATCTCCACTCCTGAAACAATAGTTATTTCAGTGCCTTGCGGTCCATTTAGGCACAAAGGCACTGCCTACCCTGAATGATAATGGCTTCATACAGGTACAGAGAAACTGCCTACCCTGGAACCCCTGAACAACCATGGCTAAATATTGGCACAGAAAAACTGCCTCCCTCGACCATAAGTCCTATGCACGCCACTGAGTTATTTGTTATACAAGGCTGCAAATATGTTATTTGGCGCGAGTAGTTCAATCTATACCGGAAACTTTATGGAGTTTACCCGTTCTATCCATTGATGTACCCCACACTGTTCGTATTAGGCATGGTGGGGTATAACAAATTAGAAACACGTAGGGATCTATCGCTAGCATGCTATGTGGTCATGGTACTTCGGGGTAATATCTGCAATCCGGGTATATTGTGGCTGCTGGGGCTGAGCGTCGCCGACGAGTACGCAGGGTGGCGGTGACGACCGCGCCTACTGGCGGAGCCGCGCGGCAGAACCAACTTGCTTCGTAAAGCACCTCTGAGCCGTACCGTCCAGACCACACTCTAAATTTGGTTGCTGACGTGGCAGATCTGTTTTTTTGGTCTATGTCCGAATTTGTAAATGTTTGTTTATACATTTTGTGTAACATTTAGTAAGTTGCATGACAATTTAACGGATTATATCGCGTATATTATCTCATTTTAGTTCCCGACGTTTCGGAAGCTTTCCAGCTTTCCATGGTCACGGGTGGACTGAGAAAAGATGTATTTTCCTCAGTCAAAGTTACAATTTGTGCAAACTACCCATTTTTTGAAAAAACACAAATTAAGGTGTACATACATGCCAGATGGGCCTAAGCTGTAAAGACAGTTACACATGTGCCAGAAGGGCTTAATTATTTTATTCTAATAATTTACCAAGCAGCATTTCACAAATGAGGCGTACTGAGGACAAAAGAAACGCTGCAAAGAAAAGCTCCCAGGCTACCTCATTACTAATTATTATTCTTTTTTTATTCTTTTTTTTTTATATTATAATTAGTAATGAGGTATAGTTGAATTATCGAGAAGATGGAATTGCATTTGTAGTGGTTGTACCGTTTGCAACAAAAGGAGAATAATTTTCTCTTAACTTAATAAAATGACATACCCAAGAAGTGGAATAAGTAGTAGTCCTCTGTTTTTTTCTTTTATTCGCTATCATGTTCTTCATCTGAGCTGTCACAAGTATTGATAATAAAACTGTCTGTTATTTGATCCATTTCTCCTTCCTGACATCGATATTTATTTTCTTCACTTTCGACGTGGTGACAAATATTTTCCCAGTCCTCAGCAGTGATGGTATTCATTCGTTCAGTTGCTAAACTCATAATGCCTTGCATGTTTAATGAAACGTTTCTTTTTGCTACATATCCTTTTACCATGGACCAAATATTTTCGATCGGATTGAATGTCGGGTGATACGGTGGCAATCGTAATACGGAGTGGCCATGTTCTTTTAAAATTGCATCTATGTGGTACTCGCGAAACCGCTCTTTATTTTGTTTAATTAATTCATACAAACTGGTTTTGTACATCACCCGGTTATACGAAATGTTGTGTTCTGTCAACCAATCCATCATTTCTTGTTTATTAGAATTTGACGTTGGAGCACGATTCAAAAGTTTGTTGTGATAGGACGCATTATCCACGATAAGTACGCTATTCGGTTTGAGGTTCGGTATTAATTTTTCTTTTAACCATTTTTCGTAGTTGACAAAGTTCATCTGCTCATGGTAATCTCCTGTTTTTTGGTTTGCCTTAAACATTAACAAAGTGTTGGGAATAAAACCATCTTTTCCTCCTGCGTGCACTATTATTAACCGCTGGCCTGTACTGATTTGTTTTTTTACACCAAATTCTGTTCCATCGGCCCAAGCTTCTCCGGACACATGTGAAGTGTGGATGTAGGTTTCATCAGTATAAACTAGTGGTCTATCTTGAGATCGATATTCCGCAATTTTGATAAGGTAATTTATTCTTAGCAGTCGTATGTTGTGTTTTTTCATTAATATTTTTCGGTTGTCCTCGGTCTTTTTCCATTTAAATCCTAATTTTTGTATTTGTTTTCGTAAGGTGGAAATGCCAAATTTGTAATCTATATCGGATTTTAACACAGAGTGGAGTCCCTTTAAGGTTGGAAATTGCTTATGGGACAGATGAAAATTGTATATAGTTCTCCGGATGACTTCCTGATCAAAATCGTTTACTGCTGATGACGGACAAGGACGCAACTTTTTATTCTTCGGGGAGGTGAATTTCTTTGTTGTTGCGAATTTCTCGCTGTTGCTCTCAGTCACAATGTTATAAACAGTAGAGAGACAAACACCTGTAGCTTTTTCAACTAACTGGACAGCGGTGTAAGGCAAGTTTAAATTTTTCGTAAGAAGAAGAACTAAAAACAAAAATAATCTCAGTGTGAAATTGTCAATATTACTTACGTTGTGCGTATATTTTTACATCTGATTTGATTGTATTCTCAATTAATTATTGTGTCCGCCCGTACGACTACGAATAATTTCTATATTTTAAAAAAATATGGCTGTAAGTAATTTTGGTCCTATTGAGAGTCAAAGTAAGCAAATAATTTTCAACTGTTATAAATATTTTGAAAATGAACTGACGAAAAATTTAAACTTACCTTACACCGCTGCCCAGTTAGTTGAAAAAGCTACAGGTGTTTGTCTCTCTACTGTTTATAACATTGTGACTGAGAGCAACAGCGAGAAATTCGCAACAACAAAGAAATTCACCTCCCCGAAGAATAAAAAGTTGCGTCCTTGTCCGTCATCAGCAGTAGACGATTTTGATCAGGAAGTCATCCGGAGAACTATATACAATTTTCATCTGTCCCATAAGCAATTTCCAACCTTAAAGGGACTCCACTCTGTGTTAAAATCCGATATAGATTACAAATTTGGCATTTCCACCTTACGAAAACAAATACAAAAATTAGGATTTAAATGGAAAAAGACCGAGGACAACCGAAAAATATTAATGAAAAAACACAACATACGACTGCTAAGAATAAATTACCTTATCAAAATTGCGGAATATCGATCTCAAGATAGACCACTAGTTTATACTGATGAAACCTACATCCACACTTCACATGTGTCCGGAGAAGCTTGGACCGATGGAACAGAATTTGGTGTAAAAAAACAAATACAGTTACAGGCCAGCGGTTAATAATAGTGCACGCAGGAGGAAAAGATGGTTTTATTCCCAACGCTTTGTTAATGTTTAAGGCAAACCAAAAAACGGGAGATTACCATGACCAGATGAACTTTGTCAACTACGAAAAATGGTTAAAAGAAAAATTAATACCGAACCTCAAACCGAATAGCGTACTTATCGTTGATAATGCGTCCTATCACAACAAACTTTTGAATCGTGCTCCAACGTCAAATTCTAATAAACAAGAAATGATGGATTGGTTGACAGAACACAACATTTCGTATAACCGGTTGATGTACAAAACCAGTTTGTATGAATTAATTAAACAAAATAAAGAGCGGTTTCGCGAGTACCACATAGATGCAATTTTAAAAGAACATGGCCACTCCGTATTACGATTGCCACCGTATCACCCGACATTCAATCCCATCGAAAATATTTGGTCCATGGTAAAAGGATATGTAGCAAAAAGAAACGTTTCATTAAACATGCAAGGCATTATGAGTTTAGCAACTGAACGAATGAATACCATCACTGCTGAGGACTGGGAAAATATTTGTCACCACGTCGAAAGTGAAGAAAATAAATATCGATGTCAGGAAGGAGAAATGGATCAAATAACAGACAATTTTATTATCAATACTTGTGACAGCTCAGATGAAGAACATGATAGCGAATAAAAGAAAAAAACAGAGGACTACTACTTATTCCACTTCTTGGGTATGTCATTTTATTAAGTTAAGAGAAAATTATTCTCCTTTTGTTGCAAACGGTACAACCACTACAAATGCAATTCCATCTTCTCGATAATTCAACTATACCTCATTACTAATTATAATATTAAAAAAAAAAGAATAAAAAAAGAATAATAATTAGTAATGAGGTAGCCTGGGAGCTTTTCTTTGCAGCGTTTCTTTTGTCCTCAGTACGCCTCATTTGTGAAATGCTGCTTGGTAAATTATTAGAATAAAATAATTAAGCCCTTCTGGCACATGTGTAACTGTCTTTACAGCTTAGGCCCATCTGGCATGTATGTACACCTTAATTTGTGTTTTTTCAAAAAATGGGTAGTTTGCACAAATTGTAACTTTGACTGAGGAAAATACATCTTTTCTCAGTCCACCCGTGACCATGGAAAGCTGGAAAGCTTCCGAAACGTCGGGAACTAAAATGAGATAATATACGCGATATAATCCGTTAAATTGTTTTATTTCAATGAGTAATAATCGCGGAAACAGAAAAAAAATTAAGTAGCATGACGTAGGCACTATCGAATTGGGATCTGTATGTAAGGATAGGTGTTGAAATGTAATAAGTAAATAAATAAATTTAAAACCGAGTAAACGAAGGAATCTAAAATTATCGCTTCGCTCGTGGTTTAAATATAAATTACTGAGCGTACCGAGGCTTTCAAGGCACGAGATGCTAATATTTTGCAATCGTGCGAAACACACAACTTTTCACCTAACTACAGCGAGGAAAATGTGAGATGGAAGTGTTATCTACACATAACAAAACCAGATAGTGTTAATGAACCTTAGTCAAATCCAGTTTAGTTTTGAAGATAATATGTAAATATATCACGTTTCATGTAACCTATTTCTTGTGATTACTAAAGTGCATACATTTTTTGCCCCTAATGACCTCAGGAAAACGTTATAAAAATCTTTCAGGCGTATTATTGCTCGCAGGTACCTTGTATAGAGAGACTAAACTTGAGTCGGTTATGGCAATGTTAAACTCATTATGTGGCAGTATAAAGATAAGAAACATTTTAGGATCGGACTCTGTATGTTCATTTGTTTAGGTCCATGCGCATTTTCGTCGCCGCCAAAACACAAAGTGTACGTTCGCCTAAATTCATATGGAGCTCTACAACTTTTTATTTTTCTGATTAATAGTAAAAATGTTAAAAATCTCTTCCACAAAAGCACTTCATTAAAAGGTTTTCCTTTTTCTCGCGGTTTTAATAAAAAAGTATAATAACCTTTGGTGCCCGTTGCAGATGCCGTTTGCCTTTTTTTGAACTCATGTAATGCTGCAAAACGCTTTGTTTTACAAAATACGAGTGCAAATATTACTGTAATAATAGTGAAAGTTTCTATCTGTTTAAATCCGTTGTTTTCTAGAATATGAAGCGATTTAGTTTTTTCACAGTAACATTTTTGTACGTACATTATGTGAATAATATAAAAAAACCTTCAAAACCGAATAAAAAACTTGTGATCGCCCAAATTCGTTATGTAGATGAAAAACTTACTTTGTGACCCCTGATGAATTTTATGTAAAACACAAATTATTGTTTTTCTTGCTTTTTAATGTGGGAAAAATAGCACCACATTAGTATCTATTGTGATATAGGTACAAGGATCAAAGCACAAAGAAAAGCACCACTGCTCTCCGAAGGGGTCAGGAATCGAACTCGGTATCTTTGGATCACCGGTGTAACGTGTCAGCCTTTTCTTTGCGCCTCTTTCTGTACTTTTCTTTGCGCTTTGATCTTTGTTTATTTCATGTTAATGCCGAAAGCCGAGAGCAAGTCAACAAAGCCTCGCTTCGCGGGGCTTCTATTTCCGCTCTAAAGGACGCAAGGTAACTAACGAAGAAGACTTCTCAGGTGGACACCGAACTATCAACATCTCCTGCATCTCGTGATGATGTTGGCGAGTCGAAGATTATACTGTCTGGTGGTGGTTTGTTGTATTTGCATGCTTATTTTTTTTTTGGAAACTGCATAAAAATATGCACATGTGAGCACAATTGATTGTCATCTAACCAAGACTCTATTTCGCTGAAAAGCAAAGGAACGATATCCATTGCCTAATCTATTATGGAAATCGGCACAGTAACGACTGAATCTATCAATAATTTAAATAGTGGTGGTTTAAAAGGTTTTTTTGTTAAATTCTGGGGTCTTCGCTCCCGATTTCCAATTCGTTGTTGGAGCTTCGCCCCCCGCCTCCCATCACTTTGTAGCTCTGTACGTGACAATGTGAAAAAAAAAATAGTTTTGAATTAAATATTAGCCAAAGGAAATCGTTTGCATAATTAACGTTTATCTCATTAAAGCCTGACAAAGTAAAATGATATGAAATGATGATTTGACAAAGTTAATATTATGCAAAATGTAAATGTGCTGAAGATTCGTTTGGGAAATGAAACTACTGCGATAGGTATTTTGGGAAGTGCTTAAAATGTGGCAAAAAATATTTTTTGGCATTACCAAGTGGTACTTCCACAACATGCAGGTTTGCATTCACTTGTGAATGTTAATATTCATTTATGTTTTGGCACATGAATGGTTATATTTTTTGACTTAAGCGTTATTTTTGTACAGCTTTCAGAGACTGTAGACTTTCGTCTTCAACATTAATTTCCCCATGATATCTTAACGGATAAAAAGAGTCTTGATAGATGGCCGGACAGACAATCGGGCAACACAGTAAAGAGATTTTATACGCGTTTCTTTTTTTTCCATTTGAGGTACAGAACCCTAAAGAACAGACAATAGAAACCGTCGCGCGATATGGCGGCAACTTGTCTTGCTTTTCCTTTTTAGTGCGGTGTAATAAGGAACTTCCATTAAAGAAACACATGGCCGCGTGTTCACGGATTATGCTAACTTCAGGACTTTCTAGAAAACTCGTAAATCCTTCCGAAGTTTCCTTTTCGTTAGACCGCGACAAAGGGCGGTTAAAAGGAAAAATGCTACTTAAGGTTGGAGCCCAGTCCAGTCTATTTAGAACATAGAATTCGGACCCTAGAGCAAGATTCAGCATGCGAATGTAATGTAATGATATTGCTGTCTTGTTCGGCATAAACTTTTTACAAGTAGTTTAAAAGTTAAATCAAAGACAATGCAAAATACGCCCTTTTTCATTGCATTAAAATTATTTTCTGATTTTTAACGTTGTACCCATTTTACGTTAATAATAACAAACAAAGTGCTGACAATTCAAACATAGACAATCGGATGCCTTCATTTGTTTGTTTTATCACAGATATTATACCGAACGAACTGTGAGTAGAGAATAATAGCTTGGTAAAATTATCACCAGGTATTATCTGCTCTATATAAATATAAGATTATCATTTACCGCGATCATTTTATTGCTAAATATTTGCGTAAAACATACGCATAATATTTTAAAGTATTAATTAGACAGCAATGTGACAGGGAGGTCCGACATGAACTGTTACGTCATACATAGTGCACTCGGGCCATATAAACTCCATATTAAATTCTGTTTTGCTACAAAGAGGTGGAATTAAATGTTTTATGGCTTATATCTTCGTTATTTTTCTAGTTATTCGAAAAAATATTTTTATTTATTGTTTGTTAGTTAAAAATGCATGCATATTCCCTTATTGCTATAATTTGTGAAAATCGTGTATAGAAATCAACTATAATGATAAAGATGGTTTACTAAGAATCCTCACCCATTTCCTTGGATACAGATTTTTTTTTGGCAGCGGCCGTCCAAACGGTGTTACTAACAATCGGCTTCACTGAAACATACAATGTAACTATCACCACTATACCAAATTTTTCTCTAGCACGTTTTCATGGGTTTATGGTCATATTATAAACAAACTACACACACATACACACAACACTGAGTACACTGTCAGTTTATCATATATATATATTATGCTAGAAGGCGCCCGCAACTTCGTTCGCGGAGGAGAAAAAGTCATAACCCTTCATTTTTTCTTGAGCGTAGTCGGGTAAAAAGTATCCTATAACCATCTGGAGATACCCAGCTACCCGTGTAAAAAAATTGTTGAAATCCGTTTAGCCGATTTTGCGTGATGAAGCTACAACGACACATAAAACATACAAACATACATAAAATTCAAAAAATATTTTTTAACAGTCCATAACAATATTTTTTTTGAAAATATCTTCAATGTATAGACATTTCATTTTTACATATAAATATATAATACAGTATAAAGTTGTAAAAATTAAATGTCTGTACAAAGAAGATATTAAAAAAAATGTTACGGACTATTATTTATATATTTTTTTGGATTTTTTGTATGTTTGTATGTGTCGTTGTGGCTTCATCACGCAAAATCAATTAAACAGATTGCAATTATTTTTGGTACACGGGTAGCCGGGTATCCACAGATGGTTATAGGATACTCTTTACACAGCTTTTGCCATGCGCGAATGAAGTTGCGAGCGCCTATGTAAATAAAATTAGTGTTTAATAATAATCACAAATCTATTGCTGTTATTTAAATTAGGGTCACCGGAAACTTTTGCTCTCAAGTGTACATAGATGGCTTTCTACCGTCGACTACAAAGAGATGTATCCACTTTTGGACCTTATTACAATGCATTAAGGTGAAAAAGTGGATACATATCTTTGTAGTCGACCGTACATATCAGGGAACGGCTTTTGGTATGTAGATTGTTAGTCCTCTTGTTTTATGGTCCTTGATCTGAGCAAACAATGTGGTATTCTATCTCCTTAAACAAAAATGGGTGCTCTTTAAAATTAGAATATTGTTTAACATGCTTCTGCCCGCGACTTCGTCCGCCTTAAATTCGTATATCGCGGGTAAGGGTATTTTTCCGGGATAAAAAGTAGCCTATGTTCTTCCCCCGGACTCAAACTATCTCCATAACAAATTTCATCCAAATTGGTTCAGCGGTTTAAGCTTGAAGAGGTAACGGACAGACAGACAGATACACTTTCGCATTTATAATATTAGTATGGATATGGATATACGACAAGAAAGCATAAAAATGTAGCCATCGAATTGATCATATTAGGCCCATCCTCAACGTTCTGCTTAAGCTTCTGGCCATGTGTGAAAAGGTAAATTGCATTATCCCTTGAGAAATGAATTCGTGCGCGGGTTTCGTATGAGGCTAATTGAATTTTCATGAAAAACAGACCAAAATAGATATCTCCGATTCATTACTAGGTTTTCCAGTGACATCACTTGCTTTTTGCCTATTTCTCGGTGTTATTTTTTGGATCTTTAAAAAAAGCATAGTCTTTGACTCTTTTGACCGCCCTCATAATCTTATTTCGAATCTAGAAGGTGGGCACACATCGTTCGCGGCGGAGAAAAAGTCATATCCCCTCTTTTTTTCATCAGCATGACTAAGCTGTCAGAAACAGACATTACAACTCTTTTATTCTTAAGCGTAGTCGAGCAAAAAGTATCCTATAACCATCTGAAGATACCCAGCTATCCGTGTACCAAAAATAGTTGAAATCTGTTCAGCCGATTTGGCGTGATGAGCCACAACGTCACATACAAACAATCCGAAAAAAATGTTTTAAAATAGTCCGTTATAATATTTTGTTTGAAAATATCTTCAATGTACAGACATTTAATTTTTACAACTTTATAATAGTATAGATTAGTTGCGACAGAAGAATAAATCTAGTTTATTCGCAACTGGCTTAAAACTACTGAACTGGCTTATATACACTGCTATCCATAATGTCAGCACATCTGTGGTATAATTTCTGCATGGCATTGTGAGAATGCCGACATTTTGAGAATAGAACATTTTAAGAAAGCGAACATCAGAGGCATGGGCCCTATTCCATTATTTATTTCACTGGATTTACGCCTGGTAGGCTAATTAAGTTTCTCAAAATCCTTAATTTCGCCGACAAAGTTTTTCTCTGAAACCGTAAAAAATTTAGACCTTTTTTAAATAAAACTAACTTACTGGGTTGCAGTTACAATTTTTTTTTCAATTCTGGAAAACTTTTAGGTTTAAGAGAAACGCGCGAGTTGATAAATGAAATAGTTGAGAAATTATTACTGTTAGCATTTTTAATTTATTTGAAACCTAGCTTCTGCCCGCGACTTCGTCCGCCTTAAATTCGTCGTTGATCGCAGATAAGGGTATTTTTCCGGGATAAAACGTAGCCTATGTCCTTCCCCGGCGCTAAAACTATCTCCATACCAAATTTAATCCAAATCGGTTCAGCGGTTTAAGCGTGAAGAGGTAACAGACAGACAGACATACAGACAGACAGAGAGACAGACACACTTTTGAATGGATAAGGGAAGCTGATGGCGGCCATTATTAATGCCCATACTTTTGGGATGCATCGCGCTGCTAAGGGGCTCCAAGCCAAAATCTACGATTTTTCATGACTTTTGTTGTGTATCTAGTTTCTGGAACGGTGAAAATAACTTTCCAAATATAATATATATGATAGTTTAGTTTCTATTTATCACTATCCGCATTCGAAAATTTGTATAGGTTCATTTTTATGTACTTAATTTAGTTTTTTTAAACGAAGCCTATATGAAGAAAAATTGCGTATGAAAGTAGTGTCTCAATAAACCTTTAATAGACTCTGAACATATGCTTAACTGTTTATTATAAAAACACGTACCTTGCTAAGCGAGCATTAAAAACGTGTATTTTTAAGAAAACTTTATTTTTGCCTTAAAGATAACGAAGTTTGATGGCGTTTATGTTGGTGTCAGTGACTTGTGAAGAAGAAGAAAATGTATATATATTACCAATAATGACAAGAAAAAAGAAGAATGTCATTGTCAACATGATGAGACATCTACAAAATGGAAAAGTGAAAAGCTATGGATCTAATCTAATCATTCAGTGCTGGGAGCCTCTTAAGATTTTTCTTAGGATCATGACCTCTGTAAAAAACTGGATTTTACTTACAACGCCTCAATCGATGTATCACTTCCCTGTAGATGATGTTCCAGCGCCGCCGCCACACGCTTTTAAACGAGGGACGCTTACGCATTGGATCTATACGCTTCTTCTCTGCAAACAATAATACAAGAATATTACCTAACAATCTTACACCTTTTGGAAAGAAGTATTGTCCATCATCTTAAAATCGAAAATGAAAGTCATTTTTAGAATCTATACAGCAAAACCCGTGAAGACTGTGTTACATAAAATGATGTTCGCTATCTTGGAAGTTAAAATGGATGAAAGTTCTAAAATCTGAACCCCCATACATCTCATCTTGAGAGCTAATAAATTTATGTAAAAAAATAAATTTTAGTGACACGTTTTTACTGTCGACTGTACTTTTCTTTGAACACCCGTCAAGTACCAAATACTCATTACCTACTGAGATGATCCTAAAGAGTCAAAACTCGGTACTGGACTCATAGAAAGAATTTTGATTTTTTTATTTGTACATTGACATTACTGTATATAATTAGTTGCTGTTTGTTCGTATTTTGTTTTAATTTATTTTACGTGTATATGCTTGTAAGCTTATTACCTATTTCAAATGCAATTTATATTGTTAATTGAATAAATAAATTAAATGAAAATGAAATATAGAGTTCCTATGACCACCATTAGATTTCATTATTAGATCAGCTCGATGGTAAAATAATAAAGCATTATTGTCACTAAACTTATATAAGTATAGGTCAAATTTTTGCTCAATCAGGAACCGGGAATTTGGTCAAATTTAACTTGTAATATTTGTAAGCATATAAATGGGAGATTAATAAAGAGCTAATAATATATAGGCACACCTTTTTTGCAGGCTGAGGTGGTGAAATGACGTTGCTGTGCGTTCCTCTTTCGTTTCGTGCTTTCTTTGTTTGAGTTTTCATCTGTAGCAAACGCATGAATATCAGAAAAAAAACCGGTCAAGTGCGAGTCTGACTCGCGCACCGAGGGTTCCGTACAAACTCACTTATTCAGTCTAAACTTGCCGCTTGAGTTAAATTTGCCTCTGGTATCTATGGCGTCACATACAAATGAGGGGCAAACTTAATCAAACTGGGTTATTCAGAAATATTTTTGGTAATTACAATAAAAGTAAGATAGACAGATATATGGTTAGAATTTTCGTGTAATACTCATATTAAATTACTTAATTCCAAAAACATCCGGATTTTACGCTTGGTAAACTTCGGAGATAAATGACGGGAATGGTGCTTTTTTGGACATTTTCCTTAATAAAACGAAATTCAAGCACAATAAAAAAAAAAAATATTATTCAAAAATGTACAGACCAAGCCCTTTCATATGATACCTTATTTGACCTAGTGACTAGACTTTTAAGTTTTGCCCCCCGTCAAATTCGACGTTTTTTTAGAAAACAAAAATATATTTTTGAATATTTCCTTTGCAATTCATGTGGGTTGATCATGTTATAAATATTCCAAATTTCAAATAGATATCATTAGTAGTTTTTGAGATATGGCGCTTTAATAGTCGGACAGCAAGACAGACAGAAATACAGACAGAGTGGCACCATAACGGTTCCTTTTTTACCATTTTTGGTACGGAACCCTAACAACATAGTGTCGAAACATGTTTAATTTGAGTGAGTGAGGTAAGTAATCGGAGAACCACTAAAAATCCCTGACGCATCTAGAAAAAAGCTGATAATCACAACTTCTAGTAAATAAGCTGACACCTTTTTTGCATGCTAAGTTGCTGACATGAGGCTGCACGCTTCTCTTTTCTTTCATATTTTCTTTTATTGAGTTTCCATGCAAATACAAACGCATGAATTTGTATGATAAACATATTGTCAAAACATGTTTGTTACGAGTCACATCTAGAAAAACGCTGTTAATTTTTCATCGGCTGAACCAATTTTCTTGAACCAGGGTTATTCGCACCACCAACTTGTCACCACTGGTAACACCTGCGATTTATTTCCCAGCTGTTACCAGTGGAACTACTGGGAATACTTTTCCCAACTGTTACAACTAAAATGATTGGTGCCATTGGTGTTGGTGGTAAGCGTGGTAGCGAGCGATAGAGAGGCACGATCGGCCTACGCACTCACTTTGTGTATTCTTAAAAGTATGCAATTTTTCATGAATATTTTCTTACGTCGTCGTATCACATAAAAATATCGTCTGTAATCCGACTTTACAGACTACCAATTTTTTTTTACTTTGTAGTGATTTCTTTTGGAGTCTTTTACTTTCTTTTATACTATATCGTAACAAATAAGCAGACCTTTTCTGCAGGCTGAGGTGCTGACATGAGATTGCACGCTTCTTTTTCGTTTCGTAATTTCATTTGTTGTGTTTCCATCTGTAGAAAACGGATCAATTTGTGAGAAAACAACATAATTTAGAAACATGGTTGTTACAAGACACATCTGGAAAAAAATATGATTTTCAATCGGCTTAACCGACTTTTCTGAACCATAGCCAAAAATACTCTCAAAAAAGTTACCTTTTAGAAAAGGAACAAAACTAAAACGTATAAACGCAGTGACGTTTAATTTGCGGCGGGATTTTTATGGATACTTTCCACTTGTGTTGTTAATGTGATATCTTTAATAAATGTTTTGAAATTGTGTTAATGACACAGTTAAATATGAATTCGATTCGTCAATAACTAACAGGATGGGCATTCAGTGCGAGAAGAGCAGTGACCGGACGCGCTCATGTTTCATCCTCGGAATGAACCGAAACAAGTGGAAAAGTGAGTAATCGTTATGTTATAATTAGGCATAGGACTTTTAGTAGCATACCGTGGTTCTAATATCCATAATGGACCCGCCCAAAATAACAACAAGAAAAATATGCTACACCCTTTTATGTTACGAATTACATTACATTACACAAACGCATATATCCGCACCGCAAGTTCAACGCCAATGACCGATATATGCGTCAAAGGATTTAGACCGATATAGACCGACACCCATTGACATACGGTCATGTTAGCGTGAAACTTAATGATATCGTGGCGTATGCGTGACACCTCTTTTATTTGTCAAATCGTCGAAAAGGTTAATAATTACCTTTTTTATAGTCACCAGAAGGAACAATTGTCTCGAAACTGGTAGGAATATTTGGTTTGTCATTTTCTGGGTACGACGATAGGAGGAGATATGATGAGCCGCGGAAGTGTTCAATGCTCTTCTTTAGTGACAAGAAGGAAACATTATGTCCCACTGAGCAACTGAATGTTTCTCGATATGTGCCAAGTGTGGTAACACTCTTTGAAGATCGAACTGAAATGAAGCATTAGGATATTGAATAAATAAATATCAGGGACCCTCTAAATCGACCTAGTCTCAAACTGAAGCAAAGCTTGTACTAGGGGCACTAAGCGATATCTATACTATTATAAAGTTGTAAAAATGAAATGGCTGTACATTTAAGACATAAAAAAAGTTACACTTCACCGAAATATATTTTTATGGATTTTTTGTATGTATCATTGTGACCTCATCACACCCAACGCCCTAACGGCTGAATGGATATCAACTACTTTTGGTACACGAGTAGATGAGCATTCACAGATACTACTTCTATCGGACACAGAATATAGAATACTTTTTACCCGACTAGGCCGTCGAAAAACAGGGGTTACGACGTCTTTCCCCCTGCGAACGCAGTTGCATACCTTCTAGTATCCAATAAAAGATAAATAAATCTGAGCTTGCCTAGTGCAGTCCTATCTCTCTCACCTGCGGTTTCAAAATCAATAGTCTTTTGTATCACTTCAGAGGAGCAATACTCGTAGGATGTTGTAGGCCGAATAGAGAGTGTAGGGAAATGGTATGCAACTGAAATGTCCTCTGAAAAAAGAATGAATAAAACAGGATTACATTAATAGATTCTAGTACCTTTGCTTTTCCGCAAAATAGGGCCTTGGTTAGATGTGACAATAAATTGTGCTCACATTCGCATATTTTGCAAATACAACCAACCACCAGACAGTATTATCCTCTACATGTGGCCTCTCTATGAGGCATCATCAGGAGATGCAGAAGATGTTCACGGTTCTAGTGAATTTTTGTGGAAACTGCATGATAATATGCCCATGTGAGCACAATTTATTGTCACATCTAACCAAGACATTATTTCGCGAACAATCAAAGGAACTATAATCCATTAATTTAATATGGAATTCCGCTAAATAACGCCTGAATCGATCAATTATTTCTAAACTGAATTGTTGAATGGTAAACGAGTCGGACAAAACTATATTACATTGGCACAGCAGTACCTACTCGGTTTTTAAGAAGTGAGTAATGCTCGACATGTTTCGTTTTTCCGCAATGCAAGAAAGACCAGGTCAACTCGTTTCTCATGACTAAGGCCCTCGGCATGGACCGAAACAAGTTTAGTCGAGCATTACTTACGACGTGAAAAACTGTTAATACAATCTAAATATGTTTGAGTCTGATGGCAGGTTTCGAAGAGAAAAGAATTGGACAAGCCTATGACGGTGAAAGGTTCAAATAATTTTTATCGGTCATAAGCCTATAGCTTACAAACAGACTTCTTTTTTTTTAATCGGCTACGTAGGGTGCATAATGTCCTCCTCAAGTGTTCAATGACGTGTTTGTGATCAATTCGATCAAAACCGGGAGTCATCACTAGATGGTAAGTGGGCAAACTGTTGATACTTAATGTCAGGCTCCAATGCTTTATACTTATAAAGTCTAAGCTCCGCCCAACACCGGTCGAAATCCAAACCCCAAAAGCTTTCAACTCGAATTGCAGAATCGCTCCGAATGCCTGGGTGATTGAAAACTGAAACCGTCCACATGGGGTATAAACATTCTTGAAATATAACCCACCGCTCAAAAAAGCAATTAAATGACTGAGCTGCCGAATCGCCCGATAATGAAACCCTTCTGTCAGAACTGCTTTTTTTATCACTAGACTTTCAGCATGGTTACATGGATTGAAAGCTTGCTATCAAAAAGGTAAAAATTGAGAATAAATGCAGAGATACAGATAAGAATATGATTTAGACACACTGTGAATTTACTGGTCGGAAGCTTGGACTGATAAGGTTAGGTCGAGACTTAGGCCCACATACGGCGATTTTTACAGCGACGCAAACGCGTGTTTTACAAACGCGACTGCATCACGACACAAGCGATTGATAGGTAGGCGTTTGTACATACTTAAGTGTCCATCTGTATGCCTTATATCGATGACAATAAGGTCTACTAATGGTCAGTTAAGTGTGTAGCTGATGTTACGGATTCAACCGTGCGATTCTATCGATGGAGACGCTTTATCTATACTATTATAAAGTTGTAAAAATAAAATGTCTGTACATTGAAAATACATTTTCGAAAAAGCGATTGTATTTGGACGTCATTGAAAAAAAAAAAATATTTTTTTGATTTTTTGTATGTTCATATGTGTCGTTGTGGCTTCATCACGCAAAATCGGCTAAACTATTTTTGGTACACGGGTAGCTGGGTATTTTCTGATGGTTATAGGATACTTTTTAGCCGAATATGCTGAAGGAAAAAAGAGGGGTTATGACTTTTTCTCCTTCGCGAACGTAGTTGCCGGCACCTTCTATTGAATTAATAAAAACGTGTGGTGTTGAATCGATGCAAATGTGCATGTAACTATAGCAACAGATAAGGCAGGTCCATGCAGCGGCCGGGGAGAGGATAAATGTTGAATAAGAAATCCAAAGGGCACTGGAGCGAACTATGCTCGGAGTCTCCTTTCGTGATCGAATCAGAAGTGGCAGTGGGCGGGCATAACAGTAAGGCCTATGCTACCAGTGAGGCACTCCTATATACTTATTAGAAAAAAAAGTATATACCTGATGGATGTGTAGTTGTGCTAGACACTTTGGGGATTATAGAAAACTCTGGAGCTTGGGTTTGTCCAACAAACACCACAGTACGATGAAGAGCTGAATTTAAACAAAACAAAAATATGGTCAGAAACAAATTATCTACACACGTCCTACTAGAAGATAGTTATTTTCTGACCCTCCGTCAAAATTTGTCACATCGTCTTAAAGTACCTAGCGATGCAAATTAAATTTTTGCGACACACTTTTATTGCCAACTGTACTATTCTTTTAACATCCATTTACTACTAATTGAGATGATTCTAGAGAGCCCGAATTCGGTAGGATTGCCATATTTTATTACAGACCACACAACGAATTTACATAAGTAAGCCAAATTTTAGTTTTTTTGGAAAGAGCAGTGTGTCAAATATATCTTGGAAGATTTGACCCGGAATAACATATATACATACAAACATTGCAAGTAAAAAAAAGCGTTTAAAATTTTGTTTTTGTGTCAAACTTTTAGTGTCGTATGTACTTTTCCTTGAACATCCATCAATTACTCACCGAGACGATTCTAAAGAGCCCAATATCGGTAGGATTGCATTATTTTATTACAAAGTTCCTATGACCACCTTCCTGCTCCATCATCAGTTTAGCTCGATGGTATCATACTATTGCATTGTCACCAAACTTACATAATTATGCCATATTTGACTTGCAAGATTCCAACTGAACTTACATAGTTCCATTACAAGTTAAATAAAAGCTGGTTAAAGTACGTGGGTAAAAGTCGGACTTATGCTATAAATAAAAAAAGGAATACAGTTACTGTCATCGGTGTCTGGTGCGTCCGATAAAATGTAATCATCCGACTCTCCATTCGAATAACCCAAATAGAATTTAATTTTCGATTGCTCTTTGTCCAATTCAATCGAATGTTGTGAATCAATCGGCGAATGAAAACCTAAAACAACAGAAAATCTACTTTATGCATATATACACGGGGTGTTTGTTTTGACTGTTAATCAAGCAGCATTTTTCGATAAATTGACAGAAAATACTAGTATTTTTTTTGCTCAATACCAAGGACCAGTAAAACAAGAGGACCGTCAATCGCTATATTTTGGATCATGCACCGACCGCTAATGGATACCGTAATGTTATAATTGAACAAAGTAACGTGTTACAGTCAATTCGGTCGTAAACTGCTGCAATAAACACTATCATGGTACAATAGTTAATGACTGCCAAGCTCAGAAATTAGTATAGTTGAAAGTAATAATAGTTCTTACACAAAAATGGAGTTGTAAATATCGGAAACGGTCTTTTGTAGGGCAATTGCTACGTTCACTTGTTTTATTCGTCTATGCTCAATCCAAATTAAAAAAAAAACTGATGCATATTAAATAAATATTGTATCAACAGCTAATGTGATTGCCTGATTGGGCTGTTAAGTTTAGCTAAACCAAAGTGATTATTATGATGGTATGTCATTTAAAAATACTTTGACTTTTGAATTAATAAAAGATTAGTTAAAAAAGTATAACCAGCAGAACAAATAAAATTGTAGAATACCCTAAAAACGGTACGAGTTAAGCAAATGAGTCTGCTCCTGAGGTATGGGAGCGGTACGGGCGGGGTGACAAGTGACGTATATGTGTATAGCGAGACAGGACACATCATGTCACGTCATTCACACCTCAGGAACAGAGTCAGTTAAGCGTTAGACTTGTAGTGTCTGTGAAAAATTTGCTTTATTTAATTTGAAGAATATTTCCCTAAAGTTAACGTAAATCATCAATGACACCTGTCTGTTTCATAATAATCCGAGATTGGAAAGGTGTTTTTTATTTCATGGATTTAAGGTTACTTTTCCAATGAGCTGGGGATTTATCTGCGGTCTAGCATATGTGAAATTGTTTATTTTATTTACGAACTGT
Source organism: Hedya salicella (assembly GCA_905404275.2). NCBI lineage: Eukaryota > Metazoa > Arthropoda > Insecta > Lepidoptera > Tortricidae > Hedya > Hedya salicella. Next base: position 6,264,682 of record FR990100.1, read on the forward strand.
ACCTATTGTTGCAGAATGTCATTGGAAAGTGGGCTGAAAGTTTTTATAGGATCATTTTGTTGATTTGGCTTATCAAATCCTTTCATATGTGACCAATTCCGTCAGCCGGTCAATTGGCCTTGAAACCATCCAGTCAATGAACATGCCTTCTCGAATAATCTCTCTGTCTGAAGTCGGTCCCTCATGTCTGAGGATCGTGGTCAGCATCAGGGTTGCACCTAGAGCGGATGATCTGCCTCTACCGGTTTCTGTCTAGCGCGTCTTTCACAACCGTGTAGAATTTGGAGGACGACGAGTCTTTCAGTTGATCGGTCCATTTTGTTGGTCAACGACCGGGATCTTTTGCCTTCAGTGTCGAATATCTACACAGTCAGAAATGATGTCCGAACTGATCAGACCGGTCAATATTTCTGAGCATTCTCCTTAAAAGCAGAAGCAGCTCTCGCAAAGTGTACCGGGATTTCTGCGTTTACTCTATTGTCTGCCAAACAAAATCTTTCTATCATAAATGACAAATGGTGTCACTTCAATACGCGCTACTCAAACTAATTGGTTTACCCAAGAACCAATACGGATCGTAGAAACTGTTACGTGTTACCCCATGTTAATTTGATTATATAATAAGTTACCAAGATACCTAAAAGAACTTCCATTTAAATGATTCAATACAACATTATTCAAATGGCTTAAGAAAAATACATTTTACTCAATTATGGTTATTTGTAATTTTAAATATATCAATTTATTTCTAGTTTTTATGATTATTAAATTAAAATTATTTTTAAATAGTTAATAAGTTATTGTTGTATTATGCATAATACTAATACTTTATTGTGGCGTGTTGCTTATTACCTTATTAATGTAAATGTGTATATTTTTGCTTTGCTTGTCTCTGCGTGACAAGATAGGTAGCCGGTATTCGTAAAATTGGAATAAGATCACAATTGTACCCTATATTGAGCAAATAAATAACTTATTACCTTACTACTTTGCCCGTGGCGAGAAAGGGGCGCGGAGGTGTGGCAGCAAGAAGGTTTGATGGTTATTGGGCAGAAAGCACCCTTCCACACGCTCTCCTTACAAACTCTTTGCCGCCTCGCCTCGCGCCTTGTTCTTGCCGCAAGCGATGACCCATTTTTAACCTTAGGTCTTAGGGCCTATTCACACGGACCACAACCACACCACAACGGAGCGGCAAAAAGTGGTGAAGCAGTGGTTACGTGTGAAAAGTTGCGCTGCATCTTCTTGCAGTTGCTTTGATGTGGTCCGACCGACCACGCGGTTGCGTTTGACGGCTAAATGTAGTCCGTGTGAATAAAACTATTTATTTTCACATAAACTTTCGCCCGACCACGTGGTTGTCGTTGTGGTGTGGTACAGTCAACTGCAAAAGTAGATGATCATTCGCTTTGTCGCACTGACGTAACAATACTGCTACACAATACAATTGGGTTGCGTTAAAGTAGTGAAAGTGAGAAGTAACTAAAATGATGATCTACGTCTGCTGTAGACTGTACGTCAGAATACACTTGTTTATACTGTCAAAGAAAGTATACATACTATATTCATCCTTATTTGCCCTAAATAGTAAACAATATTCTAACCTAAAAATATGCATTTAATACAAACCCCAGCTGTTTTCTCGCAAGGAAATAAATTTAATGCATGAAATTGGCAATGTGGCACCAAAAATATTAATTCCTAATATTTTCTTCTGTTTTCGCGATTATTACTCATTGAAATAAAACAATTTAACGGATTATATCGCGTATATTATCACATTTTAGTTCCCGACGTTTCGGAAGCTTTCCAGCTTTCCATGGTCACGTGTGGACTGAGAAAAGATGTATTTTCCTCTGTCAAGGTTACAATTTGTGCAAATATCCATTTTTTTGAAAAAACTCAAATAAAGGTGTACATACATGCCAGATGGGCCTAAGCTGCAAAGACAATTACACATGTGTCAGAAGGGCTTAATTATTTTATTCTAATAATTTACCAAGCAGCGTTTCACAAATGAGGCGTACTGAGGAGAAAAGAAACCATTTACCATTAGGCCCATCTGGCATGTATGTACACCTTTATTTGTTTTTTAAAAAAAATGGGTAGTTTGCACAAATTGTAACCTTGACAAAGGAAAATACATCTTTTCTCAGTCCACCCGTGACCATGGAAAGCTGGAAAGCTTCCGAAACGTCGGGAACTAAAATGAGATAATATACGCGATATAATCCGTTAAATTGTTTTATTTCAATATTAATTCCTGTTACTTTGTTTACGAGAAAATAGGAGTTCAAGACAAAAAGGTGTACTTTTAGGTTAGAATGATGTTTACTATTTAGGACAAGTAAGGATGAACAAAGTATACTGAGAAACATTCACCTGCTTTTATGGATGAAGTTAACGACGACAGCCATTCTTTTATATTGTCACTTGTAGTTCTAAACATATTTAGGCTCTAGTATTTGAGTCTTGAAAAAAATGCGAAACTTCTGAAATTTATACGATTATATTTGAGGATAAAAGATTTGATACATTAACAACACAAAAAGCAGTTATTACACCTTTTATAAAAGCATGTATCTTACCTATAAATAATTATTTGCGATATTCCTTCTATTCCATCTTGAATTAAATAATTGCCTTCAATGCACATGCTATTTCGTATAATCACAGTTTGTTTAGTGATATTCCCAATGCTTCTGAATAGTGCAATCCTTTTATTTTTACATGTCTTGTGATACAAAGATATATTTTAATATTTTTTAAGAACTGAATGAAATTCACGCTAACGGTTGTAGCAATAGGTACTCCCCGTGTACACTGACTGTGAAAACCACAGTCTCTAAGAGCGACTGCAGCATGTATTTATGCTATCGTCACATAATTATTGTGTATAAAACATGTTTGTAGAAAATTGTTACGAGGCTTGGTAATGAACCTGAAATATCAATAAAGTAAATCTGAAATGGGAGCACCAATTCCAAATTAAGACTTCTATCTCATTCATAATTCGCTGGACCTCATCCCTGTACTTGGGGTTGGCGCAGCATATCTTTTTCTTGTATCCCTCTCTGTCACACGTCATTTCTTCGCTTATCTCCTTCTCAGCCTTACCATCTATTACACCAGCGGTCGGTAACCTTTCTGCAGCCAAGAGCCACATAGTAGGTAACGAAATTGGAGCGGGCCGCACTTTGTTAATATTTTTTGACTTTATCAGCCAAAATATAGTACATTGCCAGCCAGGGAGGGTCGCGTCATTCATAATTCGCTTGACCTCATCCGTTTACTTGGGGTTGGCGCAGAATATCTTTCTCTTCCACACTTCTCTGTCACTCATCATTTCTTCGCTTATTTCCTTCTCAGCCGTATCATCTATTACAACAGCGGTCGGCAACTTTTCTGCAGCCAAGGGCCACATAGTAGATAAAGAAATTGGAGCGGGCCGCAGTTTGTTAATAATTTGTGACTTTATTAGGCAAAGGATACCACATTGTCAGCCAGCCAGGAAGGGTCGTGGACCGCAAGTCAGTGGTTAGTGTAGCTAATGCGGCCCGCGGGCCGCCTGTTGCCGGCCGCCGTATTACACAATTCCTACACATTTTCCTTGATCTAAGTCTATTTCTAGAACCGTTCACATTCATACCGATATCTCGTTTTATCACACGACTTTCGTAGAGCAGCACGATGGACGGACTTGCTACTGATGTCAGTCAACTATTCCTGAAGGCCTTTAGGCTGGTGCAGTATGGAATGCACTGGCTTCTCGATAGCGATAAATAAATGGACTGCGTCTCGATCCTCAACACTTGAGGTTCCGACTAGATTCAGCTACGAATAGATGAGCTGGTATTACAGTCTTATCTAATTATTCCAGTCAGCTTTTCGTACTTACGGCAGCAGTATTTACATTTGTTTCCTTACACTGAAACTTCTGGCAATACAAAACAAACTAAAGCGCACAAGGTTTTTTTTTTATTTGCTTATTCTATTTTTTTATTAATTAAAACATAACATTTATCGGATGTAAGATTTAATGTTTTGCATTTTGACACTTTAAATTTGACTGATAAGCATAGCTGTCAATAGATATTATTTTATTTCGATGATCCAGCCTTTTCCATATCAGCGTATTCTACCTCCATGGGCAAGTCTACTTTCATGTATCTTTGCTCATTTTGCAGTTCCGTCAACTTCATCTTCAGATCTTCTTGAACACTGTCCACAATGTCTTTTAGATTTTTAGCTGAAATGAAAATGTTTATATTTATTCCCATTTAAATATGTATTTTCCTTTCTTTGTACCTGTAGCTGTAAATATGTAATTTGTTTTAATGAAAATTAAATAGTTTTTACTGCTACTATTGGAGATAATGATTAATCGAAGTACGATTCAGCCTTAGTCTATTTAAGAGTCAAACTCTAGTCCGAGAAGCTGATGAAGTGTGAACTAAGCTGTTTTAATCTACCCATACTGCCGTGCAATACTTAAACAACAGTAAGTGTGCTACGTGCTGTTGCTAGCACTTACTGTTGTTAAAGTATTGCACGGCAGCATATCCATAAGCACCTCTTCGGCTTATCGGTGCAATATAACACCTCCTCTTATATTTATTTCGTGTAGCTTGCCCTCGGTCTTCTACCACCTCGCTAGCCTTCAACATTTTCTTGCATGATAAAGAAGTGTTGAAGTTTGTTGTACAAGAACGATTTAGAAAGATAGTGACCTAACTAAAAATTCCAAATGTTGGAAAATAGTTTTTCGAAAAGGCCTTTTTCTTACTGAAACTTTTCTAAAGGTGCGATGTGTAGTTATTACCCGCTTTTACTTTATGTAATGATTATTTCGGATTATAGCTTATTTGACCTAAAAGGTGCATATTTATTTTTAACATGTTTTTGGTAGCAATAGGATCGCGGTTACAAGAAGAAAAGCAAGCAATAGAATTGTTTATGTACAATGACTTTGTTATTCAGGTAAGTGGATCGGCTCACTTGAAAAAATTAAATCTTATACGAAGGAACAGGAAGACTCCTGTCATGTATTACATAATTCTACTTTACCCGTTTTTTGATTAAATTCCTCAGCAATGAGCGATATCTTTTTCAGCGTATCAACACATCTGGCTATATTAGTTGCCACATCGAGATTACTGCTAGTATTGACAGCAGCATCTTCTGTAGCTACACGTGTAAATGTAATTTGTTTGAACACATCGCTGGTCGTTACTGGCATTTTCGGCATTTTCATAGTCTTCCTCCTTATTTCTTGCACTGGCATATCAATATCATCTAATTCTGGATCCAGATTTGGTACCTCTAATACATCATTAGTCAAAAGCTCCGGTGCTTCTATTTGTAAATTTTCTATTTCAGAGGCCGATGGATTTGTTTCAGGTGATTTTTTGGTGAATAAAATGGGCAATGCATTAGTTATGCTCTCGACGATTTTTTCTGTAATTAATATTATGAACATATAGTATTCCAACTCTATGATGTAGACACATTGAGACGCGCAAAGACTAACTCGTCGTGAGGATTAACAAAACGGGATTTAATTAAATTGTTATACTAGAAGGTGCCTTCTTAACTTTGTTCGCAGAGGAGAAAAATCGTAACGTAACCCTCTTTTCCTTGCTTCAGTATAGTCGGCTAAAAAGCATAGATGTCCAGCTAACCGTGTACTTAATGAAATTTAAATGCGTTCAGCCGTTTTGATGTGCTGAAGCCGCAAAAAACACATAAGTACATACAAATAATTAACAAAATTGTAACTTTGGCAGAGAAAAATATATCTTTTCTCAGTGAACCCGTGAACATGGAAAGCTGAAAATCATCCGAAACGTCGGAAACTCAAATGAGATATTATATGCGACATTATCCGTAAATTGTTTTATGGAAATACATACAAACAAACAAGAAATCCAAAAAAAGGTTTTTCGATGCAGTAGCATTGAAATAACCTATTTAACATGTTTTACTGGAAATATCTTAAATAAGATTTAGTTTTTACAGCTTTACAAATTGTAAAGATATGATGACTTGGGGTACAGTCACCAGCTTTAATATCTGCCACAACAAAGCGCGCATAAATATCTGACACGACTAAAGTGTCTGATATTTTCGTTCGCTTTGTTATGGCAGATAATGATGCTGGTGACTGTACTAATTAATCCGAGAACATCTTTTTTGTCGACTTCTATCAAATACCTACTCGAATTCGTGTTTTTGATTGCTATTTGAACGAGCAAATTGTATATATAGACCCAGCGGTTTTTGGCCAAGGTAGACAGTTTTTATGTGCCCATATGTACATAGCCATGGTCGTTCAGGACTTCAGGGTTAGCAGTTTCTCTGTGTCTGTACTGTATCATATCAGTGTCTTTGTGCCTATATGGACTGCATGCCACTGCCTGCGTAAGCTTTATAATAAATACGGTTCTGTAGCTGATGAGATAAAATCGTTTTTATAATTAATGAATGAATTTTTAAATGTACCTATAATGTTTTGTATTGTATTGTATGGTATATTATTAGAATTTAAATGTGTCAATAAAGTGGAAAATGTCAGTAAAAAGGGCAATGTTAAAGGCATTTTTCAATAACTTACGCACGATATTTTTAGGCGAGTTCTCCTCCTCTCTCTTCTTCTGTGCCAGCTTTTTGGATAACTCGACGAGAAACATTGAACAAGTTGGTCCTGTGTCGAAGAATCTATTTATTAGCTGGTCAGAAAAAGTGGCATTTTAACCGTCTATGAGGTCAAGACTCAGTTTGGGTAGTTGAGACATTGAGTTGAGTTGTATGTGTTGGACAGCTGAGCACATGCCTCCCTCTTGCCTTGATAGGCTCATAGATTCATTATCCCGTCAGTTACAGAGGAAAGTTTCCAGGAAGTCTTGCGATCTCCGTCTAGGCCTGCACCGATACCATCTTTACCAAAGGGTACACGTGGCTCGTACCTCGAGGCCTCAGAAATAGTTTAGACGACATATTTTTACAGTGCAACGATGTGTCTAATTGGGATCACTACGTTTCTTGGAAGCGTGCATTTAATTTTTCGATAGTAAATGTTATGTGAACTCTGATCTACAAATATCTTAGTTTTATATCGAATTGTTTTTCGGATATCATGTTTTAAACACCCGACGTGACATTTGTACAGTTCCCTCGTATGAATATTTTTTTACTTTGGTCCAAGCTTTGGTCTACACAGATTAGTAAGAAAAGTTAAAAGGTTAGCTGTCAATGTCATGTTTTTTTCTTACTTATCGATGTAGACCAAAGTAAAACTGTATTCATACGAGAGAACTGTACAAATGTCATAACGAGTGTTTAAAAAACATGGTAGAGAAACAAAACGATGTCAAAATTAACTATTGGTTCATTCTGAGTTAACGTAAAAAATTAATTCGTATAAGAAACTTAATGTTGTCGATTTTATTTGATTGATTGACCCAATATGTGCCCTTTTTGAATGCTTTAGGGCACCTCATTCTTGAGTGCCCGGGGGCCCCTTCATGACTTCAGACGGCCTTGCCAGCCTCTTTTCCTTGAATTACCGCCAGGCCACCAAGTGGGCCGGATTAACTGCAAATCACCCGTGTAAAAGGGTGTACAGGAGAAATATCTAACTCGTTATGTCACCAGTAGCTGGGGTTGATACGTCTGTTCTCACCCTCGGTTCTCACGTGACTGCCGCCATACCACCCGTGAACCCGAGAAAACGTCATAGCGCAATGATACAAACACTACATCCCGTTACTTGTTTCATCATGTGGCCTTCAGGCCGAAAAACACCAGATGCGTGCGCAGCACGTGCACGTGCGCGTGTCCGTGGCGTGCGCGTTGTATCGTATGAAATGTCATAGTAGATGACACGCTGCTTGCGTGGCGTGCACGTGCGCAGCGGTGTGTCATCTCTTATGGGTATTCGTACTTTACAACGCACACACGCCACGCACACGCATCCGGTGTGGCATGGCCTTTAATTTGCAGGTGACTTACTAATACAATTGTTATACTTTATCCAAATATCTCACCGTCAGTCGTCCGTTTTTTGCTGGATTTAGGTTTTATTGAAGTTTTCCGGTTTTTCGCTGTCTTACGTTCTGGTCTATCCATGCCTATAAATAGTTTATTTATTATTTATTTAATCTTTATTGCACAAAAGAAAAACTTATCGTACAAAAGACGGAATGCCATAGGGCATTCTCTACCAGTCAATCTTGAGGCAAAGCAGATAAATTTTGAGGGGTGCAACTAATTTACAGACATAATTTAGGAAGATAAATACTTAGATACATACATATTCATATAATATATATAATATATACCTATATATGTAAATAAATTCAGACGAAACAAGCTAATCAGAGAAGTTAAGATTTTGCAGTTCTGCTAACAGTGCTAATGGTTATATTTTTGAAAACGTTAATAAGGATCACGTGGTGTGTTATGCGGAGGGATGAGAGTCAGTGATAAGAAGGGTATTAGATATGCACGTTGAGAGATGTAAGAGGAGGGGTAGGCCAAGGAAAAGGATTTTTGAAAGGCAATCCTTTCAAAAATCCTTTCCCTTGGCCTGTGAGAGATGACATGAACAAGAAGGATGTGAGTGAAGAGATGACGGGAGATAGAGAGCTATGGAAGAAAAAAACATACTGTGTCGAGCCCATGTAAATGGGATAAGCACAAGCGAATGATGACAATGTTAAGGTCCATTGGGGTCACTTAGAATGATTTCTAATGGGGTGTTGCTTAAAAAAAAAACATAAATGAAATACAGACGACTCTACAGTACCACAAAATGTGTGTGTGTCTGAGTAGTGATGGTTAAAAAATGGTGAGCGTTTGATATAACTTCAGATATGATGGAATAGTTTTTTTTTCTAAATTACCCCAAATTCGGAATCATTTCTACGCACCTGACTCATTTAATGATTTTTAAAGTGTTAATTATAGGTTGTAGAATACATCACTCAAAACATTTTGTTAAAACCATTGTATCAATAGCTTGTTGCTAAAACTATGTGGTACCCAAAACACACCAGTTCACGACTTTTATAAATAAACTACAAGATGCCCGCAACTTCGATCGCGGAAGAGAAAAAGTCAGAACCCGGCGTATTTTCTTTAGAGTAGTTGGGTATAGAGTATCCTATAACCATCTGTTGATACACATCAGCTACCCGTGTACCAAAAATAATTGAAATCCGTTTAGCCGATTTGGCATGATGAAGACACAATGAGACACACAATCATACAAAAAATCTATACTATTATAAACTTGTAAAAATAAAATGTCTGTACATTGAAGATATTTAATATTGTAATGGACTATTAGGAGGTCACTAAATCAAAAAACTTTCATTTTTATTTTTTGTATGTTTGTATGTGTCGTTGTGGCTTCATCACGCCAAATCGGCTAAACGGATTTCAACTATTTTCGGTACACGGGCACGGGTAGCTGGTATCTCTCGATGGTTATAGGATACTTTTTAGCCGACTACGTTGAAAGCAAAAAAGAAGGTTATGATTTTTTCGTACTCCGCGAACGAAGTTGAAGGGTTCAGTAAAAATCAATATTTTTCGATTCAGCGTCCTCCAAATAGTCTGTTACAATAGTTTTTTCAAAAATGTATTCAATGTACAAACATTTAATTTATACAACGTTATAGTATTATAGATGACAAGAAGTGGTGATAACACAGTAGATAAATATAGCTATTAAGTAGGTATATGGTACTTTAGAAATCTCATGCTATGGAACAATTCTATGGCAAGAATGCGTTGCTTTAGTAGCAGTATGTAGTACTGATTGAAATATGCCGAAGTATGCGTAACACTAACCTTAGTATTTGTATATCAATTTTAGATATAGTTATCATTGTAATAAGTATAAATATATAGAAGACTGAGTTAGCTCACAGAAAGAGTAAAATATAAATAAATAAATAATGACAAGATACACTCAAAATTTATATGCGACTGACAGACAATGACAGACAGTGACAGTTGCGCACATGGAAGTAATAATGCCGGCACTACACATTGGCACGAGTGGACATGAAAGCAAGATACACTGTCGTCTTTAAATGCAAGAAGGACAATAACACTTTAAGAAAAACGTCAATGTATCTCGTCGTCACCTGGACTCGCATAAATGTATACTTAAATAAGAGCTGTTTTAGGCTCTTATTGCACTAACGACTAGTTTGCAGGCGACACGATCAACGAATATGAAGCGCTACACGCTCTCAAACCGTCAGAGCGATAATGATAAAAGCCATTGATCCCTATTATTCCACTAGATAGGCTCTCCAATACAATTGACCACTAATTTTGAGTACGAAATTAAAGCCGATTATACATACTCTTTGGCACCCCTTATGGTCAGCAAGAGTGCATTGAACTAATTTTGACGCAAACTATTTCAAGATGGTCATATCGATAATTTGAATATCGATATTGAAACTACCAAATATTACGAAATAAATTAATATGATATGTTAAATAAAAGCAACAATATCATGTATACTGTTTGTAATGCTTACTTGACATGTACGAGTAACTATGGCGATATCAATAACGTTTTGTGTTTGTATTTGTACAAATAAGTAAATTTTTAATGAAAAATGTAAATATATTATCTATTTTTTTTTAATAAACTAATGAGTAAGACACTGTGATAGAGTTATTTCAAATGCAGTCTATTTTTAACACGCTTTTAGGTCGACCTGTATGTAACTATGTAATGGAATCTAAGGTAACTAATTTTACCACCTGTCAAGGATCGTAGCGTCATGAAAATGGGCAACTGTATGTAGTTCTGATGACAATACAATAATATAGTACTGTCGAATTGATCTGATGATAGAGCCGGAAGATATAAACTGGAACTTCATGATGGAACATCGTATCATAGCTGTGTTTGGATTTGTTAGAAAAGTCTTGTAAAGAATGTTTTTCTAATGTTTTTTAAAGTATTGATTTTATCGATACTGGCCTATTTCAAACACTTTAAAGTCGCCTTATTACAAGATTTTATTAAACTTGCAATATGTAATGTATGTTTGTACGGGACAAATCTAACAAAATTAATTTGACCCACTTACCGGTTTTCGATTGAGCTAAAACTTGGCACACTTATGTGAATTCGGTGACAATAATGCAATAGTATGATACCGTCGAACTGATCTGATGATGAAGCAGTAAGGTGGTCATAGAAACTCTGTGATAAACGCAATCCTACCGAGTTTGGGTTGTTTAGTACAGTCTCAATGAGTAGTTCACGAGTGTTCAAATAAAAGTAATACAGTCGGCACTAAAAGCTGGGCACAAAAATGAAAATTATATCAGAAACTTCTTATTTCATGAAAACGAAAATTGCGGAAGACAGGTTTCTGACAGTTTTATTACTAGACCCCGGACTTTTGACTCGATGACGTCACAATAGGGCATGTTGGGGAGTAAATGGAACAGTCTACTTAAATGGATGGAATACCGGTATTCTTTCCATACAATATAATAAATAATTTTAATCTATTTGTATAAATAAGCGCCTTCTACTCAAAATTGTTGCGATATACTAATGTAAATCACAAGACTTTTCTTCATTCTTTATGTTTTACGTATTACAATTATCAGATTTAGTAGTACTAAGTGCTCAAAGCCATTTATATAAATAAATTAAACTTATTTATAAGCCTACACAAGTACTCAACACATTATCGAGACAAGTATTTAGATTTGTACTTATTCTAAAAAAACACTTTTCTATTTAATCCAAGGACCGTTATCGCTGCTAAATTAAATTTAAATATTACTACAAGTAAGAAATAAAAAAAGGGGATTTATACTGCATTTTGAAATTAGCTCAATAAAATATAAAAATACGTAATAATAAGCGAGATACTGGAAATAAATATCGGTTATATTACATGAAAAGAATACCGGTATTCAGTCCCTGATTTAAAGTAGACTGTTCCATTTACTATTGTGTGACGTCATCGCGACAAAAGTCCGGGGTGTAGTTATTACTAGTGTATTTTCACAGTAGAGACACGCGATATTGTTAGTTAGATTTAGCATAATATTTTCTTCTGTTTCCGCGATTATTACTCATTGAAATAAAACAATTTAACGGATTATATTTCCATGGTCCTCCCGTGACCATGGAAAGCTGGAAAGCTTCGGAAACGTCGGGAACTAAAATGAGATAATATACGCGATATAATCCGTTAAATTGTTTTAGATTTAGCATGTTACAGTGTCAGCACCGTGTGTGATGAATTTTAGAATAGTATAAGTAGTCATCACCACCTACAGACACAAACTTAGATGTTATATCGAACGATCAATATATTAGTTACAGATGTCGACTTACAGACATCACTATTTTTGTACCATTGTTGACACTCGCCCTACAGCGGCAAAATAGCGATAATCAAATACGCATAAGGATTCTTGTCATCCATCTTGGACATTAATGAAAATTTACTTATTATAAAGCTGATAATTTTCAACCTGCTGAACCGATTTTCTTTGAACCATAATAATTAAAAACACTCTCGGTGAAGGTTACCATCGATACATCCGTTCAACACACATATACGTCAAATTAATAGCAACTACCCTTCTTGAGTGTATCTATATGTATAAAAAAATAAAAATAAAAAAAGAACCGACTTGAAAATAAACTAAACTAAAAAGCCATAAATAATCTTTTATGTACGGTACGGATCACATTTGAATCACCTTTTGAAGTCGGTACACAAATCGAACTAGTCCCATGGTAAGCTCAATAAGGCTTGCGTTATGGGTACTAGACGACGATATATTTAATAGATATATTTACTTATATACATAGAAAACATCCAAGTCTTAGGAACAAATATTTATGCTCATCACAGAAATATTTGCCCTTACCCGGATTTGAACCCAGGACCTCAGCTTCGCAGAAACGACAGAGTTCTGAAGTAACAAACATAAAAAAAATCAATTTAAAAAACATACAACCGAATCGAGAACCTCCTCCTTTTTTGAAGTCGGTTAAAAAGAAGAAGTCCTGACTGACTGATTGACTGACTCATCAACGCACAGCCGAAACTACTAACGCTAGAAAATTGATTTTCTCACAGTCGGTTACATTTATAACGTAGGCTAGGGATAAGACAGCTTTTTCGAAATTCATCCCCGAAGTGGGTAAAACAAGGGATGAAAGTTTGTATGGGTAACATAAAATCTGTGGACTTAGAAACTTGAAATTTCGTGAAAAGATTTTGTTTTAAATCAAGAAACTTATAATCTTGATTTATCGAAATTCATCCCCTAAGGGGGTAAAACAAGGGATGGAACTTTGTATGTGGAACGTAAAATCATTCGACTTAGAAACTTGAAAATTTGCAAAAAGATTGTGTGTTTATATTCAACAAACTTATGTTCTTGATTTTTTGAAATTCATCCCGTAAGTGGGTGAAACAAGGGATAAAAATTTGTAAGGGAAACGTAAAATCTTTGGATGGAGAAACTTGAAATTTCGTGAAAAGATTGTGTTTAAAATCAAGAAACTTATATTCTTGATTTTTCTAAATTCATCCCCTAAGGGGATAAAACAAGGGATGGAACTTTGTATATGAAACGTGAAATCTTTGGACTTAGAAACTTGAATGTTCGCAAATAGATTGTGTATTTCAAATCAAACCACTTATATTCTTTATTTTTCAAAATTCATCCCCTAAGGGGGTAAAATAAGTTATGGAAGTTTGTATGGAAAACGTAAAATTTTTGGACTTAGGAACTTCAAATTGCAAACAGATTGTGGGCTATGTGTTAATTAATGAACTATTAAAGTGAAACACGAAGAGGGAGGGAGAGAGAGAGAGAAAGAGAAAGAGGGAGAGAAAGAGAGAGCGAGAGAAAGAGAGAAGTGGGAGAAAAATGGAGAGAGAAATGGAGGGAGAAATGGAGGGGAGAGGGAGGCAGGGAGGGTGGGAGATAGGGAGATAGAGAGGTAGCGAGAGAGAGAAGAGGGAGAGGGAGGAAGAGAGGGAAAGAGAGAGAGAGCTATAGGAAGGCACAAAAGGAGAGAGGAATAGAGGGAGGGGGAGAGGGAGGAAGGGAGAGAGGTAGAGAAAGAGAGAGAGCGAGAGAGGGAGGGAGGGAGGGAGAGACAAAAAATAGGTGTCATAATACAATTATGAAGCCGGTTTTCTTGTGAGGTTAACACGTAAAATTATTGTTCGTAAACCGACTTTACAGACATTTTTTTGCTACGCCATAAAATACTATCCTTTTGAAACGCCGATGTACCTTCTAGGACATTTCATTTTGGCCAGTGTCGGGAACTTCGCCGGTCTCTTCGTTTCCTAGTCTAGCAGGCGTTAAAATTAGAAGTGCCAGTATTGCCTTCTTAAGGAATAATGTTCAATATCCCCATTTTCTCAATCTAAATCTGTTGGTCGCTGAATATCTCCTGAGTATCTTTTTGCCAACATTAACAGCATCGGACAACTGACAGAAAAAAGTTTTCCTCATTCATATCTCTGTTTTTACCGTAAATTTACGCGGACGAAGTCGCAGGCGGCCGCAAGTAACGCATAATAAGAGAGGAAACCAAAAAAAACAAAGAAGATCATTAAGTAAAATCTAGACACAAAAACAACCACAACAAATTAACTTATTTTTTATTGTATGTTTAGTATATTTTTTTCATTCGGGATTGGTAGGTTCAGTTGGTTTCTGAAACAAAAAAAAAACTATGTAAATTCGTATATTTACAAAAAGGCTTTTGCACACCAATATTTAAAACTACAAGGTGGGCACCTTGGCTCTAGTGTGCTATATAATTGGATTGTATTTAAGAATAATGTACCGTTTGTGCCCAAATAAACATTACTTAAAACATGTTGATGTTTAAACATCTATCAGTTTCTTTCATCTGGATATATAACAGCACATTTTTGCAAAATACGATAACGATGTTCCAATCAATCACGAAACCCTGAACTTCTTTGATAAAGGGATCCAAAACAAATTACGTCCCTCGTAGCCCATTCATAGTAGCTATCAGAAATATTAGTAAACGATTTTTTATGGATTATTACACTTATTTTATTAAATCAATCTTATTATGCAATAATGGGACATACATACCATTATATACACATATAGGATTGCCTCGTTTCATTCAATAATTTGCTTTATGTCGTAACCACGACTATTAAGGAGCGACCACACCGTTGCTCGTTTTATTGTATAATTAATCTAGTGATAGCGGATGGTTGCGGTGCAGGCGTGGCAGTGTACGTCTATTGGGTAGAAGCGGTCGTGGTAGCTTCAATTAGTGTGATGGTCTCGGCTGCATGTTGGCCTCAACTGGCATTTCTTGTTGCAATGTTATTACATAAGTAATCGTAATATTACGTACAAAGATAGCGGTTGGTTGCGGTGCGGGCGTGGTATCGGTCTTTTGGGTAGAAGCGGTCGTGGCAGCGTCAATTAGTGTGATGGTCTCGGCTGCAAGTTGGCCTCAACTGTCACTTCTTGTTGCAATGTTATTATACAAGTAATATTAATTATACGTACAGAGATAGCGGTTGGTTGCGGTGTGGTCAAGGCAGTGTCCGTCTGTTGGATAGGAGCAATCGTGGTGGCGTCAATTAGTGTGATGGGCTCGGCTGCAAGTTGGCCTCAACTGGGACTTCTCGTTGCAATTTTATTACATAAGTAATCATAATATTACGTACAGAGATAGCGGTTGGTTGCGGTGCGGGCGTGGCAGTGTCTGTCTGTTGGGTAGAAACGGTCGTGGCAGCGTCCGTCAGTGTAGTAGTTTCCGGTACACTATGGATTTTAGCAATGCTCTCTGGCTGCGACGCTGCAATAATGAGATTGCTGACAGCAGAAGCAGTTGAAGGGTTTTCTGGAAAAACGATTTCGTTAATTTTATTGTAATTGTTACGTTAGCCTTTTTGTTGTCAGTTTGTTACCTTCTAGGTTTAAGTTAGTTTTTAGTACGTGCAAATCTTCAAGAATTACGGCGTTATGTGAGTGTTTTTAATAGGTTTTTTTTTTGTTTATCTTTCAAACATGTGTGTTTTCTTTCTTTGTTTCTTCTTTCTTATAATATTAACTGCTTTAAGGCCCTGTTGCTGTTGCCTTATATAGCTGTATGCATTTATATCTATAAGTAAAAACGACATCAAAATATGTCTAGTTACGACTAAGGGCGAACTGCTTTAAAATGAACCGGTTAGCGATAAACAACACGCTATCAATTATGATATCTGCTGATGGCCTCATAATAATTGTTTAGGTTTATTTGAAACCAGTTCAGATATAACGCCACAAGAGCGTGGCAATCTAGTACAACCATTAGCAATAACTCCTCTGAGCATTCAAAGAAGGTCCACCGTCCCAGGAGACACCACCGCGCTCTCAGAACTGCTTGTAAGGCTACCCACGCTCTGCTGTTGGCCAGACTTTGGACATTTCTTTTCCATTACCATTAGCAAATGTCTAAAGAAAATATTTACCTGGAAGACCATGATAACTCCTCTGAGCATCGAAGGAAGGTCCACGATCCCAGAAGGCGCCAACGCCCTCTCAGAACTGCTTGTAAGGCTACCCGCGCTTTGCTGTTCGCCAGGTTTTGCTCATTTCTTTTCCATTTCTTTACCAAACGTTTAGAGAAGATATTTACCCGGAAGACCATGATAACTCCCTTGAGCATCGAAAAACTCCTCGATAGTCGGTTCCACTGCCCCTGTAGGTGCTACAGAGCTCTCAGAACTGCTTGTAAGGCTAGCTGCGCTCGGCTGTTGCTGGCCAGGCTTTGGTCGTTTCTTCGACAGCTTCCTCGTTTTCACCTGAGAATTTTAATGCCATTTAATATGTCACAAATGGACATCCAGTATAGAGTATCTATAGTAGAGAGCATAGACACTTAACAAGCACTAGTGCTTTTTATGAATAAGAGGCAGACGAGCCACCTGATGTAAAATGGTTATCGTCGGTCAAGGATATGTGCAACACCGAGGAATTGCCCATACATTGTCAACCTTTGAGTGCCCTGTTAACTCGCTTCTTGAAGCATCCCGTGTTCGTAAATTAAATTAAAAAATTAAGTTTTTATGTTAGGGATCAAATTCATTGCTAATACAAGGGGCTACACGTTACATTTGTGTTATTTACTAATGATTAAATTAATAACTAAAGTAAATAAATATTTAGTGGACAATTTTAATCGAAGTGAGCTAGTCCCATGTTAAGCTCAATAAAAGGCTTATATTATTTATGAGTAATAGACGACTATATGTATATTTAATAGATATGTTTACTTATATATACATAGAAAACATCCAAGACTCAGGAGCAATATCAATGGTCATCAGAGTGCCATCACATAAATATTTGAACTTACCGTCCAATAAGCAAAATCAATACTTATAGTGTTTGTTAAGCCTATATTTTATTGTACTTATAAAATACTTGTAGTTTATTACACACACGGATTTGGGCGCAGTTACGAGTATAGAACATTGTTTTCTTATAACGATATTACAATCAACTAGCACAACGTCAGTAGGCAAGTTTTACCAGAATACAATTGCTCCTATAATGTTCTGAGTTTACCCATTTATAAGTTTTATAACTCTTATAAGTATCTCACATGAGCATCATACTAGTATAGTTATATTTCCCATAATAGGGAGTAAAAGAGAATATGGGCCTTTCGTCAGGTTTATACTTTAATTATGGTAGTATAAAGGCACAACAGTCAGCAATAGTAGAATTATAATCGCTTGATAACGAAATACCGCCCTGATTTATCAGAAATCGCAAATAATAAGCCACCAAGAAAAAGAGGCAAAGATACATAGTGGATGACGAATAAAGGAGTAGCTGGCGCTCAATATGGTAAGAAATTAAGTTTATACATATTATATTCATGAAGCCATAAACTTAATTTCTTGATACCATATTGGCCAGACGACTTTTTCCTTTTGAGCCCTAGACCAGGAAGAGTCCGTCATATACATGACGCAGCCTCCCCCCATACGTGTATTTAAATAGAGGTACCTCAGGCAGGGGATTGTCCGGTAGCTCGTCTCTCTGCAGCTCATGAAGCTCCAGTACGAGAGCGTTGTTGTCGAAAACCTGGGTCTTAGAGGACGATGAGGAATCTTCGGAGTCAGTCATGCTCAGCAGATCGTCCGTGTTCTCTTCCAACGGAACGGCTTAAAGTAATTTAAAATGAGAATTTAAATACAGTCGGCTCATAAAAATGTTGAACCAAATTAGAACCTTGTTTTAGTTGATGTTATTTATCCTATGTGTTTAGAAGTTTACTACAAACGTAGCACTTGTTAGAAACTGAGACGATCAGAAGTATAAGATAAATTTAGATACGCTTAACGCCATGCTTATGAGGACTTTCCGCTTCTGAGTGTCACTGTCATGACAAATGTAAATGACTCACAGTTTGACATTTGTCATGACAGTGTTTGATAAATAACACACAGCCGTTATAGAACTAGGAGGCGGGTGGGGACAGCACATTACTGCTCGTTGTGGAGACCCTTGGGGGAGGCCTTATTCCAGTAGTATGTGGCGAGTTTTCAGAAGAAGATCCCTGAACTGCGAAATAACTATTTAACCCCTCGTATGCTTAGACCCGGATCCATGCAGACCATTTAAACGTTAAAATGTCAATAATCTTCAATTTGACTGGCAATTTTTTGACATCGCATACGAGACCGGTGGCGGGCACTTGTATCGGAGGCCAAAACCTCACTTTGGGTCGCTGCGCCAGAGGAGTAAGTATACGAGGTATTAAGTGAGGTAGATCTAATAAATTCAAGGTGGTTTTAATGTACTTACCTAAATTTTTGCTGTTATCTCTATTCATGATGAAAATAAAAAGGGTGACTATTACGAATTTGTACAAAAGAGATAATATTGAATGGAGCTGGAGTGATGAAAGTTGCAGATTTTAATTTTATTTTATCACGACATTTTTGATTTTTTCACTGACAAAGTCATTCGGTAATGTAGTTGACAACAAATAAAAAAACATATGCTGCTTGAATTGCTTGATAGAGTAAAGAGTGTCTTTAAGAAAAAAAAATCTCTTCGTCTCTGGAGTTCGAAACAAGTTCAAACCGTACTATCTCTTTTGCTCTCCTGTTATATAATGTTTGAGTGAGTGGAATGCATGATACCTAGATCCTGCAAGAGCCACGCGGCAATACAATAGTGTGGAGTATTGTGTTTGAAACGCACACAGTTTTTGTTCCAAAGTGAATCAACTTTTTTTACTATCCTGCATGTTTCTAGTATTTGCTGTTTAAAAGGAAATTAGAAGAATAAATAAATAAATAATAAATAAATATTACAGGCCAATTTTTACACAAATCGAAGTAGTCCCATGGTAAGCTCAATAAGACTCGTGTTATGAGTACTTGACGACGATATATTTAATAGATATAATTAGTTATATAGATAAGAAAACATATAGGATACTTTTAATGCGACTATGCTGCAGAAAAAACGGGGAGTTAGACTTGCTCTCCTCCACGAACGAAGTTGCGGGTGTCAGAATATTATCGAATATAAGTATGTAATATTGTTTACTAACCTGATTTCCATGTATATGTATGATATTATGCAGATCTGCAACCGTCCATTGACAGTAATAATTTTCAACTGTCAAAGTACCGTGATCAATAAAAAAAAAATTTTTTTAATAAAAAAAGAACCGTCTTCAAAATAAACTAAAAAGCCATAAATAATCTGTTATGTACGGTACGCATCACATTAGAATCACCTTTTGAAGTCGGTGCCAAACCATTCATTTATTACTATTAGGAACCGCGGTGGCTAGCCTTTAGTTATTATCTACCAACATATACATTTAGTCATAGTAATTCGAATTTTTGTTGAATAAAGAACTTTATTTACTTCAGGTTTGGCACCGACTTCAAAAGGTGATTCAAATGTGATCCGTACCGTACATAAAAGTTTATTTATGGCTTTTTAGTTTATTTTGAAGTCGGTTCTTTTTTTATTTTATTTTTTTTATATTTTATTATGTATTATAATGAAAATAAGATTGCATGATTTAAGTATATGTTAAGTATAGTATAATGAATTAAATATTTAGGTTAATGAAGTAAAACAGTTCCTAATGTAAGTATTATCCTATGTATATATTTTATTGGGATTTTTATATATGAATAAATTAGAACGCTTAAATCTTAAACTGAACTAAATACTTAAGTTAAATGATCTGATTAGGTTTTTCTGGTTTTCCCTAATCCTTGCAGCAAATGTTGGATCATATTGTATTTCTCCCAGCAAACACTTCACTCTCATTTAACTGACATTTCGAAAGTGCTTTTTACTAGGCCTACTTGAATAAATAATATTTTGATTTGATTTGATTTGATTTTAAACTTAATCTATAAAAGATAAAGTCAAGAATTTACATTCAGTAAATAGGATTTGGTGTAAGGAAACTGATGATGAACACCACAGATGGCCACTAGAACTTTACTTCTAAACAGCCAGTGTTTCGAAGGTAGCGGTTAGATGTGCCGATTCGGATAGTTAAATTACTAGGAGGAAATAAATGTACATGGTGCTATTGAATACGGTACCATAAAACTGGTCTGATGCTGGAACCGGAAAGTACCCTACAGAACACGGTAACCAAACAAAGTAACCGAGTCGTATTTGGTGTTACTGGAATTGTCCTGACAAGCATTCTGAGTACAGAAGACTTATTTTTTAATCGACTTCTTAATCGATATTTACGAGTATTACATAATAACAGTACAATATCTACATAACAGTTCTGGTGCTTAAACGAAAGTATTACAATTTAACACGTACCTAATTATGTTTTATTTATTTACAATCATTATTTATGCTTCTGGGTTAATTATAGAAGGCATCTCCTTAATAATTAATACCTATGTCACCTATGTTATATTTATATAATGTTTCAATATTTATTAACAATAATGTTTTATACGCGAAATGTTATGTACCTACACTGTAGTGTAGGGACATAATATCCTACCGACTACTTTTATTTATTTATCGATAATATTGTACACGTGAATCAAATATTATGTACGTACGCTAAATTATTACTTACCTAAAAGATGTATTTACAATATTTACATAACAGTTCGATTATTTACCTATAAGATATATTTACAATATTTTTTTTATTAATTATATATTACAGTTCCGATTGCTTAGCCGAAAGTATTACAATTTATCATTCAGAAAGTGTAAATTGGTGAAAGTGGAACTGATGAAGAAGACCACAGAATGCCATCGGAACTCCTCAATGATAAATGATTTACGGGTGGCGATAAGATATCTTGATTAATTTAGCTAAGCAACTTCATAGTCTCAAACTTAAATGTTCCTGATGAGAATGGTACCATCGAATTGATTTGATGATGGAGCTGGAAGGTAGGCACCAGATCTATGTAATAAAATAATGTATCCTGGCCGTGTTTGGGCTTGTTCGAATCGTCACGAGATACACTTTTAAGTAACGAGTAACTAAAGTTTTTTTTTTAGTGTTTGGGACAACGGTGCATCTCTAAAAATTCGTTTACACTATAGCATGCGAGATCGGCAAGCAGTGATTTGAGTTTCCTGGAGAATGCCGTATCACTTTCAGATTTTTTTATGTCTGTAGGGACACAGTTATATATGTTAGGTCCAACAACGCCGAGCTGTGTACGGGCCTTTGCCAGCAGTCATTGCGGGGGCACTAAGAGGTGCGGCCTCCGTGATGTCCTAGAGTTGTGCTAGCCATAGGTTTGGAAGTTAGTGAGGTTTGATCGAACATTATATTACTATTTATTATTTAGGGTTTATGTGTATGAGTATGCTACTTTAGCTTTTAATAGTTTTAATGATATTGAGCATATTAATTGTTGGTTTGTCTATCTGCGTTGATGTTTATTCTTCTCTTTAATTTTCTCTAAGGTTAACTAGAAGAGATCCCTTAAAGGGATAAGTTCGCCTTTGTACAAATGTATTACTTTACTTTCTTTGTTTTATTGTTTTTATGTACAATAAAGTGTTTAAATACAAACAAACAAATAAGTTAACCCCCTCATAAATAAATACGATTATGAGTAATGGAAATTCGGACATAATTACATTATGGCTTTAAATTTTACGGGAGTCAAGATAGATCTATTACCTCTAACTTATTCCTTTATATGCGTTAAAACGACTCCAAATAAAAAATCTGAACACAAAATCTCACCAAGCTATCAAAAACATACGAGTACTGCTTTACAGCATTTTTATGTATACTTGGGTGACCAAATGTCTATGGGTATGGGACCAACTGCACAAAAACTTGAAAGTCAGACGTTATAGTCAAAGTTCGACGTCGCTTCTGAGCGCAGAGGCATCACAATAGTTTGCTTATCATTATTACTGCACCATTCGGGTCCCACTAATTTATGAATCCCTAAGCCTTGACGAAGACTGGTAAAATGTATAGTCTCAACCTAAACCCCTACACCGCGCTGCGTTTTATGATGAGATTTATATTTGACAGTGACCTCTACCCAGCAGGATCTGAGCCCGCGAAGTGTCCATGTGTACATAAAAATGCCGTAAAACAGTGCCTTTTTGTTAGGTTGCTGAGATTTCTATTTTGTATTTAGTTTTTTTTAGGAGTAGTTTTGACGATAGTTGTTTTTCAATAGGTAAGCCGCTTCTTTGATAGAAACGGCTACAGCCTCGTAGCTTAGCTGTGACGTAGCTATGAAGCTTAGTTATCTCGCTCATTTCTGATGGAAAAGTAGTCTTAAGGCGTCCGCTGGGTAAAGCGGTAGTCCGGCATGGGCCGTACGCTTCGGGTGCCGTTTCCTGTGTATTCATAGAGCAGCACTGCGTTTGGTGAATCGTCTGCTATACGTGAATATATAGGTAATGCACCCGTTGCGGATTACGTTACTTTATTACAGAGTTCGTATGCCGTAATCATTTGACTTGTAACTAACACACACTTGATTTTTTTGCAAAATATGTACTACTAATGTTACTAACAAATAATATACATAAAATAAAGTTTAACATTAATAGATATAGAAACTATACAAGAAACTAGTTTTATCTTGAGTTTCTTTTGCTTCAGGTAACAGAAACCTTCGTTTCTTTTTCGTTTGAAATTTAGTTCAGACTTTGTTTGCTCATGTAAATCCAACCTTTTCGACGACACACCGTTGTACAACTGCCTACGAAGCTAGCGGTCCCGGGTTCGAATCCCGGCCAGGGCAAGTGTTTGTGTGATGAGCACGAATGTTTGTGTGTGTGTCTTGTGTAATGTGCTTTGGGTCTTGGATGTTTTCTATGTATTTAAGTATTATAATATATCTATATGTATATTATGTATAACATTGCTTAGTACCCATAGTAAAAGCTTTGCTTAGTTAGGGACTAGGTCGATTTGTGTAAGATAGTTCGTGATATTTATTTATTTTATTTTAGAATTTAACTTTCATGGCGATAATGTTCAATTTTGTGCAACGTTTTCCTAAAACTGGTATTTTCAGTTAGGCCACTATAAACTCTAAGGCCCACTTGCGCCAGCCAGACTTGGGCCAAACGAATTCCTAATACATTGCGTGTGACGTAAACTAACTGTTGTGCGGTGAGCGCCTCGGCCGAGGGAATTTGCTCATCGTACACATTCCGTCGCCGTCTCACCTTGTCGTGGCCGGATCATTAGTGTCTTAAGGGCCTGCATCGTTATTCGTAAACCACGCCCCAAACGCGGAGCCGGCCAATGAGCGTAATTTGTAATAAGGGACGCATTTATTGCTCGCGCGCATCAAAGAAAGAGGAGGCTAATAACATGCTTAGGGTTTTTTGGCGTAAGCGCCAGATGCATAAGTACAATGAAATCGAAGATATTATTATGTTTTGTTAACATTCAAGTTAGTGACGTAAAAGATAAAAGGAAGAATGATATTTTTACATAAGTTAGCCGTTTATTAATCTGTCGTTTGTACAAACTACACAAAAACGGAAAATGAAGACGCTTTCGGATAACTTTTCTATCGAGGAAATTTTAAGCAAACATGTGTCCGCATTAGGCGCTGAAAAGGTTATTATATAGTCAAAAAACACATATCTGAAAACCAGCCACTAGATTTGACAAAAATCTCACATAGAATAGCTTAAATTTTCGATGCACCCCCTTAATCCGAAGTTATGCGGCAACACACATATAGTACGGAAAAACTAAAACACGTACCTTTTTTGTCCTTATTGTCATTGCGGTAAGAGCGAAAAAGGTATGAGTTTTATTTCCCTTACTGGATTTATACATAGACGTTTAACAGTTTAAATGCCCTGCTGCACTGGACATACTGCTACGATAACAACAGTTGAGCGCTAACTCTGGGCTAAGGGTGCGTAGGTACTTCAGATCCTTTTTATAATGCAGTAAGTTACAAAATTATGGCAAATAAGTTAAATTACATCCACCTAGTTTTCACCTCAGCAGTAACCACACTTTCAGTTTTATTGTCAACTTTACAGCGCATGAAATGTTGGTAATAAAATAAGCGCCACAACAAAAAGATCGTATGATCAAAAAGGTTTCGATGGCGTTTACATCTTCTGTCGTTGCAGGAGCGTAGTTGACCTTACACTGGAAAACTTAAATGGTTACGAGAGTTATGACTGTGATATTTACGAGCTGTCGCTAAGAGGGAGTATAGTCTAAAAGTCTATAAGTTCGGTACTTCGCCATAGTACTATTAAAAAGTTGCCTGCGTGGAAAAATAGCCTCTATACTATTATGAATGATTGAAACGACTATTTCAAGGTCACAAACTCTATAGATATATTTTTTTGTTTGTTTGTATGTGTCGTTGTGGCTTCATCACGCGAAATCAGCTACACAGATTTCAACTATTTCTGTTACATGGGTAGCTGGGTCTCCACAGATGATTATGGGATACTTTTTACCCGACTACGCTGTCGAAAAAGAGGGGTTATGACTTTTAGTCCTACGCGAACGAAGTTGTGCAGTGTCTGTATGAATTTGGAATAGTCCTCGGATAGCCCTGCCTGAATCGTTAAAATTGTAGCATGTGCTCTCTTCATAAAGAAATTTAACGTCCCTCGATTGCTAACGCAGCTTAAAAGACATCGTGCCTTTAAAGAAGAAACCGACGAAATAGCTGAATGCTCAATATCGCATTGTATTCTTTTAAAAAGATACTAATCTTTATTTAGTACTTCATATAGGTAGTTCCACGAGAGTTGAGGTGAATGATTACACAACCAGCTACATGAAGTACTGATTGCAACAAAAGAAAAAAGTTAATGAATGAAATGAGTGAATGAATGTAAATAAAAACGCTTAGTTATATTTTTAATAGGTATTAAAAACAGTAAAAATAAACATAAAATGCTTTTATCAATCATCGTCACTTGGCATATCTTTATCTGATTCGTTAAGATTGATAACAAGGTTATGGTTTTCGGTTAAATCGTCCATCCTAGGTTCCATTATCTGGTATCTTTCTGCTTTTTTTGGTTTTTACGATTAATATTATATCCATATGCCTACACATATCTGACCTTTATTTATTCATATAAACAATTTATTTAAATAAAATCAGCAAAATCTTTTATTTTCTGTTTTTTTTGAAGTCCGTGAGTTGTTGTATGGAGTATTATAATACTTAACAAAATAGTTACAATAAACTTTTTGGTCTATCTTACATTTTTTTTACTGTTGAACTTGCTAACGGTACAATATAAGAACACTAATTTCAAAATCCCGCTGTCATTACATGACACTGTTAATACGTGCGTGACCCTCAAGTCACGTTAAACTATCTATACATGTGTTTTGGACGAAGTTGCTTGTTTAAATTTTCAAATCACTTTTATTGTATTTTGTAAATTCATGATGTAACTCATTTGATGGAATTATCATATATCATGTTCATACCGTATTCAATTTTGCATGTATCATCATCAAGGACAATTAAAACTAAAGGACTGTCAAATGCCATACTTTGGATCGTGCCCCGCCTGCAAGGAGATATTCAGACAAAAACTGGCGCTTTAAAAGTCAACATTCAAGTATGTTATAGTGGAACAAAGACACATAATACAGAAACAATTAGTTCGTTAACAGCTAATCTATATTATTATAATTTATAAAGTTGTAAAAAAGAAATGTCTGGACATTGAAGATATATATACTATTATAAAGTTGTAAACATGAAATGTCTGTATACATTGAAGATAAATTCAAAAAAATATATTGTAATGGACTATTTAGAGGTGACTAAATCGAAATCTTTATTTTTTATATGTTTATGTTCGTATGTGTCGTTGTGGCTTCATAACGCCAAATCGGCTTAACGGATGTCAACTATTTTTGGTACACGGGTAGCTGGGTATCTCCAGATGGTTTTAGAATTTTTTTTACCCGACTACGCCTTCGATAAAAAAGGGTTATGTTATGACTTTTTCTCCTACGCGAACGAAGTTGCGAGCGCCGTCTAGTACCTATAAAATAAGTGGACTACTTGGAGGAAACCGTTTTTATTTTGTTTTTTTTGTATGTGTCGTTGTGGCTTCGTCACACCAAGACGGCTAAACATATTTCAAGTATTTTTGGTACACGGGTAGCTGGGTATCCACTGATGGTTATAGGATACTTTTTACCCGACTACGCTGAAAAAAATAGTGATTATGGCTTTTCCTCCTCCGCAAACGAAGTCGCGGGCTCCTTCTAGTATAAAATAAGTGGACTACTTGGAGGTCACTGCTTCATTACGCCGAAAAGGGCACCTTCTGTTAATAAATAAATTGTAACATTTAAATGCTGTGTCACGATTGTAAACTTGAATTGGGATGGGGATTGTCAGTCCTCTTGTTTTAATGATCCTTGATCATATCAGCCGTAATATATCCTCTGCTGGATTTAAATGGGTGATTATTACAGCGAGACCAAGATCCACATTCACAATTATGAGTCGTGCGCTCTTTCAATATTGTATTTTATTCGTAAAAAACGAAAGTCATCTTTATTTAGTACTTCATACTTGCCATTTTTTCTGACGACGCCATTAGATTTCATGGGCGATCTACGCCAGCGCCCCTGGCGGCTCGAACACGAAGCGGGCCGCGTTATTGGCTGCAGTTTCTATTCAAATTCTGACTGACTACAACTGTAGGGTGTCCATACTATGTCGTGAAATGATTTTGCCGGTGGAACGAAGGAACGCGATTCTTGTCGTCCATCTTGGACGGGCGACATGACTCGGTGTGGATCAAGTCATTATTTTATTATTTTTAATATAAAACCGTAACTTGGCTTTTAAACCTTGACGCTGGCAAAATTGTCCTAATGGACAGAAGCTATTAACATTAAAAACTGAACTGAACTGAAGGAACTCAACTCAAATTGGAATGACTGAGTTGCATAATGAACAACTATCAAACCACAAAAATCGGTTCTCATCGTGACGGACTTGACTACCTTTTTAATTTTACTCAAAAGCATGTTGTAGCAAGTTATCTAAAGATGTATTTTGGCGCAGTTACTTCCCCTACTATACTATCGTGTAATTAAACTTCTAGTTTTAGTTAAGTCTATATTTAGAGTTCCGTATCTCAAAAGAAAGAAACGGAACCCTTATATGATCACTTTGTTTGTCCGTCTGTCTGTCAAAACCCTTTTTCTCAGGAACGCTTATGTATCAAGTTGAAATTAACGTCCCTTGTAAAAGTCCCTTGTAGCTGTAAATAAAAATCAAGCTTCTAAGTGAATCCAAAGATACAGTCAATAAAAACGGTGCTTCCATACAAATTGCCGTACATGAAAAATCTATGGGGTACCTTCAGTTGTCCTAGAAACCACACCCCAAGAAATAACTCTGAAAATATACATTTTTTATGTCTGTCTGTTTATGTCCAGGAACCAATATTAATTGAACCCACACCGCGTACATTTTGCTTAGGAGTAGGGCTTTTCATAGATGCGGCCGTTTTTAGGACATTTTTGAACAGCACCCTCGGTGTTCTATAGTGTTACCAGTACCGCTGTATCGCGCCTTAGGTATGCGAGCGGCGAGACAGGGGGACAAATGACGGCGGAATGACGAATCAGCGGCTACTTTGCCTCCCCCCCCCCCATCTCACCCCTCGCATATGTATGGCGCGGTACAACGGTGTTGGTCACACTATGGTCCGACTCGCTCTTGGCCGGTTTTTGACTTATTTCTTGAGATTGAGATAAGAAATCCCGATACGAATGGTTCGTGTGGTCACCGCACTATCCCTCGTCGCCCATAGAACCTAGACAGTTTACAGCGAGCTGTGAACGCCGCGCATAAATCTGCTTTCTTAACACGCTGATAGCCGATCGGCAGCCGCAGTACAATTACCGCCAGTATCTAGACTCGTAGTAGACGCACGCAGCGTTGACAGGCGCCCTACAAGGATCGCTGACGATCTTGAGGAAAGGGGGTAGCTCAGAACCGGGCAATGTAGAAATCCTTAGAAGAGTCGTCGTACGGTTGAGACGGTGACCTCGACTTTTAATAATTATTGATATGACTTTGGGCCTATTGTTCGCCGCTGCTAGTGTGGATTTATTGTGCCAGCCTTTTAAGAGAGTTTACTGCAAAGGCTCGTAAAGTCAAGAGTTCCTTCATTATTTGGTTCGTGTATTCTTGTATATCTTCTGGGGGCGCATGTTACTTGTAAGGTAGGGTAGGGAACAGTGGACTCCTGGGAAAACAATGGATTTCTGCATATATTTTAAAGAAATAATAGATTTATATTTGTGACTTAGGAAGAATTAAAAAAATATATAATACGTTATCAAAGTGCAAACAAGACAGATATATATAAAAGTATAATTTCATAAAAAAATTGACAAAGATCCATTGTTCTCCCGGGAGTCCACTGTGCAGCATGTTAAATAATAATTTTACTCATGATACCTCTCCTAAGGCAAATAATTCGGTTACTCATCAATACGTCTCTTAAAGAAAAATTCTTAGCGATAAGCCTTGTCAAACCATTCTGGCATAGAAAATATTTATTTTTCAGCTTGCACTGTTTGTTAGTCTTATGTGGCTTTCTTGTGTCTGTTTGACTTTACAGCTAACAGAAAAATTGTGTTTAAAGAAATTGTCAAAAACTTGTTGTAAGTTCGGAAGTTAAAACTTTTGGTTAGCTTGATATTTTTTTAAGGTCAAGATACTGGTATTTTGTTAACTGTGCGTCAGTTGCCATTCCAATCTCGACGTTTACGACATAAAACTAACTTGAAGGGTTAGAATAAGTACTTTACAGATTTTGGTAGAATTGTTGCAAACATTTATTTTCATTTAACTGCTTTTACTTATCTATTTTTATAAGTCTGGCCAGCAAACGGTCATAGTGCCACAGAAACTTACTATTTTTTACGATCCCTAAACTTGAAAGATTTTGATAAGCCGAGAAATTCTAATAATAATAATAATAATTATATTGCTGTCACTCGCTGTCACGGATTTTGGCCTCCGCTTATATTTAATATTTTTTATGTTTACCTAACTGTTTTCGACATAATTTTACAACATCTATCATGAAAAACCGAAGAAAATTCTCAATAACCACGGACATAGTAAAAACACAGCTCAGAAACGGTAATTATGGACGAAAAACCGAATTTGTGAAGTGTCAAAAATGTCAACGTTCAAATATGTAAATGCTGTTTAAATCATGCAACGCTATTTCACGAGGAGCCAAAATACGCGAAAAATAAGCACAGCTGCCACGCCAACACACGCACGACCAACACCCCCGCCCGCCTCGTCTTGCTCACCATCGGCATCGAGCGACGACTTCGCCACCGCGCCCGACACGAGCGAGTCGAGCGACGACGAGTGCGGGCCGCCGCCCCCGCCGCCACGACCACCTGCGCGACGAGGGCGGCCACCGCTGCCGGCACGCTTGGGGCCTGCGGGGCACTCTGCTCCGCCCACGGCTCCCGCTACCGGTGGTATAGTGCGTCGCATGCGATGGTCTCAAGCCAATAACGAGAACGTCATGCGCGCATACTATGGGGCTACAGAGGGGGGAACCCACCTGTCTGCATACCGAGACAGGATGCTCCTCCTGTTCCAGACCTTCGAACCGGCCATCGCCGCATCTGCGCAGCGGCTATCGGATCAAGTGCGCGCCATTCAACGGCGTAAGCTGCTGGACGACGCGACGCTTGATCGACTGCGCCTGGAAGTACTGGCTGCTCGCGCGGCCTCCACGTCGTCTCGGAATCCACCTGCTACGTCGCCGGTTCCAGCGCCAGCACTCGACCTGATGCCGGGGGCGCCGCGGGTCGATCCCGACTCTGACGAGGGGCACTGCGTGAGTATCGTGAGTACCCAGGCCAATGAGCAATTGAGGAGGACTCTGGAAGAGACGATTGAGCGGTATCGATTCGCACCTGACTCTAGGCCGCGATTACCACGCTTGCCCGCGAATAAACGTAACTTGGCGCTAGTGGGAGCCTTGAATGCTTTGCTAGACCCGTATCTGCGGGCTAGCGAAGATCTAGCTGATACCCACTCGATCATGTACTGCGGGGCCATCGCGGCGTGCCGCGTTGCTCGTGTCAAGTTCCCGGACGCTGACCGAGCACCGCGGACTGCCGGTGGTGTCCCCGCCTGGCAAGTACGGATCGAGCGGCGTATCAGCACGTTCAGGACTCTCATTGCAAAGCTAATCTGCTTCAGGGGGGGGTAACAACCGCCCTCGTGTCATGCGCTACGTAGCACAGGCCTTTGCGGGGACTGATGTCAGTTCCTGTGATTACATGGCCTGTGTCACAGAGCGCATCGACTTCCTGAAGCAGAAAGTCTATGCGTGGGCAAGCCGTATCCGTCGCTACAGAGAACGTGTGGATCGATTCCAGCAGAATCGCCTCTTCCAGAGCGATCAAAGGAAGGTATACCGAAAGTGGGAGGGAACCGACCAACGTGTGACCGACGGGCGGCTGCCGGATCCTACCGCCATGAGTAATTTCTGGCGTAGTATCTGGTCGGTGCCAGTCGAGCACACAGAGGGCGAGTGGATGAATGTTGTCGAGCGCGAGTGTGAGCCCATCGAAGCCATGGGGGCTGTTACTATCAGCCCCGATGATGTGAGTTGTGCGGCTCGTACGACTCAGAACTGGAAAAGTCCTGGGCCGGACGGGTTGCACAACTTCTGGGTTAAGTGGTTTCGATGCTCACACGAACGACTGGCAACACAATTCCAACAAGCCCTCGAGCTTGGTTCCCTGCCATCTTTCTTAACAACTGGTGTTACCTTCTTGCTCTACAAGTCCGGTAGTACCACGGAAGCGAAAAACTATCGACCCATCACGTGCTTGCCTACGCTGTACAAGCTCCTTACATCTATTTTGAGAGCAAAAATTAACACGCACATTGTTGCGAACAACGTTTTGGCCTTCTCTCAAAATGGATGTAGGGTTGGGTCCCGTGGTACTAAGGAGCTCCTCCTCATTGACACGACCATTTGTCAACAAGTTCGGTGGAGCAGGGGGTCTCTCTCTGCCGCTTGGATTGACTACAAGAAGGCCTATGATTCGGTACCTCATTCATGGCTCGAGAGGATTTTGGAGCTGTATAAAGTCGATACAGCTCTAAGATCCTTCTTAGGCGCATGTATGAGACAGTGGACCACAGTCCTTTGTCAACCAGGCGGCCGAGACGCCCGCCCTGCTCCGCAGGACTTTATAAGGATTAAGAGGGGTATTTTTCAGGGCGACAGTTTGAGTCCACTGTGGTTCTGCCTAGCCCTGAATCCACTCAGCACTCTGCTGAAGGATTCAGGACTAGGTTGCCGGCTTCGGAGAGGGGGTGAGATCATTTCTCATCTGATGTACATGGACGACCTCAAGCTGTTTGCACCAAAACGACCGGAACTGGTGGAGCTACTGAAAGTTACAGATACTTTCAGTAGCGCCATCAAAATGAAGTTTGGTGTAGACAAGTGTGCGGTCA
Source organism: Hedya salicella (assembly GCA_905404275.2). Lineage (NCBI taxonomy): Eukaryota > Metazoa > Arthropoda > Insecta > Lepidoptera > Tortricidae > Hedya > Hedya salicella. The sequence goes on from FR990100.1 coordinate 6,296,766, forward strand.
TGCATGTACAGCGGGGGAAAGTTGGAAATTCCACGAATTTAGAGCTTTCCGAGACAATGTCTCTTAGATCTCTCTCCGAAACTGAAACCTACAAATACCTTGGTATGTCACAGGCATTGAGTATTGCGGATGGGGACATTAGGCAGGCAGTGAAGGAGCGCTTTTTCTGTCGCCTGACAAAAGTACTTAACAGTCTTTTGTCGGGTGGCAACAAGGCGCGCGCCTTCAACGCTTGGGTGATGCCCCTGCTCACTTACTCTTTTGGAATACTAAGGTGGACCCAGACTGAGCTGGACGCCCTGGATAGGAGGGTCCGTATGCTGCTCACTACACATCGCATGCTACACCCACGCTCGTCAGTAATGAGACTGTACATCCCGCGTAAGTGTGGGGGCCGTGGCTTTTTAAACGCCAAGGACCTCCATAATCGCGAGGTGTGCAGTCTCAGGGAGTATTTCCTAAACAACGAGTGTGGGATACATCGCGATGTAGTGGCAGTAGACAAAGGCCTCACCCCTCTATCCTTGGCAAACGAGAACTGGCGCAGACCAACGGTGCTTAGCACCGTAGACCGCAAAGACGTATGGAAGAGTAAGGAGCTACACGGGCGGTTCTACAAGGCCCTTACAGGACCCGATGTGGATCTGCTCGCGTCGGTGAACTGGCTACGTTTCGGCGATCTCTTCGGGGAAACCGAAGGTTTTTCCTGTGCAATTGCGGACGAAGTTATCATGACGAACAACTACCGGAGATATATCCTGAAAGACGGTACGGTCGACATTTGTCGGGCATGCCGCCGTCCCGGAGAGTCACTCAGGCATATCATGTCCGGTTGTTCTTATCTTGCTAACGGCGAGTACTTGCACAGACATAACCAAGTAGCCAGGATTATTCACCAGCAACTTGCTGTTAAATACGATCTTGTGGGGTCTGAGGTGCCATACTATAAGTATGTACCGATGCCAGTTCTCGAAAATGGTCGTGCCACGCTGTATTGGGATCGATCTATCCTCACGGACAGGACTATTGTAGCCAATAAGCCTGATATCGTGCTGGTAGATCGATCTAAGCGCCGAGCAATGCTCGTCGACATTACCATCCCACATGACGAGAACCTCGTGAAGGCCGAGAAGGACAAACTCAGCAAGTACCTTGACTTGGCTCACGAGGTCACCGCCATGTGGGATGTTGATTCGACGATCATTGTGCCAATAGTCGTTTCGGTAAACGGTCTTATAGCGAAGAGTCTCGACGAGCATCTTAAGAGACTCTCGCTAGATGGCTGGATCAAGGGTCAGATACAGAAGGCAGTAATCCTGGACACGGCCCGCATTGTCAGGAGGTTCCTCTCTGTGCAGCCCTAACCACCGGTAGCTTGAGCCCTGCCCCGCTGCCGGCGGCACCCTAGGTTAGGTTTTTTATAATGTGTTTATATTTTGTATTTGCATTTTGTATTTTACTTTTTATATATATATATATATATTGTAAAAAACCTACCTAAGATTGAAAATAAATAAGTGTATAATAATAATAATAAAATTTACTAAAAACATATTACAGCTGTAATGACTACGGGCTAAACATACTTATAATTAGATAACAATGTTACGCGCCTGAACTAGGATTATCCTGTGTTTCAGGCAAAAAAAAAGGTCGAACAATTAATTATTAATTCATATGCAAAGTTGTACAACATAATCCTTATTAATTATTATAATAAATTAAGAAATTATACAGTATTGGTACAATATCTATGCGTGCTTGAATTAAAAAAGTATATAAACCAAAAACTAAAACCTATGTATAATAACCTAAACCTAAAATCACTTTAATACAGTTAATAACTTCTCTGTATCGTCGTAAGACATGTTTTGTAGGGCGACATTAAGTGTTTTCTGATCAGGTAAGTAAGCGGGAACAAGTCAAACCTCGCATTAAGTCTGTTGTATAGTAATGGGCCTAAAAATAGAAAAAATCTTGAGGAGAATGGATGTCTACTATACATAATAGGGCAAATAGTATCTTTACGTCTCTTGTTAGTATAATCAGAGTTGTAAGGAAGTTTGGTATGCTGTTTTAGGACTGTGTTCAATATAAATAGTTGGCGAACTGTCAGAATTTCACACGATTTATATAAAAGGTTTGTGGGAAAAAGAAAAGGACGGAAAGTAGAGACCTTGAGAATTGCTCTTTGAGCTCTTTCTAGGTTCAGCATTGTCGTTTTGGCTGTGCCACCCCAGGTAGTTATGCAGTAACTTATCACTGATTGACATAGTGCAAAATACACTCTTTTGATTAACTGAGAATCCGCGACTAAACGTAGTTTTTTGAAAATAAATATTAATTTACGGACTCTGCTGCATAAGGCTTCTATATGGTATCTAAAAGAGAGAGACCCGTCGATTAAAATTCCTAAGTATTTTAACTTGTTCGTCATAGCTATACATGGACATTGACATTGATCATCTGAGGGATTCTTGCAGTTGTGTGCATACAGCGGGAGGTCAGTCGTAGACGAATTTGATTTTCGCATGCAAAATTTTATGAAATGTGTTTTCTCTGAATTCAATGTTAGCAAATGATGCTGAAGCCAGTTGTTAACCTCATTAAAACCTCGTTGCGCGTCAACATAAACTTCATCTGATGATTTTGCAGAAAAAAGTAGGGCAGTATCGTCAGCGTATGAAATAATTTTACAATTATTGATTTTCAGATTACAGAGGTCATTTATATAAATTAAAAATAGGGTAGGACCGATAATACTCCCCTGGGGGATCCCGTAAGGGGCGTTTGCCAGGTCAGAACTAATAATATTATCTATTTTTGTGCATTGCGAGCGTCCATCTAGATAATGTGCAAAAAGTTTAAGCTGCGTACCTCTTATACCTAATGCTTCGAGCTTGTGCAGTAGGATGCGAGTGGAAACGGTGTCAAAAGCTTTAGCAAGGTCCAGGAAAATTCCTATGGTCTTATTGCCCTTATCCAGTTCCTGTACTAAGTGATTAGTCAAAACATGAACAGCATCGGCAGTTGATAACTTTGGTCTAAAACCGAACTGACCTACTGATAGTAAGGATTGATTCTCTAAATATCGGACTAGTCTGTCATTAATAATTTTTTCCAATATTTTAGATGTTGATGGTAATATCGAAATAGGTCTGTAGTTTGATACTTGGTCTTTTTTGCCGGATTTGAAAACGGGAACTACGACGGCTTTTTTGAGACATTTAGGGAAGATTCCCTCAGAAAGGCATTTTTGAAAAATAAACGTGAGAGGTGGAACTAATATCTGTCTAAATTGCTTCAGTATTTTATTCGATATACCATCCCAACCAACTGCAGAATCATTTTTTAGGCTCATAATAATCCGTTCTACCTCTTCCTCATTAGTATTTAACAACACAAAAGATTTAGAAGTATGTATGTGGGATAAGATATTGCTGGGCGGAGGAGGTATTGGCAAGTTTCTCTGGATATTTTCCGCTAGATTTTTCCCTATGTTTACGAAAAATTCATTTGTATAGTTCGCTGATGTTAACGGTGACGAACATTGTTGTAACAAACCTGAGCATGATTCCCGGGGTTTGGTAGTGTAAGTAACTTTTTTGATACACTTCCAGATTTGTTTACTATTTGAACCGGCCATTTCTAGTTCATTTTTTCGTAGTTCGACTTAACTTTTTTAAGTAAATCGTTGCAAAAATTGCGATACCTTTTGTACGATGATTGTTATAATAAATTTTGTGGGGTTGATTTAGCTTTTAAATGCAGTTTATCCCTGTGTTTCATACAGCGAATAAGTCCCGGCGTAATCCAAGGTTTAATATTATAATGTTTACTACTTGCTCGGACGTTTTCGGTGTTGCGCAAAATTGCTTGTTGGACTTTTTGAACAAAGTATGTCATACTAGTGTCCGCGTCGGCAGAATTATAAACAGGGCTAAATTGAATGTTGCATAAATCAAGTTCAAGTTTGTTTATATTTAATTTACAGATTATACGCGTGCGAGCGGAGTCATGAGGTTTACGAAATAAAGTCAGTAGGGCTGCTTTGTGATCTGTTATTGAGGAGTTAGTAACTATAGCTTGGGCAGGAAAATTAGATTTAAGCATAATATGGTCTAAACAGGAGCCGCTTTGGTGAGTGGAAAGCGTGTGCGCGGGGAGCAAGCCATGAAAAGCGCATAGGTTTAGGTAGCGCTGAGCCACGGGATTAGTGCTATCGGGATGAATGTTGATGTTGATATCTCCAATTAGAATACGACTTTTAAATGATGATAGGCTTTGCAACGTCTTACCTAAAGAGTCAATAAAAGTATCGATATTTCTAAAAGAAGGAGGTCTATACAATGCCAAAATTGCAACGTCAGTACCAATTTTGAGCAAAATTCGATTACAGTCCATAAGATTAGGCTCTTCAAATATAACTTTTAAATTATTTCTCGCATAGACGACCACCCCGTCGTTTTGATTATAATAGGATTCAGTAGCATACATAGTATAATCCGGCATGTGAGGTAGGTTGCGCTGTTTACTTAACCAACACTCTGTAAGAATGATGACATCACAATCTATTCCAAGTCTATGTTGAAAAACGGTAAAGTTATCAAAATTTTTATATATGCTGCGAATGTTTTGTGTGAGTATGGTTAATGGGTCACGGCGAGCAACAATATATTGCTTGCAGTTTTCTACATCACAAGATTTACATTCTGATATTGAGAAGTTATCGAGGTCATGAATTAAATTAGCACTCATAAGTAAGTATACCTAAGTTAAACTGCAGAAAATAAGATAGAAAGACGGCGCTCTCAGGCGCCTTCATAGTCTATGGAGTTGATATACCTTTTTTCGGCTAATTTCCTAGCTGGGCAGTCGGCAACGTCAGTCTCGTGGTCACATGGCTTGTTGTACGAGTAATGCTTACATGTATCGCATTTGGCAGGCTCCGCCTTTTTGGTACATTCCTTGATAGAGTGGCCTAAGTTGCCGCAATGACCACAGGTATCGACTTCACTTTTACAAGATTTTGCTGCATGCCCGAATTGCTGACATCTGTAGCACCTCGTCACCAGGGTAAAGTCTCTCACGGGGCACGAAGACCAGTTCACAAAGACTCTTTCGCCTGTTATTAATGCCTTTCTGATGGGTGCAGGGACTTCTATTATATAGTTGCAGGTCTCAGCGCCTTTCTTGCCAGATTTGTGGCTAAGCTTTGTAGAGGTCAAAAATGTTTCCAAAGGCATGTCACACATTTTGTCGGCTAAATTTTGCCTATATATACATTTAAAAACATCTACTTCCTGCATGACCGCGGGCACTCCAATAACGACTATCCTGGGTTTGCGCTTCTGCGGCTCGTCCACCGTGAGTCCAGAGGTTGTTAATTGCGCTGACAGTCTTAGTTTCATAATATCGTCCTTTGACTCCGTGCTAATAATAACGCCGCCATTTCTTATCTTACGTAACCCCCTTACGTGCAGTTTCATTTCGTCGGGCTTGATGATCTTTTGGACTAGAGATTTGGTCTCCTCGCTTGAAGTTTGTTTGTCGGTAGGATAAATCGCTACCGAGCTGATATTACTGGGCTGTATGTACCGTGCCTGATTATGCTTCAGCATTTCGGCAAAAGTAACTGGAACTGGGCTAGGTTTACTGGACTCTGCAATACACTGCTTTATCTCATTCATGCGCTGGGAGAAGTCGACTTGCTCTTGCAAGGATTTGCAGGAATTGAAGTTCTGGAGAGCTTGTAGCTTAAGGGCTTGGTATTCGACGACTAACTGAGATGTGCAGTGGCCAACTTTACGACACAGGTTATGCACACGGATTTTCTGTTCGGAGTTCAGCTTCCCTTCGGTCGAAATATTGCAGACTTCGTTCAAGTACTTTTCGATGGACGTCAACCAACTTTGAAGTTCAGGAGTAGCAATCATCTTCGGAGGGACTTCCTGTTGAGAGGGCCTAGGCGCGGGCGGCGGCAGAGATGCGGGAGCGGGCGGGTGCTCGAGCTCGGGCACAGGCCGTGGCAAGGGCGTAGACGGAGGGCTTCGGCTCGTTAGCCCACTTCGGTTAAAAGGGCTGGTGCCGTCGGACATTTTTCCTTTTTAGTTTGAATGTAGTTTACTAGAAACACTTCATTATATCACGAAAAGCCTTAGCAATTATGGTGACACAGATAATTACTTCCGTCTAACGTAACGAACTAGGTCACTATTTTGCAGATGAATAATTTAATTCTACAATTATAATGACACGTCCGATCTCGTTAGCGACTCATAGCATCAAATCATCTAAGTTCAATTGCAAGCTCTCTCTTAACGCTCTCCCGTTACATACTTCATATTTTCTCTTCAGAATTTTTCCGCAGCCCACCTATTTAAAAAAAAAATCAGTAGCAGACAACACAATATACTCTACCTAAAGTGAAAAAACTTAATCGCCATAATCAAAAATCACGAATTGAAAAATACCGATTTTTATAATTCTAAATATGACAATTCCGGTTTTGTATATACCCGGATTTAGTTGCCGCTATAACAAGAAATACAAAAAACAGTTTAATTTTATAGATAAATAAAAAAATTAATAAATAATAATATTTTATTTCAGAGAGAGTCCATACACAATTAAATTAAATTAAATAACAGGCAAGTTCATTATTACGTATAAATTATAAATTAAATCAAATTAAATTAAATTTCAAATGAATGTATAAAATTAAATAAAAGTCGGACAAGTCAGCTTTAAACAACATATTAAGTATTATTTTATAATTAATAATCGATGTCGTATTTCACATTTTTAATATGTTGTATCATGCAACAGTGGTTCATAAATACGCAGTCAAACCTGCTCGCGATCATTGTCAGAATGCTGTTGGAGCTGCCCCTCATACGCCACACCAAGGAGGCGCAGCGTTTGCGCATGGTGGCGTAGAAACAGTCCACCCGGGCTGTCGCAAACATCCCTGATGCGCTGCAGTATCGGGGTAATCCCATCAGCACTCTGAACGCATTATTATATTCAATTCGCAGAGCATTGTACTGTTTCTGGGTATAGTCGCTCCACAGGCTGCTGGTATAGAAGGCTGTATAATAGGCTCTAAACAGGGTGATCTTGACCTCAGCGGAACAGTGAGAAAACCTGCGGGCGATCATATTAGCCCTTACAGACAATGCTCTGCGTTCTCGCTCAATATCTGCATCGTCCTTAAGGTCAGAAGTTATTAGATGTCCGAGGTATTTAAATTCACGCACCAGTTTTAGCAGTATACCGTTTAGTTTGATGGGTGGGACATCAGGTAGGCATTTGTTTCTCACCTTAAAAACTATGCACTGACTTTTGTCTACATTATATACAAGGCCGTGACGCGTAGCATACTTCTGACAAATACCGAGTAATCTTTCCAGGCCACAAGCAGAGGCACTCAGCACGACCATGTCGTCTGCATAGCTAATATTGTTGACACATACACCGTCAATATTACAGCCGACACGGGTGCTGCTGAGCTCCTCTACAAGTGCGTTGACGTACAGGTTGAATAGCTTCGGCGAGGTCAATCCACCCTGCCTCACCCTACACTCCAACCTGTACGGATCCGACAAAACTCCAGCCCATCACACCCGATTTTCCGGATTGAGATACCAAAACTTAAAGAGGTCACGTAAATCAGCTAGCATATTAATGTCCTTAAACTTTTGCCACAAGATGTCGTACCTAATCAGGTCAAATGCCTTCGTCAAAAAGGTAACACGCATACACATCTGTGTGCCGGTTTGTGTAGTACTTGGCAGTCTGCTTTAAAGCCAGTATGGCACTTTCTTACTTTATGGTTAGCGGTCTATTTCAGTTACCAATATAAAATGATCGAACACCGCGTACATTTTGTTTAGGAGTAGGGATCTGCTAACACTGAATTTTCATAGATACGGCCGTTTGAAGCGTATATTTTGTATGGAACCCTCGGGGCGCGAGTCCGACTCGCACTTAACCGTTTTTCTATTTTGAAGAGCAACCCTTGAAAGACCTCGGTGCGAAGCGCATAAATAAAAAGAACAGCGCCAAGCCTTCCTATATCTAAACTTACGATGATAGGGGTGAGTTTTATGGCGCACCCTGCAACAGAATCTTTAAAACCTGTTTCGGCTTTGCAAGCCACACTTCGGCATATGACCGACGCTCGTGATGGTCGTGGTGCTAGGTTCGCCGTTCATGGATATGTCAACGTCAAGAATGACGATAGAACAACTATGTTTCGCTCCTTAACTCGTATGCTTTAGCACTGATGAGTGCAGAGGGTTTAAACTCATGTTAAAATTTAGGGTCTCCTTCGGAATCCCTAATGTCGTTTGTCCTAATGTATAGATTGCCAAATGTATCATTTGCCATAACGCATTTTTTTCAGAACCCGTAAATTTTTCAGGTTTTTAGGGTTCCGTAGCCAAATTGGTTAAAACGGAACCCTTATAGATTCGTCATGTCTGTCTGTCTGTTTGTCCGTTCGTATGTCACAGGCATTTTATTCAAAAATTATAGGATGTACATTGATGAAATTTGAAGCATAGGTGTTGTGTGTAAACCGCTACTTTTTGATAGTTAAATAAAAGAAATATATATTTCTAGGGGGGGTACTCCATACATGTAACCAAATCCGAAAAAAAAAAGTTTCAGCAAATATCAATGTGTGGCACATCATTCGACAGCTCTTCTAAAAACACTTTGAGGTTTTTAAGAACAATTTTTGATTTAGTGAATATTTTCCGAAATATTCGCTACGAAAGTAGCAAATATTGTGTCCCCCCCCTCTATTTTCTAAACGGTATGTTCAAAAAATATGAAAATATTTACAAATATAAAGCTTAATAAATACTTCCTACGAAAATTGTTTTAAACATGATCGAACATACCGTTTTTAAGTTATTGCCGAAAAACTGCGCTTCTCAGCAAAAGGATGTAAGTACCGGGGAGATACGCTCTTTCGTTAGTGTTTTTTTTTATCGTATTCTTTTCATCTGTAGTGCATTTTTTTGTATAAACGGCTGCGGAACCCTTCATGGGCGAGTCCGACTCGCACTTGGCCGCTTTTTTTGAAAGATCGTCGTTTAGATTAGGTTAGGTTAGGTTACGTTTGTTTTAAAACAATCCTGAAAAGTTTACGGTTTCTGAAAAAAATGCGTTATGACAAATGATACATTAGGACATATGACGTTAGGGATTCCGATATAGATCCCAAAATTTAATATAGCTTCAATTTGAGAGCAAACCTGGGCTGACCAACTGGACGATGCTCGGTCGGTCGACTTAAGGACCGCTAGATAGATCAGGTGGAGGCGGATCTGCGTGAGCTTGGAGCCATTAACTGGCGAGAGATTGCGCAGGATCGGTTAAAGTGACGTGCTCTTGTGTCGGAGGCCTAGACTCATTTTGGGTCGTTGAGCCAGCGTAGTTAGTTAGTTTTTCAATTTGATTGGCAAATTTTTGACATACGAGGGGTTAATTATTAACAGATCTAATACCTAAAGTATATAAGTATCTGCCAATAACGTAGGTATTTTCAGAGTACGATTGCTAAGTATCACATGAGTATTTATTGGACAAGTTCGAGGAACGTCGCGCCTACTGAGGCCTTCATGATTTATTACGCTTTTATACAAGTTGTTATCCTTTTTCGTAAGACTCAAATTGTCTGATATTTGGTAAAATGGACAGCCAAATATATCAGGATAATTGTAGCAATTTTGGCAGCGTCAAAACAAGTATATTAGCTAAGTTTATGCTTACATGTGCCTTTTAAGAGAGTCACTAATAACAGATACACATTGGAAATAGTCCTGAAGCTTATTTTCATCGATTCAAAATAATATTTTTAAGTTGTACAACCTAAATAATGAATCTAGCTAATGAGCTATTTGATAAACAATTTTAGAGCTTAGAGTGACTGCTAGGCAAAGGCCTCTCTCTATTTCTTCCACATATCCCGGTCTTGAATGATCTCCAACCAGTTTTTTCTGTTATCGAAATGACTTTAATTTTTACATTATTTTACATTTTAAAAATAAAACGTTGCTGTGATATCAATAACAGGCTTAAAAGCTGCATGTATACACATCCATGTAATTACGTATTATACAGATACTGCTCGTAACTTCTCTAAAAAAATGCGTAAAAGACCCCGAACCTAAAGTATGGAAAATGTGGTTTCAGTTAAATTTGATTAGATTTTTTGTTATATTCTCTTAAGCCAACAAAGTTCCGGGCACTTTCTAGTAGTATATAAAGATATGCATACAAGTGAATGGCATCATCCCTTAGACAATTATATTTCTTCACTCTTCTTGTAAATGGTTTGCTAATTGAATAGTGCACTGAAACAGCACCACAAAAATCTTTTAAAATTGCTAATATAATCCGTCCCCTCTTTATAAAGCTGACAAGGCAAAATTAAAATCTTAGGCCCACCGACGCTTAAGTGGCATACTTTGCATGCCTCCTGTGATTACCGGACAAAGGAGCGACCACACCGCTGCTTAAAATACGGTGACGCACCATAAACGCAGTGAAGTAACTTATGCGCCACGATTTTTACGCATAACTCCCACACCGGTATTCAAAAAACGCTGAATGGTCGTTTATGCGGTTGAATGTAATCTGTAAATTAGTTGCACCGCCCACAATCGATTTATCTGCTTTGCCTCAAGGTTGACTGGTAGAGAATGCCCTATGGCATTAAGTCCGCCTTTTGTACGATAAGTGTTTCTTTTGTGCAATAAAGATTAAATAAATAAGTGTATGGAGAAAACGTAGAACGTAACACACGTCATCACGTACGAAGATTTAGGCTTGTAAAAGTTATAGGTCAAATTAGAGACGCAAAGTTGAAGAAAAGTGTAGGAGTTGAAGTCATGCACACAACTTGAAGTCATGCATTGACAGAAGATTTTTTAAATTAGTGTCGTTTTCTTCGCACCGATAGCGAGTTGCGAAATCCACTAATCGTTTCTTTTAATATACTTATTTTGATAGAGTTTTTTAACAAAAAAAATAGATTTAAATAGATGTCGTTAACTGGCTATTAATATTATTTATTTTTAAATATCGACACCATATATGAGTCCGTTGACTCCGTGAGTATAAATCCCATTCAAATCATGTTTAAGCAAATAAATTACTGATTACTCATCATTCATGCACTACTTTTCTTGCCGCTTGCACTCTATGCAGCTGTGTAATCATCACCTCAACTTTAATGCCGATATCTGTATGCCACTGCGTTTACGATGCGTAAGCGTATTTAGAGCAGCGGTGTGATCGATCCTTAACCCTGGTACCGGGTCAGTTGGCCGTGAAACTTCTAGGAATTTCTGGAAACTTCTCGAATGTCCCCCAAATATTGCGCCTCGTCTGTATTCAGATTGGTCGGTCGGACAATTTGAAAGTTTTCCGTTCAATTCTTCAATCTTCAAGTTTTGCGGACGGGTTTAGAGGGACTGGAAGATACTGGAGCATGTTTTAAGAGTGATTTAGAAATTGTTATGCATGGATTTTCGTTACAGTTGGATCTTGTTATAGTTATTAAGCTTGTCGCGATAAAAAAGCGATGTTTACCTCGGTTGGTAGACTGGTAGAAAAAGTTTTTTCTCATTAAGTCCGACATGTTTAATATGACGATTGTTTTGAGTTTGTATCCCATGAATCTATACTTAATCAAAGTTCCAATTATATCAAATAATATGAAATATTTCACAATACGTATTATTATCTGGTTGTGTGTCCTAATGCTTTCATTCATCTCTGTTTGGACTTATGGTTGGCTGGTAGAGAATGCCAATTGTACCTAGTTTTATTTTGTGCAATAAAGCTGAAATAAATGGTGCACAGTGCTCGCTGGTGCAAAGGCTGACACGTTCGACGCGTAATCCAAAGGTACCAGTTCGATTCCTGGTGTGACCACATGCGAGAGCAATTCTGTTCTTCTTTACGCTTTATACTTTTTATTTATATCAAAATAGATAATACTGTAATGTTATATTACCCACATTAAAAGTAGAAACAACATTTTGTGTATTGTGATTAGGGCTTCTTATACCGGGATCCCGGGATCTATCATTCTAAAAACCCCGGGATTGGAAGCCCTAATTGGGATACAGATACAAAGATGAAAGCACAAAATAAAACACTAGCTCTCGCACTTTGGCGTTAATTGTCCCACATTAAAAACCGAAAAACACGAAAAATATGTGTTTCATATAAAAATAAACCAGCCAAGTGCGAGTTGGACTCGCGCATCGAGGGTTCCGTACAAAATATACGCTACAAACGGCCGTATCTATATGAAATTAGAGTGTTACCAGAGCCCTACTCCAAAGCAAAATGTACGCGGTGTTGGATCATTTTATATTGGTTACTGACATAGACCGACGGACATAAAATTATACTGTTTGAGGTATTTGTTATTATAGCGGCAACAGAAATACATCATCTGTAAAAATTTCAACTGTAATCTATTACGGTTCATGAGATACAGCCGTACAGACAGAGAGACAGACCAACCGACAGTGCAGTCTTAGTAATAGGGTCCCGTTTTACCCTTTGTGTACGGATCCCTAGAAAACAATATGTTCCATAAAAAATAAAAATAGTCTTCCACGTTGGGAGTTAATTCTTCGTCCCGCCATTTTCCGCTATAAAGGAACTCATTTAATGCGAGTGACATCCGAAATTGATCGCTCCGAACTTTAATCGAACCTTCAGCACTTCACTGTTTCTCTTCAGCATTTAAAATAAACTTCTAATTGCTTCCAGCTATGCAGTGCTAATGAATTCTAGTTCAGAAATGTACAGTTACCGTTATTTCAACTTAATAGATTATCCTGTCATTGAATATTGAATATGTATTTCGTTCGCGGAGGAGAAAAAGTCAAAACCCCTTTTTTTTTCGACAGCGTAATCGGGTAAAAAGTGTCCTATAACCATTTGGAGATTCCCAGGTACCCGTGTGCCAAAAATAGTTAAAATCTGTGTAGCCGATTTGGCGTGATGAAGCCACAACGACACATACGAACAAACAAAAAAATCCAAAAAAAGTATTTTTCGATTCAGTGATCTCCAAATAGTCTGTCGCAATCATTTTTTTGAAATTATCTTCAATGTGCAGACATTTCATTTTTACAACTTTATAACAGCATAGATAAACTAGTAAAATTAAGTTGTATTACTTATTATACATTAAGGATATAGAAAAAAATGATTTTTGAAGGTACCTATATCTTTTTTGTACGTTTGTGTCGTTGTGGCTTCATCAGCCCAAATCGACTAAACGGATTACAACTATTTATGGTACACGGGTAGCTGCAGGGTATTTACAAATGGTTAAATGGTACTTTTTAGCCGACTACTCAGGGGAAAAAAGAGGGGTTATGATTGTTTCTCGTTCGCGCACAAAGTTGAAATAAAATATATTTAGATCTTTGTGTTTTATGAAATACTAGAAGGCGCCCGCAACTTCGTTCACGGAGGAGAAAAAGTCATAAACCTTCATTTTTTCTTCAGCGTAGTCGGGTAAAAAGTATCCTATAACTGAATCAATCATGCAGTGACACTCCAGTCCAACCTAAGACACACATACCTTTTTCCTAATAACGTACTTTAGCACCTATTTCATACGCACACAAACAAACTTATACCATAAATATTTACATTTTTTTTTTTTAATCTTAATATTTTGGTTTCACCAGTTTCACTAGTTTAAGTTAATATTCATAGTTTGAATTAGAATAATAAAACCCTACTTCTATATTGTTAACCGTGTAACCATATAAATAAAGGAAAGAGCGAATACCTCCTAACACAAGTGTAAAACTTAAAAGGAGGATTCGACAAGTTATTGTAAAAACTTTGATGACAATAAATGATTTTGATTTTTTTTTTTTTTTGATTTTTGATAACTATCTGGAAATACCCAGCTACCCGTGTACCAAAAATAGTTGAAATCCGTTTAGCCGATTTTGCGTGATGAAGCCACAACGACACATACAAACATACATAAAATCCAAAAAAAATATTTTTCATCACGCAAAATCGGCTAAACGGATTTCAACTATTTTGGGTACACGGGTAGCTGGGTAACTCCAGATGGTTATAGGATACTTTTTACCCGACTACGCTGAAGAAAAAATGAAGGGTTATGACTTTTTCTCCTCCGCGAACGAAGTTGCGGCCGCCATCTAGTAATTCATAATATTATTACTGTTACACAGACGGAGTCGGTGACATTATGTTTGTACTTGTTGATTTAATATCAGCACATTTACATTTTATTGAACATGTTTGTTACGAATATGGTGATCGGGAACATATCGACGGCAGAAAGCGAAAACGTTGTAACCGCCAATGGATGCAGTTGGCAGTTAATACGTTTCCGCTTTAAGCAGTCGATATATCTCTTAGGGTTGAATCATAAATTTTGCCTACGGATTACTCTTTATTGCTTTACGTGTTATTTATTTTGATTATTTTTTTCTTTCAATGAATAAGTAACTGCGTTGTTGATATCTTGAGCACCTTGAAAGAAAAGCAGTTGATCTATGACGACCATTTTAGCTCGGCGGGAGTGACTGCCTGCAAAGCTGACGGTTCTGGGTTTAAATCCCGGTAATGGCAAATTCTGTGATGAACATAAATATTCGTGCTTTGGTATTGTATATTTTATATGTATATAAGTAAATGTAGGTAAATATTATATTTATAGTCTTCTAATAGCCTGCCCATACCACAAGTCTCACTGAACTTACCATTATGGGACTAGTTTGATTTGTGTAAATTTGCCCTCTAATACTATTTACTTATTATACACCAGATGGCGCCCGCAACTTCGGTCACGGAGGAGAAAAAGTCATAACACTTAATTTTTTCTTCAGCGTAGTCGGGTAAAAAGTATCCTATAACTATCTGGAAATACCCAGCTACCCGTGTACCAAAAATAGTTGAAATCCGTTTAGCCGATTTTGCGTGATGAAGCCACAACGACACATACAAACATACATAAAATCCAAAAAAAAATATTTTTTGTTTTAATAACCTCCAATTAGTCCAAAACAAACATTTTTTTTTAAAATATCTTCAATGTACAGACATTTCATTTTAACAACTTTATAATAGTACATATGTCCTTGGAATTTGAAGCTTCATTATATTTTAGGTATATAATGTAAGTGATATTCGATCATTCGAACAGACACATGTTTTTCATCAACATATGCAATATTACCTGAAAATAATTTAACTGAAGATGGTTTATCGCGAATCTATTTTCTCATACGTTTTTCTAAATGGAAAGCGCTCGTAAAATGCTATTGTAACTTGCGAGGCTTTTATCGTGTTATATACATATTTTTGAACATCAATGTATTGAAAAATCTCTAGTGATATTGCTGACATCAGTAAAGATTTTACAAATTGTCTTCTCTATTGCTTCTAATAATTAAATACCTAGTAATTTTCCCAACAAAACTAGGGTATGCCTCCTAGGCGGGACAATAATAAATCACACCCAAATATTAACAAGGAAAACCACAACAATAGCAGCAATTAAAATCAACAGATCGATAGAAAAGGGCCTTGCAATAATTTGCTCCCTCTGACCCAAATTCCTCAGCGGGTCGCTACAGACAATACGGTGACTTGTGAAAATGATACGCCCCCTGTGCAAACAACCCGTTGACTTCCATGTTCCATTAACTTTCATGGCGGTTTTTGAGCTCTGACGTAATTATGCATGCCTAATGATGTTCCCCGGGAATATTGCCTAGAATAAAGTTGCAGGAAATATTGCTGGAGATGGAAAACCCAGCCGTTGGCTTATTTATTTAATTAGTCTTTGTTGCACAAAAGAAAACTTATCGTACAAAAGGCGAATTTAATGTCATAAGCCATTCTCTACCAGTTAACATCAGAGCAAAAGAGGAAAAACATAATGCAGTAATGAATTTATTTTGTGATTATGTCATCATGATGATTAAGAGTTGAAATTATATGAGTATGTGTATAGTATAGTCAATAACAAAGTTTCTTTTTTGTAATTTCCATGAAATATGTCAAATAAATGCGGCAACCGGGAAAGCTACAATAATAAGCTCTTCAAATAAAATCAGTACAGAAACAAAAAAAGGGCCTTGAAATAATTTGCTCCCTATGACCCCAATTCCTGGATCGCTACTGACAATATGTTGACTCGTGAAAGTGATACGCCCCTTGTGCTAACAACCCGTTGACTGCCATGTTACATTAACTTTCATGCCGGTTTTTGAGCTCTGATGTAATTATGCATGCTTAATGATGTTCCCCGGGAATATTGCCAAGGATAAAGTCACTTCGTGAAATACTGCGGAATCGGAGTGTCAGGTGCATGTAAATACAAAATAATATTTATTCTCAGGTTTGTCTCTTATTTTCAAATATTCAAAATGTTTGGCTTAATAGTTCAACCAGAGTAAAAAAAGGGCGTGTCCGTAGTTTCAAACTTTAACCATAATTTCAAACTTAAAAATAAATAAGAAAGTGCATAAAAAGGTATTCTATATAATATTCATTCAACAATGATTATTATAGCAGAGGATGAGTCTACAGCGCTGTCTTATGTTGTTAGCATTATTTCCGCTCTGGCAATATTTTCAATTCAATGAAAATACTGACAAAGAAAGCACATCACTATGCATACCTAATAGACTTCAAGCTTTGCGAAGGAAGACTTTTGCAAGGACGGCTGAGGCCTTCACTTCAGTTTCCTGTTGTCCTTCAGGAGGGACATACGCATAATCATTTTAAATGCGACGTACTGACGTAGTAGAAACTCAATGTCTTTTTCTAAAGGTAAAACCAGACCAAAGAGTAAGTTTAATGTTAATATATTTTATTTCAATAGCACCTAATAATTTAATTATCTGAACTTAAGCAATGATGGCGATAAACACACTCAATATTTCAAATTAATAAAGCGTCATAAATATGTATTCATTCTAGTGCCTGAACACCTTACTAAGTGTAAAAATATTAAACTGTACAAAGTTATGCACTTTTTTTATAATTATATATTTATTCAAGTAACGAATTACCCGATTAGCACACAAGCTTTATAAGGGCTTATACAGCCAATTTAAGCGTTATAAGGGCTGTATAAGCTCTAATACAGCTTGTGTGTTATTTAATTGGGTATTGTATTAAAATAGCTCAAACCGTTTACAGCTTGACAAGTTGTTTCGGGGGCGGAAAGACAGCGGGGGTGGGTATGAAGTGTGCGCGCGGCGGAGCACAAGGACCCTACTGCGCGCACACTTCTTACTCGCCCCCGCTGTCTTTCCCCCCGTCACCCGCAGACCATGGGAGTGTCACGAAAGAACTTGTCAAGCTATAGTAGCCTTTGTTCAAAACTTCACAGATGAAAGTAAACAGCAAGTCATGCTGGAAAGCAGCATCATAAAGAATATCAGCTTATCTTACAGACTTCTATACTATTTTAAAGGTTGTAAAAATGAAATGTCTGTACATTGAAGATATTTTCAAAAACATGATTGTAACGTACTATTTGGAGGTCCCTACAACAAAAAATATTTTTTTCCGATTTTTTGTATGTGTCATTGTGGCTTCATCACGCAAAATCGGCTAAACAGATTTCAAACATTTTTAGTACACGGGTAGCTGGGTATTTCCAGATGGTTATAGGATACTTTTTATCCGACTACGCTGACAAAAAAAAGAAGCGTTATGACTTTTTCTCCTCCGCGAACGAAGTTGCGGGCGGGCAACTTCTGGTTATGAATAAATTTCGTGCGAAGGGGTAGAAAAAAACTCGTAAGTCCTAAGATACTAGAAGGTGCACCTAGTGTACATACCTAAATATCCTCTGACTTTATTTTCGTTACATTAATTTGTGTTCCATAAAAAGTAGAGGACCTTTTTAAAAATAAAGTAGTGACCAAAGTGTATAGGGAAATTCTAGGCGTACAGCACGGTACTCTCTAGTCGAATGGTTGAGATGTTTGACCGGTTTTCCAAAAGTAACGGGTTCGATTCCTGGTTTGGGTCATAAGTGAGCACAATTAAAAAATTTCTTTGCACTCCAATATCTTGGTATCTATATTACAACATTTAAAAAATGCGGTGTTAATTTACCTCCATTAAACACTTACCCGTAGAAAATGAAACGTGTTTTATAAAAAACTTCCAAAACATGTATAACTGTTCCAAAATTGTAAAACAAGTAATTGTGTTTGTTGTTTGTAATTAATATCTGATGTGAAACAATTCAAAATTAATTATGATTTAGTATCAGAATGTATGAGTTAACTTGCTATGTGGTTATCCGTTAATTATGTATTCTGTGAAACTTAGTCATGTTTGAGCAATTTGGAATACATATATCATACTAGAATGTATCCGCAACTTCGTTCGCGGAGGAGAAAAAGTCATAACCCCTCCTTTTTCTTCTACATAGTCGGGTACAATGTATCCTATAACCATTTGAAGATACCCAGCTACCCGTGTACTAAAAAGAAATGAAATCCGCTCAGTCAATTTGGTGTGATGAAGCCGCAACGACACATACAAACATACACAAAATCCATGAAAAATATTTTTCGATTTAGTGACCTCCAAATAGTCCGTTACAATCATTTTTTTGGAAATATCTTCAATCTACAGACATTTCATTTTTACATATACAAGTACAGAATGGCAGCTATGTCCCAGGATCCAATTCTTCCTGGCCAAATTTTCCGGATGAACAGAACCTTATCGTTTAGCTTCGGAAATTAATGAGTTACGAATACGCACCAGTAATAGGGATTTATGGGCACAATAAAAGGGCGGCCCGGATGTTTGGCATTCCCCTGTTTTTGTTATTAACGTCATTAATTGCTTTGGCATTATTAAAGGGAAGTCTGAATTGCAGTTTCATCGCATAGTTGCGTATGTATCACTGGTATTTCTATACAAAATAACAGTTAAGTAATAAGGATATATTTCTTTGAATTCAGAGAACTAAGTATTCAGAGCAGTTGTCTATTGTTTGTCCGATATTTATATGCAATTTGATTGAATTTCTTTTGCCCGAATTTCATTTGCCTTAATGATTCGTTTACTAGAAAAATCATTTGATATACTCCTGTTTTCTCGAATATTAGATGCCATAATGATAGGATTGCCATAAGTATTGTTTTCCATATTATTACGCGCCATAATATTATTTAAGAGAATATTTAATCGTACTTAATCCTAGTTGTGTCCGGATATTTTCACTCTCTGTAGCTGTAGGGTCGCAGTTCAAACCTAACTTAGCCTAGTTTACTGGTACAAATTCGGTTCTGGCGCTTCGCCGGCAGCTGCCACGGCACGCTCGCTTCGCTCGCTCGGCACGCGCATTGTAAGGTCGCAGTTCAAACCTAACCTAACCTAGTTTATAGGCACAAGTTCGGTTCTGGCGCTTCGCCAAACGCCGGCTGCTGCCGCGGCACTGTAGGGTCGCAGTTAAAACCTAACCTAACCTAGTTTACAAGTTCGGTTCTGGCGCTTTTAGTTTCTTTGTTTAGTTATGTTATGACATAATGATATTATGGCATGTGATAATTATGGTTTACTAATGTTTCGGCGAAAATTATTAAGCAAATTTTTAACTCCCAAACTATTCATCCCATATTTTTATTTGAGCGAAGTTTCATTTCCCAACTCAACGTTTCGCACTGATATCATTACCCAATTAATGATTTGATAAATCATTATTAGGCAAATTATTACTTGAGATTTGTTTAAGATGTCATTTATATATTCGTCAAATGTATTGATTGGCATACCATACTTTTAGCAACATATTGAATGGCATTATAAAATCTAACCTAGTTCGTTAGGATACAGGGAACAAATTACAGTATGATTGTATTTCATTATGTGGTCAGGCTGATGCACCGTATAGCTAAATTATGAGGGTGTTACTTTTGTTTAGATACTCCGTTACTCAATATGGCATTTTAATTCTCGTGGAATCGTTGATAGTTAATGTGTGCAATCAATCATTTGTTGATTAAAAGTAGACTATGAGTGAATGAAGGTAATGTTAGGATTTTTTTTCACTCGATATAGACCTGCACGGCTCGCTCGCTTCGCTCGCTCGTTAGGGTCGCAGTTCAACCTAACACTCCTCCTCGCTTCGCTCGTCGTCGTACCTAACCTACGCCATATCGAACCTCCCTTAAGGTGAAAACGGTAATGTTAGGATTTGTTCACTCGATATAAACCTGCGCGGCTCGCTCGCTTCGCTCGCTCGTTAGGGTCGAAGTTCAAGCTAACACTCCTCCTCGCTTTGCTCGTCGTCGTACCTAACCTAAGCCATGTCGGACCTGACTTAAGATGAAATAGGTAATGTTAGGAATCGTAAGCCAAGTCGATGTGTATTGCAACTAACTTGAAAATATAGAACCTGTAGGTTTGCGAATATGTGATAATGAAAAACTTGTTTCTTTAAATAAACATTATTGGTACTTTTTTTGTTTCATTTTGAAATATCTAAATAGGTTCTCTAAAACTTGGTAAACACAAGCAGTAGCATGAAATAATTCTGCAAAGTTTCTATGTGCCCAAATGACATTTGACGATTTGTTATTTGCCTGAGTAAATCATTTTCTTCATAATAATTTGCCATATAAAAGTTTGTAGTAGTAAAATTTTGCGATTTAAAAAAGTTTCCAAATAAGGAAAGAGCGTAGTAAAGTTATGCCAACGGTTGGTTTGCCAAATGAAACTTCTGCAAAAAGTTGGTTGGGAAGTGAAAATTGGCGAAACATTTTTCGGCGAAAAGGTAGTATACCGATAATTATGGATAACAATGATTATGGAAAATGTGATTATTGGAATTGATATTATGGGAAACAAAGATTCTGGTATATGATTAATATGGTAAACAATGATTATTGGGAAACGTAGTTCTACGAAACAAGATTCGGGCGGTTGAATATTATGGCGGATACAATTCTGGCAACTAAAGGTGCGTCCAGACTTGTATCATTTGCCCGTATCCGATCACCGTGCCGTGGCATGACTGCGTATCACGCTGCTTGGACGCTCACTGTCGGCGCGCCGATCATGCCGCACTCTTCCGATATAAGTGTGTGATACGCGTAGCAAATGGATTTCGAGCGATCGGATCGGCGCAACGTCCAAACGCGTAATCGTGACACGCGACTATGCCACGCGACGATGATCTGATACGGGCAAATGATACAAATGTGGACGCACCTTAAGAGTATGCCATTCAGAGCCGATCAAGACAACCGATACGAGCCTTCTCTTAGACGTTTATATTAGCACTGAATGAATTAATAAAACAATATTGGTTACTTTTTGGGTTCTTTTATTATTCGCTGTAACGTAATAAGAATGTTTCAAACTTTCTTATGCAGCACAATCAAGCGCAGCGTGGGAAGGCCACCCGCAAAGTTAGGGTGGCGGGGACTCTCTGGATGCCGGTCGCCTCTATCCAGTCCAAGTGGAAATCTATTGAGGAGGCCTGTGTCCAGCAGTGGACGTCCGATGGCTGAAATGATGATGATGATGACGACTGATGACAAATCAATGGAAAAATCTCATCTACCTCAGGTTGTGCTCTCAAAAGGTAAACGACATCTAGTGTCATACTTGAAAAACTTATAATTTTATAATAAATAAACATAAATTTTCAACCAAAAAACTATAGTAGAATCCAGAACTAGGTAAACTAGGTTGATAATTAATTTCACACGAATGTTACCTACCTTAGTTTCACTAGTGCTGTTAATATCGACACTAAAAAAATTCGCTACATGAAGATTTCATACCAAATACCAGTATAGTTTAGTAGCATTATTAAATTTGAAATCAAACTAATAATTTTATTAATACAAAATAATAATGAATAAACTCGGATGAAAATAAAATGCATCGAATAATAAATATCCTTTCATTCACTTATTTCAAGAAAACTATGTACATTTTTCATATATCTGATTATCTGCCGAACTGTAAAGCAGTTTGTTGATTGATAATTGATTGATAATACCCTCCACCATTAAAATTAAATAACCCCGTGTATGATTTCATATATCATTTCATTTCAGGTCGTACCTAGAAGTCAAGTCTCTTGCTGAAGACAGAGAGAAGTGGCAGTTACTCCACCGACAAGAGCGTAGCTCTTAAGTGAAATGATGATGATGATTTCATATACAACTGCCAAGTAAAAGTTGTATGTTTTAATTTGGTTCTAAACCTTATCAAAAGACTACGAAAATATGATAGAATACAATGATTAAATCAGATTGGTAGTAGGTACAAGGATATATCGACAATATCGACATATTTGTATCTACATAGACCGCGACTATTATTTTTTTGCTATGCCTATTAACATTTTCAGCTGTCAATCTTGTTCGCCTAATTCTGGACTTCAGTACATGTCACGTAATATAATAAACTAGAAGGCGCCCGCAACTTCGTTCGCGGAGGAGAAAAGATCATAATCCTTCATTTTTTCTTCAGCGTAGTCGGGTAAAAAGTATCATATAACCATCTGGAGATACCCAGCTACCCGTGTACCAAAAATAGTTGAAATCCGTTTAGCCGATTTTGCGTGATGAAGCCACAATGACACATACAAACATACATAAAATCCAAAAAAAAATATTTTTCGTTTTAATGACCTCCAAATAGTCCATAACAATCATTTTTTTGAAAATATCTTCAATGTACAGACATTTCATTTTTACAACTTTATAATAGTATAGATGTATTATGTAGTTTATATTCTGACCTTTCGAGTCCCGTTTGTCGTGTACGAGGGTTGCTACTTATATATCCGGAAACAAAAAAACAAACAAACGTACACGGCTGAAAATAGTTTTATTGTTTTTCAAAGTATTCCCCTTGATGATCTATGCACTTTTGCATTCGCGTGAACCAATTTTTAAAGCACTTCTGCCACTCCGCCTGAGGTACCTCCATAACGTGTTGTTTGAATGCGTCGACAGCATCTTCAGCGGTCGAAAATCGTTGACCGCGTAATTTATTCTTTATATTTGGAAATAAATAAAAATCGTTGGGTGCCAAGTCAGGGCTGTACGGCGGATGACCCGTTAATTCCACATTTTGACCCTCCAAAAATAGAGTTGTTTCGCGTGACGTATGACAGCTGGCATTGTCATGATGAAGAATGATTCTTCGTCGCTGGTTAGTTTTACGAATTTGTTCAAATACTTCCGGTAAGCAAATGGTCGTGTACCACTCTGAATTAACCGTTCTACGGTTTTCTAGTGGCACTGTAGCTACATGGCCATTAATACCGAAGAAGCAGGCCACCATTTGTTTCAATGTACTTTTTGCACGAGTAACTTTCGTAGGGTTCGGCTCATTTTGAAACACCCATACCGTTGATTGTTGCTTCGTTTCGGGATCGTATGCATAGATCCAGGATTCGTCACCTGTATAGATGTTATAAACGGCTTTTGAGTCACCACGGTTATATTTTTTTAACATTTTATTGCACCATTCGACGCGAGCATGTTTTTGCTCATTTGTTAAGTTGTGGGGTATCCAACGCGAACAAATTTTTTTTACAGCCAAATAATTATGTAATATGCTATTAATGCTGGTCATAGAAATACCCAGAGTCGCCTCTATCTCGCGGTACGTAACATGTCGGTCGTCCATTATAAGTTTTCGCACAGCCTCGATATTTTGTTGTACAACGACCGATTTCGGGCGACCTGCCTTAACTTCGTCCGTAAGCATACTACGTCCACGATTGAACTCACTAAACCAGTGATACACAGTAGTTTTAGATGGGGCTTCATCACCAAAAGTTGAAGTTAGTTGATCTATGCACTGTTGTTGCGTTAAACCACGCCGAAAATCATAATAAATCATAGCACGAATATTTTCACGAGTGAGTTCCATTCTTGCTGCGAGATGACATTTAAAACCCGTCAAAAACAAAACACGAGTGTTAATAAGGAAGAAAAAATATACCTTATATACTTAAAAAAGTTCAAATTTTACCATGGCGGTCAAATATGCTATTTAAGAAGATTGTAATCCCGGTTTCCGGATATATAAATAGCAGCCCTCGTATTAGACTAAAATGTCTTACCATAATCAAACAAAAAACTAAACATGTGTCTCAAGAAACATTTGCGGTGGGGTAACAAAAACTATTTATTCTCCTTTCTGCTAACCGACATATTTACTTAGCGTCCTAAGTAAATGTCTGGACCAAAACAAAACAATAAGCAGGTAAGCTATACCGCTTAATCAATCTCATGTTACTTAAGTACATTGTCAAGCTTTATATTATGTGGCTTTAACTTAATATACATATAGGTCTGGAGTTATTTGAAGTTATAGTCTGTTCTTTTAGACACTTAAAAAAAGTAAACGAAATAAACACCGGACTCGCGTCATTCAGACAGTAGCGTCGTACCACAGATACAAAATATTTATAACCTTGATTTGCGGAATGATACGAGTCACGTGGTTTTTTGTTTACGTTTTTTTTAAATACCTAAAAGAAGAGACTACACGCAATTTTTTTTTTTTAAATACCCATTTAGTGCCCTACTGTACATTTCCGAGTCATGATTTTGTGTAAGTCTTTGTCAGTGTATATCCGTTGGTTATTTGAACTTCAAAAAATGTCACGCTAGGTACATACAGACTCACTTAAGCCTCGCACCTCTTTGCACCCAATTCGGTACAGGAACTTGATTCGGTAACAACACAGATCGATGGAAAAGTGACGGACCTTAGTAAGAGGGCGCGAATCTTCGTGGATTCATAAATTGAAGAAAATAAAATTTTTAAACTTAATAAAGATAATTTAGTTTAACTTTCGGATGTACTGAGTTTTCGTGTAGAAAAATACAATAATTATTTATTAACTTAATTTGTCCCGCCCCGCAGCCAAGCCACCTTAAAAATAGTACGCATCGAATGAGAACGCGTTTTCCATTAAGCCTGGAAGTTGTTGGTCAGTTAATTAAAAATTGATTACTCGAAATGTTCCATTATGTTTATTTAAGGAAATAATAAAATATTTCATGACTAGCTTATGCTAGCGACTTCTTCCGCAACTGTTAGCTAATTTATCGTCAATGTTCGTCTGTTGATTTTATTTTATGAGGGAGATTAATCTACGTTGCCATATACGATGAATAGATTTACAATCATAAAATGTATGGAAAACAACATGTGTACATTTAAAAAGATTTACTATCTGTTAAAGATAAAAGATATTTAAATATGTGTAAGTAGATAGATATAGTGCATATTTGGAAATGTTTAATTAAAACCAGTCCCGTCACTCCACGCACAATGAAAGGTTCTGTATATACTCTATCGGGTCGTATGTCCACGGCACATGTGTTCTTTTTAACTTACTCTCAAAGAAGGAGTTAGTTCTTATTTCGATTGTATTTTTTTTTGTTTGTTACCTCAGAACTCCGTCATTTATAAACCGATTTTTTTTTGTGTTTCAAAGGAGGTGCATCCAAATTGGTCCCAATTAATTTTAGTGAAGATCTGATAATGGAATCCGTGAAGAATTGAAGGAACTCCTCAAATATTGTAGGCATATGGCGAATTTGGTATTATAAGAAACATAATACGCATTTGCATTCAGGAAGTGTAAATTGGCGAAGTGGAACTAATGAAGAAGACAACAGAAGATTACTGGAACTCCTCAACCATAAGTGATTTACGGTTGGCAACGACATACACCTAGATTAAAATAGCTAAACTTCTTCATAGTCGCAAATTGAAATGGTCCTGATGAGAATGGTGCTATCGAATTCATTTGATGATGGAGCCGGAAGGTAGCCACCAGATCTCTGTAATATTTAAAATAGTGTATCCTAGCCGTGTTTGAGCTTGCGGTCCCCACAAGATCGTTGCTTCACTATGTATTACTTTACGGGATCTAGAGACACGTTGACCGGTCTAATGCGACCCGTGTCCAACGGCTTCCTGCGGTCCCCACAAGATCATTGCACACTCTCTCGAATTCATATTAAGGATTACTTTAATCCCCACGTTCAGAGCTCTGACTGTCATTACCTTAACTGACCTCCTTATAAGCCATTGCCCCTGAATATTACAAGAAAACAATATCAATATCGTTCGAAAGTATTCCGAAGTGGACCGACGAAAACAATCAGTGGTGCTCGCTGAGCAAAAGAGGTGTCTGATGCACAGCGTGTGAGGCGGTGTTTTTTAACAGTCTTCTGTGTTTTTTAGTATGTTTGTTAGTGATATCCGAAGTCAATATAAATTAATCGACACCAACCGTTGCATACGTATAATTTTCAAACATGGTTTATGTTACATAAAATAATAAACTTTCAGTTATTTTTGTTCTTTTGAACATTTTTAAATTAGGACAATCCTAATAAATTATGACCTGAAACCAAATAAAAGAAACTGATTTTGGATAGGCCTCCTTAGTTTTCCTTAGTACTCCTTAGTCCTTACCAGTAATTGAACTTAGGTGGGGAGCGCTAACTCATAAACAGGAATACCGTCGCGGTCACTTAGAGTAGGGTAAAGACGCGATGCCGAAGACACAATAATTGCGGAAGTAGGTTGAACCGGTTTAATCTCTCTTAAGGCGCGAGAGAGATAAAGAATCTGACATAGAGGAGTGAATGAGAGTATATATTTAGAATGGTGGCTCCCGCAGGTGGGGTAGACGCTAAGGCGTCTTTCAACGAGTTAGCAGTAGCCATCCTTTCGATGTCTGCTGTGATCTCGTCTCGTGCTTGGTCTTCTACGTACGTACAGTAGGTGTGACAGGCGCCTACAGCATCGGCTGTTATTGTATCTCCAATACTGACCGGAACCCGGTGGTGAGTCAAACCGAACGTTGTACTACTGTCGCGTTTTATTATAAGTAGGGGAGGGTGGGAGGCAGTGGATCGGTGGTGGACAGTGGATCATTGCCTATATTTTAGAGAAATAATAGATTTACAAACTGTATTGATGATAAGTTGATAACGTAACAGGCATTATTTTGATTCGTCCCATGACAAAGACATAAATCTGTTGTTTCTCTAAAATATAGGCAATGATCCACAGTTGCCCACCCTCACGCATGTCTGCCGTTATTGTTAGTTAGGGAATAAACAACATATTACGGGATGTCATCAAAACTTAGTAAGATCATTTGTAAGAGATCACCGTCGCCCATAGGCGCCTGCAACACCAGAGGAGTCACAAGTGCGTTGCCGGCCTTTCAGGTGGGAGTATGCTCTTTTCTTGAAGGCTTGAAGGTCGCATCGGTCCGGAAATACTGCCGGCGACTATTTATTCCACACTTAAGTCGTGCGTGGAAGGAAATTTCTATAGCAAAACGCACAGTTCTGTTATCTAGTTCTATCTTTCCTCTTACTCTCGGTGTCGCAGGCGCTTGCAGCGTTGGCAGTTATGTATATCCGATCCCGGCCGGAACATGGCGATGTGTCAAATCGCGCGTTATTATGCTGTTACTTTTTAGAAGTACGCGCGATGTTGTTGGCTATTTTTTACAAGTTTTTATTTAACTTGCAACGTTGGTATGTAACAAATATATGTAGGTTGTAGTTTAAAAAATTGCATACATTTTCTAGTATTCGATTGAGCTGATATTTGGTATACTTATGTAAGTAATTTAAGTAAATATAGTCTAGTACTCACAAGCCTTATTGAGTTTACCATGGGACCAGTTTGATTTGAGTAAAAAAATACCCCTAATATTTATATGTACTATTATTTACTTAAGGGGCTCCCATACGCAAATGAACTTCGATCCGTTCTTCACTTTTGTGTATTATCGTGTTAAGTACATGTGTTATCGTGTGGACAACCAATATACTGTTTCAGTTTATCTTCACGAGTCACCGAAACCAAGATAAACGCCATCAAAATTTGTTATTTTCTCGACTAAAATCCAGTTTTTGCTAATTCTCTTAAAAACTACATATAGAATCTATTAAAAAACCAGTTGACAATTATAAACTGAACATCATTACTCACTTATTGTTTTTAGTCCCATGTCTAAGCGTCGCTTGACGAGGGAGCCTATACCAATTTAAGATAGAAAAACGACTTTACGATTTTTATTTTCTCTCTTGATTTATTAAATATTATATCTTTGCAGTTGACAAAATATAGGCCAAATACCAAGCAAGCTACAATATATATATTTTTTACGTGGTTTGCTCCAAGTAGAAAAAAATTATATAACTTTATAAACTGTAAAAACCCTTAAAATAATGCTTTGATTAGCTGCATGATCAGACTTACAGTTACATATTTTTTGGTTTACTTTGGGCCAATTCCTATACTCGTACCTAAGTATTGTTCCCGATATTTATAAATGAACTATCCACATTAACTACCGTCGATCGAGAGCTTCCTCCTTTTTTGAAGTGGTTATAAACGCGATCATAACACTTTAGTAGGTGAACATTGACAGAATTCGAGTTCGTAAATTTTCAAGTAGGTACTTACGGCGTCTATAATAATTTATTGCAATCTTTGGTTAGTTTAGTAATGTATCAAGGAGAACAGTTATTTTTAGTTATACTTATGTATATGTGTTGTAGACAAAATGGTATTTCCCATTGACATACAATAATTATTATAAATTATTAAAGTAATAGCGAATAAAACACGAGATAACTACTTATGTACGCAATACAATAATCAATATTTCGACAAATGTGTCAAATTTATTAAGTATATAACTTATATGTTAGGTGAGAATGTTTGAGAACTATAATCCTTAGTTTTTAGAAGTTTGTGAATCCAGCATGCTTTTTAGGGTTCCGTAACTTAAAAGAAAAAAACGGAACACTTATAGGATTACTTTGTTGTCCGTATGTCCGTCCGTCTGTCAATTTTACAAATTGAATTTAACATCAAATAATTATGTCTGCGGCGGTGTTTTGTGCCTTGCTGGGGCGCACTGAGCTACAGAGTCCAGTCAGCTTTTCTTAAAATTTTGTCACTATCTGTTACAAGATTTTTGCATTTTGCCTTTCTACCGTCAGCACCATGGTACGTATTCCTACATAAAAGTTGTAACTATACCTGAGTGGTTTGTTGATTCTTGTTCACATTCAATATTATGTGTGAAACTTGTGATAACCAATGTCGAAGTTACCCGGGCAGTGACGTAATAGTTTGCAGTTTTCAGCGTCGTACACAAAGTGACGTAAAAGTCGTGTATTTCCGTGCAAAATAGTTTCTTTCTTGCCCAAGGGCAAGTTCTCATATAGGAGCAGTCACAAGGGAAGGAAACCGCATATCACACGCCTGTTGGCTTCCAATGGCTGTAAGATCCACTTACCGGTCTTGTGAAAAAGATGAAAAACAATTTCGTGCGATCCGCAAATTCAGCTATTCACAAAAAAATTACTTATATAAAAAAATATGATTTATAAAAGTTTCTTAATCGTTTTTATAAATATTCAAAAGAATTAAGACCTATAATATCTATCTCTAATAAAAAGAATCTTAATGTCTATAATAAATAAAATAAATGCAGAGGAATTTAAGTATTGCCTATGGTCTCTGGTGACTTACGTATAGACAATATTTTATATTTATTCATCAACATATGAACTATACAGATTTGTGTTCTTAATATCAGTTCGTGTGTAATAGGCATTAACGCGGATATTTTTTGTCCGATAACCATTCAGCCACTAGATTTGTTTAAAATATAATTTAGCTGTTTAGCCTGTTCATGAACAGAGACAATATGTGTACATTAAACTTTTAAAAAAATACTTCCCGGCCTAGGCCTTCAATTTTGTATGAAATTCCTTTACAGTTCTCTCAAGTTGTTCCGCCCGAAACGTGATACTTTGAAGCCTGTTTTAAGGCAAGTAATGACGAAATTTCATTGCATGTTTGAGAAAACATAATATTGGTCTCTGTGGTCCTAATATGTCCAAATAATTACTAAATGGCTTCCCAGGTAGCGTATAAAGTGTATAAGAGATTATACTGCCATTATACATCCAATTTCAGCGTTATAAGGACTATATAAGGTTTAGCTATGTGTGCTAATTTAGCTATGTGTGCTATTTGAGTGCTAGAAAAAACGTTAAAAAAGTACACTGTATAGCTTGCTATTTTTTACATATACAACAACAACAACAACAACAACAACAACAATTCTTTATTGCACACCAACAATAGAAGCAATACAATAGAGCCTTAACATAAAAAAGGGAAACAATAGGCGGTCTTATCGCTAAAGAGCGATCTCTTCCAGACAACCTTTGGGTAACGGAAATGACATAAAATAGCTAGAAATGAGTAGGTGGTGAGATAAGATTACATATAATACAAAAATAAATAAAAACAAACATACATATACATATACTAAACATACATACTACTATAAATATATATATATATATATATACAAAGTAAGAAAGAAAACTATGATACAGTTGACATCAAAGTGATTAGAAAAACAGAAGCAGAACTAAAAATATAAATTATGGGAGAGATAAATAATGATCCTTTAACTTAGTTTTAAAAATAGGCAATGACTTCGAATACTTATATTACTTCGAATACTACTTTTTTGTGTTAACAAGCGTACCTAACTATTATTTGGCAAACGGTGTAGTTTTCTCACGAAATACCGACCAAAGATTTTTTTTAAAGTGCCACAATAATCAAAGATATCAATCATTTATGAAACCTGAAGTCTAGACCGAAAGACATTTGTCTTGTCCGACAAATGACTATCTAGAGGCTGAGTTTCCAAGTATCATCTCGCGTAACAGTGAAACTAGATATTTTAGCTGTGGTAAGATACATGTATTTATTGCTATCATAGATGGAAGCTTTTTGTAAATCTTAAAACTACGAGTAAATATTAAGGCGTATTGCGTTGCAAGTGAATAAACCGTTGCGGGCACCGTTGCACAAATATTCTTCATTTCAGTGTCCTTAAAATAGTCCGTTACAATAAATATATATATATATATATATCTTCAATGTACTTACAGTCCAGACATTTAATTCTTACAGCTTTATAAAAGTATAGATGAAACTTGTCTGCGTAAAGGTCACTTGTGAAGTTATGATGCCAGAAAGCCAAAAAAAATATTACCCGCTTCATTGACCTTTACTTAGTCTGTATCACTTTTTTTAATATCTTCAATGTACAGATATTTCATTTTTACAACTAGAATAGTATATACTTGAAGCACCTTTCAACTTCATTCGTGGAGGAGAAAAAATCATTACTCCATTTTTTTTCTTCAGCGAAGTCGAGTAAAATGTATCTCATAACCATTTGTGAATACTCATGTACTGAAAATTAGTTGAAATCCGTTTAGCCGATTTGGCGTGATGAAGGTACATTGACACATACCAATATACAAACATATATCAAAAATAAAAAAAAAATATTTTTCGATTTAGTGACCTCCAAATATGTAGTCCTTTACAATCTTTTCTTTTTACATTTCATTTTTACAACTTTACGATAGCGTAGATGTGTCGTTGTGGCTTCATCACTCCAAATCAGCTTAAAGGATTTCATCATTTTTTGGCTCACGGGTTGCAGGATACTTTTTACCCGACTACGCTGACGTGAAAAGAGGGGTTACGACTTTTTTTCTTATGCGGACGAAGTCTTACAATTAAACTTCCACACTTTACACCATATTCATAACCACATACATAGAAAACAAAACTCATCCATGTATCTTTTCTACTTACCATACCTCATTGCTAACAAAAACGAGTTTTGAAAATCATACATGCAACGCTGATAGTACGGTTGATATTACATTTGAAAAGAACAGAGTTGTGAGGTTGGTGAAATAAGTAAGATATGAGAAAATATTGTGATTTACGGGTCATAGTTTCGATATGATATATGCTCAGGGGCGGTGAGTTATGGCTCTTGATATATAGTGGGTTGGATGTCCTTGTCTCTGTTATCAAAGGGCAGACCTGCGTGGGGCATTGTATATGACGACTTGAGTCTGTAATTCTTATTTACCCAAGTATATATCTCATTGTTGAAAGTCATGTGTCTGAATGCGTTTGATATTAGGAACTGCTTCTACCGTTGTCGATTTTCCGTTTACGTGAAATTGTATGTGCATTCAATTTTGCAATGGTTTTTTATCGTCAGCCTCATATGAGTGTTGATTATCATTATAAATAGCCACCAAAGACTTTAATAGCGAGCAATATAGCAAGGTTCTGCTTTAATCCCTAGTATTCATCTTGAAGAATGATTCTCAGTGCATTTTTTGGTTCTAGGTCTTAAATGAAGCACCTGTACGCCCCATCTGTCATCGCTCCTTTGATCTGTATAAATCAGTCCATTTAATTGTACAATAGAATTTAACAATATTTTCCTAAAAGTTATAGAGTTCAGTATGTTGTTTGCTACTAATACTTAGATGATTATATTTCTCTAAACAACAGCTAATTATGAGCGTTTTGTTAAGATTTAATAAGTAAAAAATTTTAAGTTACAGTCTAGACCACATCCCTCATAATTTATTTGGGCATGACAGAAAAATAATTGCGAAAATTTGTTACGTTATCGCAAGAAAACTCGGCAAACTTAATAATTCTGCGGACGTCAGTGAAAATTAATTACTAAAAATTTTACTTATCTGCCATGAATCATGTTGAATGAATGACGCAAAATGTTCTGCGGGTGATAAAATATTGAAAGTACTTATATGCATGTACAAGGGAGGCGGCGCCACTGTGCGTATGTAAACATCAGCTCCGTGATTTTATTAAATTTTAAATATGTAAAGTGCTTATAATCAACTTCGAAAGTGTAAATAAAGACAATATATGTATCGATGTATCGTACATATCGTGGACAGTGACTAAAAATATATGTGTACACCAAAAACAGTGAAAAACAAAAACTTACAAAGACTTCAAGAAGCTCATATTAACTTTGTAATAACAAAATTGCTATCTTTGAACTTTAACTTGCAACCTGTTTGGATCAAACGACTATTAGTGAATAAATAAATAATAATCTCATTTCAAAAAAATACAAAAAGATTATAAAACTAACGCAAAAAGCAAAAAATAATTATAGGATTAAAACTTCTGATAATAAATCAAAAGCTGCTTGGAATATTATTAATAGTTGCAAGGCAAATTGTCCGAAGGAGCCTATTCAAAAATTAAAAGACAGCTCTGGTAAAATTGTTACAGATCCCAAAAAAATAGCCAATGTTTTTAATTTACACTATATACGTAGAGAAACCGCATCGTGCGATAATAACAAATATTCAAAATAATGAAAAATCAATGTATATGTATATATATGTCACTAACTACAGCGAAAGAGATAAGAACCTTTATACGGACATTAAAAACAAAAAAGCGTAGGATATGAATAATATATAATAATTAATGATATACAATATAAGCACTCAAGTTGTTAAATTCGTCAGTGATATTCTGGATAAACCTCTAAGCCACATCATAAACCTGTGCAGACGGCCTAAAAACAACTGTAATCAAACCTTTATACAAAAATCGAGATAGAGAATGCCCACAAAATTATCGACCAATAGCTCTGATCTCAATTATCTCTAAAATATTTGAAAAGGCAATATACAAAAGGATATATAATTACTTAACAAAGTTTACTTGCTTTGTAGGGCACAAAAGGGGTTTAGAAAGAAAGTCACCATCAATATGGCTATTTTTGATCTGCTTAATCTCATTTTAGAAAATGTCGATAAGAGAAACCCAGTCTGTGGTCTGTTCATTGACATGACCAAAGCGTTTGATTATGTAGATCACAATAAACTCTTATGTAAATTAAGTCGATATGGCATTAAAGTTAATATATTTAATCTTAAAAATATTATCTAAGTGGACGGCAACAATACACAGAAATATCAAGAATATGTCCTATGAAGAAAAAGGAATACAAATACTTATCAGACAGATATTTTATTCAGTTTCGTGTCCCTCAAGGAAGTGTGTTGGGTCCGCTTCTGTTCCTTGTATATATTAATGACTTACCTAATAATATTTATCATCCTATGGTGCTTTTCGCTGATGATAGCACATCAATTATTAAATCTAACAATAATATTGACGACTATGAACAAGACATTAATAATGTATTAAGAGATATAATCAAATGGCTAAATAATAATAATCTGCTAATTAATTTGAGTAAAACGAACTTGATGCACTTTCATCAGCAAACACAAATACCTAATTTGGAAATTGACTATGAAGGAAATAAAATAGATGAAGTTGAAGAAACAAAGTTCTTAGGACTGATTATTGATAACCAGCTTAACTGGAAACTCCATATGGATAGTTTGTGTAAAAGATTGTGTAAATCAGCATATACACTGTTTAAATTATCCAAAATTGTAAACCGTGAGGCAGTTTTAATGGCATATCACGGACTTGTAGCCTCAATATGGAGATATGGTGTAATCTTCTGGGGAAACTCAGCACATAAAGAAATGGTGTTCAAAGCACAAAAACGCTGTGTACGATCTATGTGTGGGCTATACGTAAGAGAGAGCTGTGTACCTTATTTCAAATCACTCAAGATTTTAACGCCACCTTCATTATATATTCCTGAAGTGGGCATATTTGTTAAGGCTAACCCTGATTTATTAAAAAAAGTAGTAGAATGTCGCAGTTTCCCAACACGTTCACAGTACGAAAGAAAACTAAGAAGCTTAAACGGAAGTAACACCGCTTTGATGAGAAGTCGTTTCCTGGGTATGGCGTCAAAAATATACAATAAAATTCCAGATTCACTTAAAATCCTTGATATTCGCCAGTTTAAGACAGAATTAACATCGATTCTTACAGAAGGATGCTACTACTCAATCAAGGATTACTTAAACGACACAATGACTTAATATGGTGACATGATGACGGCTGTTTATAGATAATTATTTTAAAATTTGATGTAAGTAATTAATAATAGTAAATAATATCGTAACAGATTAATATTTTATAATATATCGTCTACATTGTACGCTCACGAATCAATTAAATGCATGTAGCATGTTAGGCTAATTTTTGTACACCTACATTTAAGGGTAAAACATAGAGTTCAAAATTGTATACTCACCAACATGTATTATACCTATGTTTAACAAATAAAAAAGATTCTGATTCTGATTCTTATTCTGTATTTGGTTCTTATTTGTCAGCCGTGTTCTCCTGTTTCAGGTACGTTTTGATTGTAAATCCATAGTTGGCAGGTCAGATTACACGCAGGGATACATTAGACATGTGCCAAAGTACTTCTCAAAGTAATGTCATATCATATTACATTTCTCGAAACATAACACTGTGATATCACATCACTTGAGATGTAGCCTATGGCCGGCCAATACAGCTCGCATTAATTACGCCGTACGCAAACGCAAGTATTGCGCATGCGCGGCCGGCAATAGGTAATGTTTCGAGGGATGTAATTTCTATGTTGATTGATGATGTAATAACTATAAGCCGCGCGCCTAGTGCGAGCGAGATAAAACATTTCTAATAGAACCGCGATCGGTCGTTGTGCCAGCAGCTCAGAGTAATATCCTATCGAGTGATGATTGGTGTGACGCTTGTTTCTTTCGAGTAATGCGTGGCACATCAAGAAGAAAAAAGGTAACTAACGTAGCTCGCAGGATTGCATGGTTGAAGTAGCCATTGGGCAGGCCATGTAGCCCAGAGAACGGATGGCTGTCGGGGCAGTAAATTCCTGGAGTGGTGATCACGCATAGGAAAGCGCTGTGTGGGACTGCCGCCAACTAGGTGGACGGATGATATCGTGAGGGTCGCGGGGCGTCCGTGGATGTGGTCTACAGGATCGCGTTCTGTGGCGAGCTATAGGAGAGCCCTAATGTTCAGCAATAGCCGCCTATGGTGAATAAGTTCTTTGATGAAAAAGTTACTACTAAATCTCCCCTTATCAAGATTGACTGAACAGTGTCTTTGTAAAATACAAACCATCACTCTATCTATACCAATTACAACTTCATCTTCACCGACGCATGCGTAGAACTTTTTCAGACGAAAACTACTAAAAGCTAAAGGAAGTGAGTTTGCGGCATGTGTCTCAAGTCCTTTAATTTATTTAGTCAGCTGACAGCCCATTAATTACAAGACCCAACTGTTATCTCGCGGATCTATGAGTCTCAGTTTTACTTCAGCGTAGTTGGGTAAAAGTATTTTATAATCTAAGGATGCCCAAATAGCCGTGTAACAAAACTAGTTGTACTCCGTTTAGCCGTTTTGGCGTGATGATGCCACAACGATACATACAAACTAACAAGAGATATTTTTGACACAGTGATCTTCTTATAGTCCATATCACATTTTTTTAATATCTTCAATGTACAGACATTTCATTTTGACAAATATCAATGTGTGGTACATTATTCGACAGATCTTCGAAAAACACTTGGAAGTTACTACATTTTTTTTTTGATTTAGTTAACATTTTCGGAAATTAGTGAATGTCATTCGACGAATATTGTATAAAAATAAATAAGGCTGAAAAATACACATTACACTAATCATCAGGTACATAATAAATAAACCTTTAATTTTTATAACTTTATATTAATATAGATGTATCATAATTACTCGCGGTGCCGGTGCCTAGACGAGACGGCGTAGACACAATAATAGTATTTTTCACTTCTCCTGCTCAAAAAACACGTGATATTGCTAATATGACGTGAAAGCGAAGCGAGACTAAAATAGTACATTTAGCCCCTAGGGTTTAAAAGAAAGCCATATAATCCCCTACGAATTTCTATGACACTGAAAAACAAAAACTTGTGGCCAGCTACATAGTTCTTACGAATAATTAAAAACAAACAAACCAACCTGATCAGATTGGCCAAAATAGCTGATTAAATTTCTCAAACTGTACTTTTAATTTTTTCATGAAATATACAATTTTAATGTCAAAATCAGAGTGTTTAACAACGTCTTATTTTAAATAACGGCTTATTTTAGTAACTTCACAATCTACTATTATGCAATCGTTATATAATGTATGCTTTTTTAGTCAAGTACCGCCTTTAGGCCCGGTGAGTAACCCATAAACTACAGTAAATGAAACATAGCTAAAAAAAATTACAAAAACATTGCGTTCCTTTTTTGAAATTCATTATAGTTGTGCACGTAGTAGTATAATATGGGTATTATAGTTCAGTGGCATATAATATAAACCTTAGAGTGATGGTTCAATCTAAAAAGTATGCGTTTTTAGTATGATTCTAGGAGTCCTTATTCACAGATTTCACGAGTAGAAAAAAAAAACATTTTCATTGCACAATTTATTACCTCTCAAATTGATTTTGATATTACAATTTACACATTTATACTACACATATGATTATAATATGTACCTAACTTAGAGCATATCCAAATTCAGGACACCAGGGTTTGACCCCGGCCTAGTTTGGCACAATAATTGGTATGTTTTTAACATTTACTACTTCTTTACGACTAGAATATCGATTAAAGACCGGTTACTTAAAAATCGGTCAAATGTTACTTAAATCCCACATGTTATGCGAAATAAAAGCACTAAGGAAAAAAACTTAAATCGAACAAAAGCCTGAAGGATAACATGTTCAACTTTACCGCCTTAGGCTCGTGCGATAAACCCTTGTTTGGGATTTTTTATTTTACCTCTCAAAATAACAAATGCTGTAAAAGTCGGAAATACAGATATGTGAACATTTTTGTCTTTTTTTAAGAAACCGGTACTAATACTAACTTTGGTAAAGTAAGAGATCTAATTCGTACAAAATGTAGACTTGCTTCAACAGCAGCAGCCATCTAAATAATCCCTGTATTTCTTATTATCATTACAATTAGTAAAAAAATAATAATACAACTTGTTAAGAGTCTTTACACACAACGATGTTTTTATGATAAACAAACGTAACTATTGGGGAATTCCACCAGGATGTCGCTTAATTGAAGGTATTTTAATTGATTTGATAATTGTAACAATGCTAGGACAGCATTTTTTCGTAAAATCAAGTTATGATACATACCATAACTTGATTTTTGTATTGACAGTCTCTAACGCTTAACCTACGAGGTTCCCGTAACTTCGTTTGCGGAGGAATAAAGTCATAATCCTCTTGTTGCTTTAACGTAGTCGGGTAAAAAGAATCCCACCAAAAACATTCTGTAAAAAACTAGCCAAGTCTCGATGGAGCCGCTTGTTTATCTCTAAAAAGTAATGAAATCTAGACAAAGTCGTGCCAAGTCTAAGGTCCTTTACTGCGATTTTCATTACTTTTTAGAGATAAACAAGCGGCTCCATCGAGACTAGGCTAGTTTTTTACAGAATGTTTTTGGTGGGATTTCACTTCTTTTTGTAGAAACGTGGGCATAGACCTTCGATTTTTGACATCAAATGAAGCGGCTCACCAAGTTGAATATTTTTTGTAAAGGCGGTATGTCGATCTCTAATAGTTTGGTTGGGCTCTTGTGTTTTCTAATCAGGGTCACCAGGTACTCCAGATCTTCAATTATCCTAGTTTTATAGTTTTCCCTTTATGTGGCCATTAAACCCTAACTCTGTACCAAATTTCAGCTCTCTGAGTTTATGGGAAGTACTAGTTCTTTTCTGATGATCATGAGTGAGTGAGTGAGTGAGTGTCATAAATGTGAAACTTTGCTTTCGCTTAACTTCGGAACTAAATGACCTACGGACATGAAATTTTGGATTTTAAGTATATGATTATAGCTTACTGGATGACGAAAATTTCTGCGTTCTGGCCTTATCCAAAGGTTCTCAAATAGGGGCCTGAAAATGCGGCGAAATGGTTCCAGTAAAGGATAGTACGGCAGTGTTTGCTTTGCGCTCGACTTGGCGGGGGCACTGCCGTGCCCCCTGATCCTATAACCATCTTCGGATGTGCAGCTATTTGTATTAAAATATGCACAATCCATCCAGCCGTTTTATCGCGACGGTGACACAAAGACAGACACATTCATACATTTACATACATATACAAACCTCCCGATCCCGTTTCACTTATTTATTTTGAAAATAGCTTCAACGTACAAAAAAATAATGCCTACTTTATAATAGATTAAGGGAGCTGCGATAACATAACCGTTTAGAAGTAAGTGACATTCTGCTGAAACACCCCTTATTAAATTGTTAAAGGAAAACTCTCTAGACATGATGATATTATTATTGACAATGCTATAGTTTGCTTCCCGTAACATTGGAGCATTGGTAGATTTAGGTGTTTTTAGGATTTTGTACCTTAAAGGGATAAAACGGAACCCTTATAAAATCACTTTGCTGTCCGTCTGACAGCTATCAAGACCCTTTTTCTCAGAAACGCGTAGAAGAAACAAGTTTAAATTAAAATCAAATACTTACGTCTGAAAGTGTGAAAAAATCAAGCTTCTAAATCAACGCAACGCAAAGATACAAACTGCCGTACATGATGCTTGTCCTTTGGAGTACTGCCAGTTGTCCATTAAATTTGAAATTAAGTATGAAGGTAGAGCCCTTATCCACGAAATAAATCTGAAAATATTAATTTTTGTATGTCATCTGTCTATGTCAGTATCCAATGTAAAATGACTCCATTCCGCGTACTCTTTGATAAGGAGTTGGGCTCTGTTAGTACTGGATTTTCTTAGATACGGTTGTTTTTAGCGTATATTTTGTACGGGACCCTCGTTGCGTGACGCCGACTCGCAGTTGGCTGGTTTTTTATTTGACATTTTAATTAGTGACAAATGGAGAACTAAATAAACCAAATCAATCAACCTTATTGCTCGTTAACTGAATTGAAAGTAATTATCACTCTAGGAATAAAGGATGTGTTGCGATATATTTGATGCCGCCAGTACAATTAATCCGTAAAAATACGCAGTGTCTAAAGGCTCTTAGGCCGCAGCGACAGTATTATATTATTTTTTACTAGACAGAATTCGGATATATACGTTACTTAAATATTATTTCTTATGTACTATCTATTAACTAAATTAACTAAAACTCCATTAAGTTATCTTGTACAATTGAGTCGGTAAAAAAACACGGTTTTTTTTGTTTCCATTTCATAAAAAAATCTAATAACTATCACATAGCCGTTTACATATTGTTTTAGACTTGAGTCAAAACTCTAACAGTAAATAATGATTTCCAGTTAAAATGCTTGTATTTTAGTACAGTCTGCCAAAGTGATAAGGGGTTCTTTACTTTGCAGTTGGTTACAAAAAAATATTTGACATTTCTAACATTTAGTTTTATGTCTGCACTTTTATAAAAAAAACTGACAAAATGTCGGTATGGTATGACACCTATCAAGATATCGTATGTATTTTTTATTATAACTCTTAATGTTAGGCATACATTTATATCGTACTTTCTTTAACAATTCATGTGAAATCGATGTAATACTTTTATACTAGAAAAGGTACAAATAAACTTGCAACATTTATCTTAAATGTAATAAGTATATCTCTTTAATTGAAATAAAAATTGAAAAAATAAACACTTCCCTAGTCAGAATTGTGACTTAATGAAAGTCATTTACGGCCGAATAATCATGAGACATGTTGATAGCGAAAACTTTTTAAGGAAGAGAGTACTCCTCTAGTATTGCACATATCGATGTCACAAAATAAATCTTTTTGTGTCGATGTTCACTTTGGTGTTTTATCTCATATTTTAACACTCATCACTTAAAAAAATACACTCTTGGAATGCTATCATATTTTGCGTAACTGTTTGCCATTGATAAGTTAGATACTTGTTTGTGAAACCTTTTAGAATATCTAAATTCACTATGCTGGCTTATCAATTGCTTTTAATTCATATCAGCTTTAACATTACTATTTATCGGGCTCGAATCTTGTGAAATTATTATTATAGGTGGTTTCAAAAGTTAGTTGCTATACTTAATGTATTCAACATGTCTCATAATATTTTAATCAAAGGCTTTGCACTTCTTATAGTATATAGCGTTGTTTTTTAATGGTTCGCCTCAGGTTCATTTCATAATTAAGAACATTGTTTTAACAAATTCTCTAGGTAAATCTAAAAGGTACCAAATTGTTATTTGTGCTATTTTAAAAACATTTATTGTAATTTATTTCGAGATTGAGACGAACTCAACAATTTGACGCGCACTTTTTCTGCTTTCTAAATGTCATATTTTCCGTGCTCTATTTACTTGTAAGAAAAAAATAAACACTTGAAGAGCAGTAAAATTGAATTACACTACATTCACCGTCAATGAAAAAGCTTGTCAAAGGTACACAGTTTCGTAAAGTCACTAAATTAATTACGCCAAACTAAGAGGAAAATTGTAAATGTCAACAGTATCCTAAGGCATGTTGTCTATTTATATAAAACCCGCCCCTTTGCCGTAGCCGGCGACGGATGACTGTCACTTTGTAAAACGTCTCCCCGAAATAGCAATGCAAATGTGCTTTCGCAAAAATGCGATACCAATTTGTCTGTGCTTTCTATTCTGTTAAAATTCTTCCTATTATGAAACTCTCGAAATATGTTACGTTTACTATTTACAAAGACCTGTATATACAAAAAAATATGCCAGTGCATTTTTATATCACTTTAGTGGCAAAAAAACGTACGTACGCCGATTGACGTTAAACGATTGGCTGACGGCAAGCGATCTAAGGCTGGGTAGCCTTAGGTGGCTTGTAACTTGCACTGTCTCATACATTAAAAAATGTGAAGTAAAATACTCGTAGTTATACAAAAAATGGCTCATAATCGTGTCATTATACAGAAACATTAACACATTCACGACTGAGATTTTTGTAGTGGTTCGCGCGTAGACGATAACATTGAAAAATGCGTTTGTAGGGATAACTTACTACGAGCAGAGCACCGGCCTAGCGGGTTTCCGATCGTTAATGTGTAAAAAATATATATATATATATATGTATATATATATGATAGTGTGGCAAGTTCGTTCGTGACCCTTCCATGGTCTGCGGGCAAGGGGGGGAAAGATAGCGCGGGCGGGCAGGAACTTTGCGCGCGGCAGGGATATCGTTCTCCGCCGTGCGCGCACTTCATACCCAATATCCATTCCAAGTCGGGGACCTCTTTTACCCATAATCATGTAAAGTCATAATGTAGTGTTACTCATAAAATCATTTGTCATAATTCTGAAAGTGTAAAATTTTGAGGATATTTGAAAACGACATCCTAGGTTAGGTATTCGTCAGGTTAGATTTGTGGCAATCCTGAAAACTTAACGGATTCGCATAAAATGCGATTATTATTAAATAAATTTCGGACACATTTTTAATTTTATGGCAGTCAATATAGACAGAAAAGTACCCTTTGAAAGAACCTAAGCTACTTAACATTATCCTAGTGTCTATAAGAACGTATCTTCTCGTATCCGTTGAGGGTGTTGGTGGCAGTTGTTGTTGATCTGCTGGTCGGGGAGGTGAAGCCGCACCTTTCTGGAGTTTGTGCTGCACTGGTTGAGTCGATGCTTCGGAAACTTCAGGCTGTCTTCCTTTACCTAATGGAAATAATAAAGTTTATAAATATTAGGTGATAGTAGGAGAAGATGCTTTATTTTTTTCAATGAGTTCAATTGATTCCGTTTCTTATGATAACGTGATAACATGATGCCCATTGAAAAATTAAACACTAGAATCAATAAAATTAAGATTAAAAGTCAGGCATAGGGCAGGGCGTTAAAACGCCCCATACAAATCGTCATCTCAAGACAAAATGTCACTCATGTCCCAAGTATATAGAGTGTAATAATGGAGTTATTTTCTTAGTCTCATGCTAAGCTTAATAATGATTGTGTTATGAGTACTAGATGACGATATATTTAATAGATATATTTACTTATATAAATAGAAAACCTCGAAGGCTCAGGAACAAATATTTATGCTCATGGCACAACACGGGGCCCTTTGTGGGATGTTGAACCCAGGACCGTGAGCTTCGCAGGCAGCGTTACTTCCGCTGAGCTAAACCGGTTGCCAAATAAGTTTGTGAAAAAATGTGGACTGGTAGGGTATGAAGGTAGTTTTTCTTTTTATTGACCGGTCCAATGTATTACCCAATATCAAAGGTGCACTTGAAATTATTCGTTTTCAATTTTTTTTATCTAAGTTATCATTGCAATATACATTATTACGTTGGAAGTGGTTTCAAGTAAGCAGAAATTTGTGTACTCTATTCACCTGATTCTGCACTAACTGCTAATTTCTGTTTGGCTCTATGGTTGACTGGTAGAGAACACCTTAAGGCAATCAAATCCGCCATTTGTAGCATCTTGTATTACGCAATATAGTTTAAAAATACAAACAGAAGTACATATTTGTTATGCAGGTGCCCGGTGCCCGAGCAGTTTTTGATTGCATCTTACTTTTAATTAAGATCATACAATGTTTAGCATTCACTATCATACAAAAACTACAATTGCCACGCCATAAAATTGCGATGTAACGAGTTTTTAGCTGCCTTGCTGCTAGTTAAAGCCTTGTAAGTTTTTTACTTTTTATCGTCACAGAACTTTTTAATTTCATGCTACACAAAGCGCGCTACCAATTTCAGTTCGTATTTTAAAATTTTGTGGGCCAGCGTTGATGAAATACGTTTATTTCGGAAAGGGAACACCGGTCGCACGTCACATCAATTTTATTTGAA
This sequence comes from Hedya salicella, assembly GCA_905404275.2. Taxonomy (NCBI): domain Eukaryota; kingdom Metazoa; phylum Arthropoda; class Insecta; order Lepidoptera; family Tortricidae; genus Hedya; species Hedya salicella. Next base: position 6,340,516 of record FR990100.1, read on the forward strand.
AGTGAAATCAGAAATATTATTCAAAAATACGATCGACTGATATTTCTTTACCATATCTAACAGAGAATATTCAATATATTAAATGTGCACGATGACGCTAGTAGTAGTAGATCCTTCGAGGGGCCAGTACTAGTACGCAGCCTATGCCTTCGGGCTGACGCGCGCACCTTCCATATTTCACTTCCACGTACCCTGACCGTTAGGTCATGTCTGGTCCTCCGATGCGATGACGTCAGCAGCTCAGTGTGCGCTCGCGACTCGTTGCCGGCCGGGCTGTCGCTCGCTCGCACCCAACACCATAGCCACTTGTACGGAGGGATGTTCCTGGTATCATCAGATATTATTAAAAATACAGGTATCTACAATTGAAACAAATGCGTAAAGAACTCGTACCGCAGTAAATGAAGGTCGACTGATTCATAAGTGACTTCTGAGAATAATAATTCGATAATATTTGAGTACAGCGAATGTTGATTTCATTGTGCGGGAGTTGGGTCATCTGTACCTGTGTTACCTACTATGAAGTTGATACCTACAAATTAACCGAATACTGCTCACCATGCTTCGGTCTATTCCAAGGATCTTAGTCATGAGACACAAGTACTGATGTGCAAATTGCGGAAACTTTACAAAATGCTTAAAAAAGGTTTTTTTAAACGGGTAAGTTAACACTAGACTTAAGACCTTTTGTAAACTAAAAAATGCTTAAAAAGGTCTTATAAACATGTAAGTTTAAACTAGACTTAACCTATTTTCAGCATTTTGGAAAATTTCCACAATTTGCATCAGTAGACACAAGTATGCTGCTCTTCTCGCACTGCGCGCCAAGGCTCTGACAGCTTGGCTACTTGATGTAGGCGCAGGCGCGGCTTCTACGACGTGAGTAACTGCTAATTTAATTTTAAATATGTCCGGGTCTCACGGTACTTCTTTATATACGGTATATTTACAGTTTAAATGACTGTAAATATTGTAGGACTAAAAGCTGTCTGTTTTATTTAGTATAGCCGGTTTCTAGATACAAGGAAACCCATTACGTCTAGAGTATGAAAGTTAAGGACAGAAAAGTGGATCTACACCGTTAAGAGCTCCGTTGTCGTACTTATTCGCTAGAAACGTCCACGGGCCGCCCTAGAGCACTAAACTACACTTTAACTCCGAGACACTTCTTGGATCATAAACCGTCCGCGCTTTTAGTCATCTTGCTTTACAATAAAGTAACTAAATAAACCCGTTGAAGACGGAAGAGTAAAGTGCACTATTATACTTTAGTGGGGTATTTTTTACATGTGAAAATGGCTTCGTCGGCGGAGGAGAAAAAAAATCAAAATCATAACCCTCTTTTTTCCTCAGCGTAGTCGGGTAAAAAGTATCCTACAATCATCTGTGGATACCCAGTTACACGTGTACCAAAAATAGTTGAAAATTGTTTAACCGTTTTGTCGTGTAAAGCCACGACGACAGTTACAAGAAATAAAAATAGTAATTATCAGGTACCTTCAAATAGTCCGTAACAAGTTTTTTTTAATTATCTTCAATGTACTGACATTAAATTATTACATTTTTATGATACTACAGTCGAAAAAATCCCTGTAGCTTTGTATAGTTGCTAACTTATCAACAGACCTTCAGAGATTCAGATAAAAAAAACAATTCTTTGATAAAGTTCTCCGATGATTGAAGACGAAATTTCGTACAAATGTAAAAAGTAATCTATTTTCCGTATATTGAAATTCCGTGTAAAGAAGTGTATTGAAATGAAAATAAAGCTTCGAGTGAAGATAAATTCTTTGTCAAAGAAATATTTCATTTCTCTTTCAGAGAGTTTCTGATTGTTGATTCAACACTTCAACAGCCTTTCATGGTAAGCGAGATCAAAGTTCAGAAGTTGACTAGCCTACTTAATTTAAAGATTATTGCCTAACTTTGTTATCTAACTTACTTTGAATACGGGGCTTATGTTTCATACTAAGATTCTGTATTTAATAATAATATTTCTCGGGTTATTTCAACTCTGTCCTTATTATTTAAGAAGTTGCTCGTAATTTCAGTCACGGAGGGGGGAAAAGCCATAACTCTCTTATAAATTTTAGCGTATTCGGGTAAAAAATATCCTATAACCATCTGTGGATGCCCATGATACTCGTGTACCAAAAAGTTTTGAAATCTGTTTAGCCGTTTTAATGCGATGAAGCCACGACACACGAAAATCCAAAAAGCTAAAAAAAAACATTTTTCGAGTGTTAGCTGAAGTAACATTTATATGGGACTTTTGTTATTTACACGTAGATTTATGCGACAGTGTTCCTATCCACAAAAAACTATTTTTTAAACTTAAACTTAATTGCTAGAGAAAAGCTGAAGTTTTATAAATTCTATCTGGAATATATAATGTTATAAAAATAAAATGTCTGTATATTGAAGATATTTAAAGAAAAGTGATGTTACTAAATCGAAAAATATTTCTTTTGGATTTTTTGTATGTCTTCATGTGTCTTTATCTATCTTTTATCACGTCAAACCGGCTGAATGGATTTTAACTATTTTTAGTACACGGCTATAATGATATTAATGTAAACGAGAACAAAATTAGTGAAATATTTTATACTTATTTTAATAGAATGAAATGACCTGTAATTTTTTTGTACTTTTATCAATAAATATCTCAATCTCTCAATCTCAATCAATCTCAATCAATAGGATACTTTTACCCGCGTACGCTGAAGAAAACACAGGGTTATGATTTTATTTTTTCTCCGCTGACAGGCGCCTTCTAGTTCAGAATAAAAATAATTATTTTATTTAACATAATTATATGTGTTTACGATTTTCGATTAGAAAATAAAAACAGAGTGGCCATTCCCGTATTATTTTATCATTAAATTGTAAAAGGATGGTATAATTGAAAAGTTTTCAAAGAGATTGAGGACTTTAAAGATCTGTAATGGAGTGCGCAGCTGTTATCTATCAAGGCACTGTAATTAATCAAATATGACTTGCCACGGCAAAAAGCTTTAATAATACACAATGCTATTTATAAAATAGTAAGTTCGTATTCTGATAAACCTCCAAAAGAGATTTTCCAAAAGTTTGTTTCAATGGATCTTTTGTAAGATACCATCTTTATAAACTTCAGACATAAATATTTTGTGAATCGATGTCTTTGTTTTTAAAGTTAATTGAGCTAATTAACGAAGTTTCAAAACAAAATGTCTTCCTTGTTTCCGGATAAGGCCGGAAAGAATTGGAAAGGGGCGGAAACTTGAGTTCGAGAGTTAATTAATCATCTTCGAACAGTAGGTTTAAACAATCTTCGTAATTCGTATTAATTTGATTACATTTAATACTAACAGACGTTCCATACGGATATGAAAGGAATTTTGCTTACTTTTCTTGTGTGTATAATTTCGGCTATTTCATGTTTACTTTAGGGAGATGAACGTGAGAAGTCTTACCTACTTCATTACAGAAGCTACCTATATGATATTATAACTTAATATTACAAAGGGTCCGATTGTGAAGGAAAATATCAATGCAACCTAGTAAATGGGGAATGGATAAAAAATTTCAAAAATCCTGAAATTTTGTTTATAGGTAAGAATAAGCCTTCTTATTGTCAGAAATGTGGCTTAGAAAAAAATAAAAAGATGAAAACGTCTTGGTTGGCTCATATGCCCGCCTTATACGGTACGTTGTAATTTTTTTCTGAGAATAAGGAGGCTTATTTATTATTATTGTTGAATTGTGGGCCTTCTGTATGCTGCCTCGACCAGATTTGATCTATTGTGGCAGCCCTTTATTAGAGTTCACTACTGAGGCCCGTTGAGTCTAGGAATTCCCAAATTCTTTGGGCAGTGAAATGTTGTATCTCTTCCGGGGGCACGACATTTTGCCCTAGGTGGATACTTCTTTTCCTCATGAGTGGTCCACAATGGCAGAGGATATGCATTGCAGTCTCCTCTGTCTCTTGGCAGAATCTGCATACTTTCATACCCATTTGAAACAGGTGCTTGTTTCGTTTGTAGTGACCTGTCAGGATTCTTGTTATTGCGCAGGTTTTTGGTCTTTTGAGCTGTAGTATCTCTTTCGACAACTTTTGCTTGAATCCCTTAATTAAGGTTTTCGAGTGGTTTTGCCCTTTTACGAGCCTCCATTCCTCGATTGCCTTAGATCTATATAAGTCGTTGAGCAGAACGTATGCCTTTCGTTTTGTGATTGCACAAAAGGGTTCTGGGCCGACTTGGGGCTTGTCCGCGCCCTTATTGGCGAGTATGTCTGCTGGTTCGTTACCGTCAATGTCGGAGTGTCCTGGTACCCATCTAAGTATGACTTTATTGGAATGAGCCAGGGCATTTAGGTTATTTTTGTAGGTTTGCACTAGCCTCGAGTTAGTCTCTAGGGATTCTAGTGCAAACAGGGCAGCTTGACTGTCCGAGTTGATGTAAATGTGATGGTGTCTTAGGTTCTTGTCAAGGTTTATCTCCTCGCATTTATTTATGGCAAAGACTTCCGCTTGAAAGATTGAGGCTGATATTGAGTTTTGGTCTCTGTCCATAGACACCGAATAAGAAGGCTTATTCCTACCTATAAACAGAATTACAAGATTAAAAAAAAATCTTATCCATTCCCCTTTGTAAGCAGGATAAGAACCTGCGACCTCGTCGTTAACGCAGAAGTGCTCTAAGCAATTGAGCTATTGCAACTTTAGGTACGTGGCTTGAAATTTTCGAACACAACCTAAATAGCACTAGTAGCGCCCTTCTGTGTTTTTTTATTTTTAAAATGCTGAGCTTTTTAGAATTAGCCATTATTCAAGATATGCATATCACGCTACGTCTCTGTCCCATTTCTTCTCTAGCAAGTATTTAGACAGTAAGAGAGATGAAGCTGTTCTTCAGTGAAGAAACTGAATCAATAATTCTAAAACCAAATAATTATACGGTTCTTATAAGGTGGCATATCAAACGTACGTAATTTGTATTAAATTAAAAAAAAAATGCTTTTTTATCTTCTATTATTTTTTTACTTTTATAAGATTAGATATGTTTTCTTGGAGAACTACGCATTGAGTTTATACCTAAAATATATATTTTGGTATAGGCTAAGTACAAATATATTGTAATAGATATAAGAGTTATTTTGAAAAAATGACTTGACTGTTGAGTTTGTTTAGGCTTTCTTCTGGTCTCCTCTTGGGAAATGCCGTAGAGTCAGACTTGTAAAATTGCCCTTGCGACCTACTTACAGAATAAATATCATCATTTCATTATTTCATTATTAATATAATTATTGATTAATATAACTTGAGTGTAAAGTGTACCTTCTGCCAACGCAAGTACCTAATATTTATGATCACGTCTGAAAATATGTATTGGATATTGAACCACGCTACATGAATATAAGTTCTGAAATATATATACATATCTTTAGATGTGACTGTACCTATATTTTATTTAAAAAAAATCATGAATAGAGGGCCAGAATATCACCTATGTAAATGAATGTGTATATCTGGGTCAATACGTTTCATTCTCGAAGGATATCGAACAAGCGGTACACGAAGAATGGCTATAGCATGGAAAACATATTGGGGATTTAAGGAAATAAAGTAAAACAAATCTATCAACATAAATATAAAGAAAAAACTTTTTGAAATAACAATAGCAATCTTTCCTTGTTTAACGTTTGATTGACAAAGTAGATAAATAAGGAAATGGGTGGAAAATAAATAATCCGTATATCGGAGGAGAATGGAAAATTGTTAGTTAGGAATTACTCTCACAAAAAAAATAGTAAATACATTATACAAATGACCACGTAAACCGACGTAGTAGAAGAAGTTTATTATTAGAATATTGAAATAGAAATGGGCCGGCCACTATGTATAGTTCTGATAATTAAACATCGGTGACACGTGGCAATTAAGTGGCACTAGTGAAGAGACACATTTTTTAAGCGTCTTTTCAGATACGATAAATTAAATCAAGCATAGTTTTAACCTACCTGTCATGAAGTAGGTTTGATCGCTATTTAAAAAACATTGATATCAATATTATGACTTTGTCATTAATTCAATAATTATTACTAGACGTGTCGCGATTGTCACGAACCTTAGAAAACATTCAGAACTCCTTCAGAATTTTCTTACACCAAGTGGTTTTTTTTAAATAGAAGATGTAGGGTAACATTTAAAAATTTAAAATATATATTAATTGTCTATAACGAATGTCATATATTAAATGATTGAAAATTGAGTTTTCGCACTTGGTTTCTTTTGCTCGACTCATACAGAAAACCATGTCTCGTCACTAGTCTGTCAGAAACATTAAATGCTACCTAAATACAACGATGTTTCCTGATTGATAACTGATGGGTCAGAATAATAATAGCATGAATATCGAGAGACGGCACCAGAAAGCAAGGAAGATACAAGAAAAGATGGGCCGATATATTCATACGCATTTGGTCGCAATAGATGACCCAATATAGGGATAGGGAGAAATGGAATAAAATGGGTGAGACCACCAAAGAGACGACTACTATTCAAATGAAATAAAATTTAATATTATCGTATACCTAATTGTAATGTTAGTGTTGGAATAAATTGCTTTGCTGTGTACCTCAAAAATTATATTTATGGGTCTCTTTTATTTCGACTTCTTACTGAATAATTATTCGCTCCCTCTATCTATCAGACAAGCCCCAAGCAAGGTAGTTTTCAAGCGGATGCTACGTAGGCATCTGCTGGAACAAGAACTCAAGTAGCGTCCATCTTCCATGCAGTAGCTGGTATATTTTGTATTTATTATTTATATGTAATATATATATATATTGTATACCATATATAGTATAGGTATAAGCAATTATGTATGCATTATTTGCTTGTGTATCCTAACGCTCTCAGTACTGAATGTTTTTCCCTGTTTGGCCCTATGGTTGACTGGTAGAGAATGCCTTTTGGCATTAAGTTCGCTATTTGTACTTACTTTTGTTTTGTGCAATAAAGTTTAAATAAATAAATAAATAATTAGGGATTTAACGTTCTAATACTTATATATATTTGTTTCATGTTCGTGTATCAGACCAACTCGTGTTCGTATGGACAGACCAACTTACAAGCTAGAAATTTACTATTTAGAACAAGAAACGAGCGTTAACATTATGTATTTTATTCGCAGACGAGAGATTAAGCTTGTTTACAGTCTATATATAATCAGAATGCCAGTTTCAGTCAACTGTTCACCTGAACTTACCTCAGACTCAGGAATATCCTGTTGGAGAATATGAAGTAGATGACAGGGTTGGCAGCAGAGTTGAGGGGTGCCAGGCTCTGGATCAGCGAGGCGATAGCCACGTTGGCCTGAGTGTCGGGCACGTAGTCGTAGACTTGCAGGAGGTCGAAGATCATGTACGGCGACCAGCAGAGCACGAACACTAGGGTGATAAATATAGGTGCATGATTATAGAGAGGAATACACATTAATTCCAGCTATTCAATAATCCTTTAAGGTTTATTTTGTCCACATTCCCATTTTGTTCCTAGCCTGTCTACAATCTCATTGCATTCATCAAACTTCCAAATCGTCCATTTCCTTTATTCAGAATACTGACAAGATAGGAAGTGGACGATTAAGGAATGTTGACAAGACGCTAGACGAAATGGGGTTATTGACCAGCTTGGAAGTTGACAAAATGGGAATGTGGACGATGTCAACCTAAAGGGACTTTTTCAGAGTTCCTGTTCCAAAGTGGCGAAAACGGAACCCTTATAAATTCGTCATGTCTGTCCGTTCGTCCGTATGTCACCGGCATTTAACTCAAAAACTTCCAAATTTATATGGATGAAATTTGGAGTATCTATCTTGTATAAGTCACTACTTAGTTTGATAGTTAAATAATCAGCAGAATTCTACACTGAGCATGGTCGTACATGCTCTTGGCCGGTTTTTGTTTTGAAAAGAAATAAAACTATTTAAAGGTCAATTTTATAGTATAGATCTGTCACCTGTCCAAAATGCATACAGGTAAAATGTGTCTAGACCTTGCGAACTAAAGGGAAAGTGACTGCGCTACCTATCTACACTACACTGAGACTCGCATAGAGTATTTTTCAAACTTCCAGGCGAGGGCGAGATACATTGACGTTATTCTGAAAGCGTTGCAGTCCTTCGCGTATTTAAAAACGCCAATGTATCCTGCTTTTGTCTCCACTCACGCCTATACAATACATAGTGCCAGTAGAAGAAAATATAACTTATGTTGATCTCTTATTTCGATTCGGAATCCATATTTCAAGTAGAAATTCGCATGTGTTTATTAAACTGTTCGATTTATTTAACCTACTTAACCAACTACAAAAGAAAACCTATAAAAATAAACGCACGCTTCAAATTTAACGACATAGGTTTTGATTTATGGCGATTTTTTCTTGCGCCAAGTCCCAAACTCGTAAAAATCCTAATAAATGGCCTTTTGACATTATGGGCCTCGTAAACTGTCCGCCATCTTGAATTCACTAACTATAAATTATGGGGATGATACAACTCTTTTCGCTTCCTCATTAGTTTAGTTGGCTCGTGTGGCGCGAAAACAGTTTGAAGTTATTTGTTTTTAGGGTTTCGTTCCAAAACAGTAAAAAAAGGAACGCTTATGGTGTGACTCTGTCTGACTGTCGATCAGTCCCCGTGATATATTGCATAATCTACGTAGGCTATCTTTTTGAAATTTGGAATGGTTCTAATCATAGCTAACCCAAGTAAGTATAGCAAAAGAAAAAAATAAAATATGATATCAAGTGCGGTGTCGTATGAAAGGGCTCTTGATTTAATTTTGTAACAATTTTTTTTTACAAGGGATTTACTCACTCAATAATGGGAGTGTTTAAAATAGTATGAGTGTATATGTTAAATTATTTATCCAATATAATATTAAGCACTTATGTATTTAACTAAATATCTAAATTACATTTTTTTCTCAGTTTTCATTTAGTGAAACAAAACACTGGTTTTAATTAAAGGCTATTTAATTGCATACATCCTAGGTCCAAGAACAAGTAAATATATTAAATAAAACAAAAACATCAACGGAGAAGGTACGGTTAGTATCAAATGGTCTGTAGCATACAAAGTGAGTATTGTCACGTATCTTTAAGCGAATACGATGTGATGGTACGATATATTTGGTACTTCGGATCCTACAGACTATTTGATGTGGACTGTACAACTGGGAGTACCATTATAAAAAGCAAAATATTATCTTATTGTACAGTTAGGGTCACTGAAACAAGTACCTTTTCAGTCCTTATTGTCATTGTGACAAGAGCAAAAATAGTACGTGTTACAGTTTCCCTTCGAGAAAACATTCTCGTACAATAAAATAATATTTTGCGTTTTATCCGTTCTTCTGTTTCTGTTTCTGAAAAAAATGTCGGAAAACTTTTACTAGTTATGCGGAGCTGACGAATTCGAAAACTCCGACGTTTTAATGCGTCTAACCTTTTATCTAAACAGTGTTTATGGCCGTTCCGATAAAGTTTCATGGGACTTCCATTCAAAGTTCGGCCAATGACCGCATACAGCGTGTCACACACGGCGCAGATATTTAATAAATATACGCATATATCTCGAAAACGTCGCGTCAAAAATGTTAATATTGCCTTGTGTAAAAACATGTTTTTCACTCGAATATCGAACAATTTGTGACCTAAAAGACTGCTTCGTCGGCGGCGATAGTTTTAAACAACAGGCCTTTGAAGCACGTTTGGGTGATATAATAAAATAATTTGTGCTCAATTTTACACGTACAAAAAACCTTACACAAATATTAAGCGCCACATTTCTAATGCGAGAAATACTCGAACACAAGTGGGACATGAAATATTCAGTGTTATTGCATGTATTTATTTCATATAATTATGTACAATACACATAAATATGTATTGTACAAAAAATGTCCTTGCTGGGATTTGGACCCAAGGCTTCTTACTTTGCAGGCAGTGGCGGTACCAACAAGGCATTGTCATCCTAAACCTCACTAATATTAAAAATGCGAAAGTGTGTTAATTAGTTTATCTGTCTCTCAACATGCAACGCATTGAAATGATTTTGAAAATAAATAGAATGGCGGCTGGGAAGTGACATAGGCTGGTTATCTCGGAAAAATGCACGGTACCCGAAGAATAAACATATATAGTAGGCCACGTGGGCTAAACCGTAGGATAATCACTGTATTACTATTAGGGTCAATTTCACCGACGTAGTATAAGCCTTATTCCAATAATAAATCATTAATAACACGTGAGTTAACTCATTTTACGTTTCACCAATAATTAACCTAAAGATAAAATGTCTAAACTAGAGAATAATCTTACACCGCCAATTTCGTCTGAGTAAACTGTTAGATGTAGATTAGTATTGTCACTGTCACTGTCAAGTGAATTCAATACTTACTTCACAATTGATGTATTACTCGAACAAATTTAAAAAATACGCAGCACCATTGCTCAAGCATGGGACAAATTGTCTATCTTACTTGGGTGCATTACGATTTCATTCAATTCATTCGTTCAACGTTACTTAGTAACTATGCGAGAGATTGTTATCCGTAGACTAGCGTGGTGAAATGGAAATGAAGTTAACCATTGAGTAAATCGTTAGATTTAGTTTATACTGGGTTAGCCACTCTCGTGTAAATTGATTGTTGGTGAAATCGGCCCTTAGTGTAGTAAAAGCTTAACAAAGTCCCTACTTGTACCTTAAATATTTAGTAAGGATCATTACTCAAAGAAAGTAGCGTACTGTAAGGAGAACTGAAATACGTACCTGTCTACATTTTTAGTCCTTAATCTCATAATGACAAGAGCGTAAAAAGGTATGTGTTTGAATTTTCCATACTGTACCTATATGTACCTACACAGGCAGACATTTTGATATTGACGAAAAAATTAAATTCCATATAAATCCCGTAAAGTCTTTTAGTTATACACTGTGTGTAATTTCTCTAAATCGGGCGCGCCAAAATAACATTAACATCTTTTAGATTGCTCTATTTTTAAAAACGTCTGCAATATTTTGGCACTCCAATCGGCTAGATTGCTACAAACTTACATTTTCAGTTTTTCCTACCTATCTTGTCCGTAGCGGTTCATGAATCACTTTGTAGTGGCGATAGTTTTAAATACTCTAGTTTAAATCTATTTTTGTGATGTGTCACTTGACATTTTGTGATGTCCAATCCGCGTCATGTTAACACGACGTGTTTATCACGTCATTAGTTGGCGCGTTTACCATGGTAGCGCCTGGTTTAATTTAATACATTATGAGTGTTTACAGAAGTTTATATTGTGGAGTTGAGACAGCAATTAATGATAAAGTTGCTGAAATAGTTAAGAGGGTAATAAAACGGCTGATTACGCAATATACATGCGCCGAATACAGTCGTTGCAAAATTAAGTATTACTCACTTCTGCTACAAACTAGTTCAGAAATTGTATAGATATCTATATAGTTATATAGAAATTGTACCTTTAGATTCATAGGGCGTATCCACCATTGATTTGTGTGGCGTTTTGCCCTTTGAGTCTAAAGGTATCGATATGTCTATACGATTTCTGAATTTATACTACTTTTTACTAGAATGTGCCCGCAATTTTGTATGGGGAGGTGAAGAAGTCATAACTCTTCTCTTTTTCTTCAGTGTAAAAAGTATCCTATATAACCATCTCTTGGATATAAATAGTTTGAAAATGTGATGAAGGGAAAACGAGACATACGTATAAACAATTTTATTTTATTTATTCAGCTCCAATTACTTAGACCTTTACAATCGTTTTTTCAACTTTGTAATAGTATAGAAAATTATACTGCGACCAATTTTGATGTACGGATGTGAGGCTTAGCTTAAAGAGGAGAACATGTTCTAGTCGCCGTAAGGAAGATTCCTCGGAAGATCCTAAGCCTTCGCCGAGGACTAGATGGAAGCTGGAGACTCCTCAAGAATACCAAAGCAGAAGAGCTGGTGGCGGAGCCTAATATTATTAGAAAAACAAATGCTCACAGACAAGCTTCGCTGCCTTGTCTAAATATATAAAAGAAGAAACTGACTGACTGACATATCAACGCACAGCAAAGACCGCTGGTTCTAGGGATTCCAAATTTGGCACGTAGGTTCCTTTTAAGGTCAAGGGGTGCAAAATAAAGAATTGTTCAAAAATCACTCCCTAAGGTAGTGAAATTGGGGTCCAAAGTTTGTATGGGGAAATTTGTAATTACGCTTAGTACGCGGACAAAAGCTAGTAAGATTATAAGTAGTCTTCTACTCCTTCCTCCTCTCTTTATGTTCCGATCCTCCGTCCAAGATGATCCAAGAGGATCGGAACGTAAAGAGAGCCTACCTGCGCCGCCCATCAGCCAGACGCCTTGTCGGACATCCCAGGTTTCTTTGAAGCGACATGGCGTAAACGGATCTGCTGCAACTCCAAATTAACAATTGGCGAGATGTAGCGCAGAACCGAGAAAGATGCCGTAATCTCGTGTCAGAGGCCAAGATTCACTTTGGTTCGCTGACGGAGTAAGCAAGTAATCATTTACCCGCGCCTTCGCTTGCGTTACGGCCCGGCCACGACAGCACCCGACTTGCGTCGCGGCGAGTGAACTCTCTTCATTGCGCGGTCAGGATGCTCACCGCACAGCAGTTAGTTGGCATCACACGCAATGTATTAGGAATTCTGCCGCGCCGCTGATCGCGCGTTTATCGTAGCCGGACCGATATATGGAGAACTGAGTACCTATATTTAACCCCCCGTTTGCTTAAACACAGTTCCGTGCAGAGCATTTAAACTATGTGAAAATATCATTTAGCTTCAAATTGATGGGAACATTTTTGACATCGCATACGAGTGGTTAAATGATTGATTTCTGATACAAAACCTGACCCCCCCTTAAATTCCAGGGCCTCTAACTATCTCCACATCAATCGTATAAATTGGTTTAGCGGTTTAAGCGTGAAAAGTTAACAGACATACATACACATAGACAGAGCTACTTTTGCATGAAAAATAATAGTATAGATTGTTGGTATATTATGTACAAGATATCTATCAAATATGCAAATCGTAAAAATATGTAATACTCTAAATATCTATACAAATCGTATAGCAATGTATAGCAATACTCGTCCTATGATATAAATAATTATATTATTAAAATGATTGTTCATTAGTCAAACATGAACATTTATCCTGATAACCAATAACAATTTCTCTATAGTATTTTTTTTTTACAAATAGTTCGTTGATTAGTTCTTAAAATGGATATCCTCAACGTTTAACCGTAACACGTCTCTAATCGCCTGCCAGGAATGTTTAAAACGAACGAACATCTAATTTTATTCCAACCTGCTCTCATTTTTGGTCAGCAAGTATTAAATCAAGGAAAGACATTTCACTCCCAGCTAAAAGCTTGTCAGTAAAGTTGGCAAGAGACGAGATTCTAAGAAATATCGCTAAATTTTGTAGGTACTGTATGGGTACGACTATCGGTTACGCAGTAGATAAACAAGCAGAGTTACTGATCTAGGAATATCTTAATTGTAAATCTTTATAAGAAATCTATACTGACTGATTGACCAAATAACAAAGCGATACATCTGTAACGGCTAGTACGTAATGACTTAGTTTTATGACAATAAATTAACTTTTTAACAAAAAAATAAACCGACTCCGAAAAAAACCACTATTTAGTAAAAAAGATACTGCATGTTAGTTTCTTCAATTTACTTAGAAGTAACCGTTTTTCTACTCAATCTATAAAATATTATTCCTGGATCCCAAACAGCAGCAGTTTTTTTTTATGTTACAGGGGCAAACGAGCAGACGGATCGCCTGATGGTAAGCGATCACCGTCGCCCACAGACACCTGCAACACCAGAGGAGTCACAAGCGCGTAGTTTGGGAGTGAATGGGAAAAGTTAAATCCATTGATCCGTAACAGTAGCCATTTGGGAGGCAAGAGAAAAAGTACCTCTGGATCCCATTAGGCAGTCACGTGGGAACATAGGGGAAAAATACTTAGTTGTCAGAGGATCTCATGTGAATCAAAATGTATAAAATGTCTCTCCCATGGTATCAAAGAATATATATTCTTTGATACTATGGTAGCATAGCGAAAATAACGTTACTCTGCAATCCTGAAGGATTAAAGGCGTGGGATGCAGGTGGCAGAAGGATTGCTTGTTCAAATGTTCCGTCAGTGTCACATCAACTCACCGAACACGATGACAAACGTCATCTTGACTGTCTTGATCTTTGCTTTTGGAATAATGCCGCGGCTGCTGGCCCGGCGTGTGTCCAAATCATCGCTGTCTGAAAAAAAAAAGATTTTATACATTCATGGTCGAGTAGCCTGTTATTTTAGGTTTAAAAAAAGCGGCCAAGTGCGAGTCGTACTCGCCCATGAAGGGTTCCGCAGCCGTTTATACAAAAAATGCACTACAGATGAAAAAAATACGATATGACAAAAAAAACACTAACAAAAGAGCGTATCTCCCCGGCACTTACGTCCTTTTGCTGAGAAGCGCAGTTTTTTGGCAATAACTTAAAAACTATATTTCCGATCATGTTAAAAACAATTTCCGTTGAAAGTATTTATTAAGTTTTACATTTGTACATTTTTTCACATTTTTTGAACATACCGTTTAGAAAATAGAGGGGGGGGGGGGGGGGACACAATTTTTGCTACTTTCGGCGCAAATATTTCAGAAAACGGTTTTTTTAGACACCTCAAAGTATTTTTAATAGATCTGTCGAAATATGTGCCACACATTGATATTTGATGTTTTTTTTTTTAATTGTGCCCCCCCTAGGAATATATATATATATTTTTTATATAACTATCAAATTAAGTAGCGGTTTACACATGGCACCTATGCTCCCAATTTCATTAATGTACATCTTATAGTTTATGAGTAAAATGCCTGTGACATACGGACGGACAGACAGACAGACAGACAGACATGACGAATCTATAAGGGTTCCGTTTTTGCCATTTTGGCTACGGATCCCTAAAAAGAATGGTTAACAAATGACACGAGTTTCATTCGGCCAACCAAAATAATATTTTGCATCTGTGGTCGTCACTGGCTGAATGACTCCAGTCTAACGCAACTAGGAACAAAAAAACTTTTATATGGACTTTACATGGCAAACCGTTGCAAACGTGGCAAACGATATGTTATACAAAAGTGCGGTTAAAACGCGAGAGGGCGACAGAAGCGCCAGTTGACAGCAGTGGTAACAAAAGGTACTACGTAGTTTATGGAGTATGTTTATCACCAACACAGATAAAATAACTTTAGCTTTTATTTGAATGGGGGGCAAATCTTTAACTCTCTCCTAACTCCAACATCCTCCCTCAAACATAATCCCATCTTTTCGGAACAATTAGCCAGCTTCGATTGTATAGTAGACTTGGTCAGAACATCAGCAACCATCTCTCCGGTCTGTATGTAGCGAACATTGCTGTGGCCACTGTTTATCTTATCTCTTATGAAGTGATGCCTCACATCAATATGTTTTGTTCTAGTATGATAACCATCTTGACCTGAAAGTTTGATGCAACTCTGGTTATCACAGTAAACAATCATAGGTTTATTCTTCAGAGGTGGCCAAAATTCCTCTTGAATTTGTTTGAGCCACAGTGCCTCCTGGATACTCGTATAACTTGACAGTGACATGTACTCTGCTTCGGTAGTAGAGAGTGCAATTGTAGCCTGACGCCTCGAGTTCCAACATATGGATCCTCCCTGAAAGAGAAAGGTATATCCCGTGCATGAGCGCCGGTCATCTTCTGAGTTTGTCCAATCGGCATCACAGTAGCCTGGATCCAGTATTGGGAAACGGAAATCTAGATTGCTTTGCTTCTAAACAAGGTATACAAGTCTCACTCTCCCCTTCCTTTTTAATGACAATACCCTCAGTACAATTTTCTAGTCTCTTAATATCAGCCATATTTAAGTGACCCATTCTCCTATGCCATATATTTATACTAGCTGCACTCTCAGTAGTTGTTGCATATGCACTGCCTGTAGCCAAATTCAATTTGTACATGTTGTTAATGAGTGATGCTGTAGCTACCAGTTTCCTCTGAGGGTTAAATATCTCACAGCCCAGGTCAGTAAATTTAACTGTAAAACCACTCTTAGTTAGCTGGCTAACTGATAACAAATTTGTGCTTAGTTGAGGTATAAATAATATATCTCTCACCTGAATCTGATGCTCATCGTTGCATATAACTGTGTTTAGATTTATATTACCCATTTCCAGCGCGGAGACAACCTCATTGTTAGCGACTGTAATTCTCTGTGTTGATGGTGGTCGCTTGTCATACATCCAGTCCTCCCGACGTGACATGTGCATAGAGGCACCAGAATCGACATACCAGCTGTTGTCTTTCACTGCGGTATATGTGGAAAAAACGGCTGAAAAAGCATTATCAGGTTTATAAGTGTTTTTGTTCAATGTGCACTGAGATTTGGAGTGACCATACTGATTGCATCTAAAACAGCTGGGTCCTTTTCCTTTTGGTTTTGGCTGATTATTGCAAAGGGGCTGTTTATTATATTTATGCCTTGTATAAAATACTGAAGACTCTGAAACTTTTATCTTCTGTAATAGTTTTGTCTTTATAAAGTCCGAAGAAATTGCTACGCCCGAGCTCTCTATTGCCATAATCATGGGCTTATCGGTTTCTGATAAACCTGCCAGCAATAATAGTACATTATGATACGACTGTGCTACGTTGGTAATTACATCCGAGGCTAATCTTGCAGCTTGCAGCCCGAGTTGGAGACGAGGGCTGTATGAAGCCGAAAGGTAATGACCAATTTTTCAAGACGATTGCGAAGAAAAAAAATCGTACCTTACTTACAAGTGAATAAAATTTCGTCAAGGTATTAATAACTTGGGTATCCTGCAGTCCGTAAGTTTACGTAAATCCTTATTCTTATCCTTACTTTATTATAAACGTGAAAGTATGTATGTAAGTTCCTGCTGAGCGATTTTTTATGCAACTTTCCAGTTATGTACCTTATATATCAGAATAGGACATAGGCTATAATGTATGTCAAATTTCATCCCTTTGGGGATGAAAATTTGTATGGACAGTAAATATTTTTTTACGCTAGGAACTTGAAATCTTGGTAATATGCATTTAAATTAGTAAAATATCAAGTTTTGGGGAAAGACATAAGCTACCTTTTATGCTGGAAAAATACCTTTTATCCGCGATAAACGAATCTAAGGCGGAGGAAGTCGCGGGCGGCCACTATTAATTATATTAAAAATTTCGATGCTTGAAATGATTTACACTAATGCTATTTTTAAAAATCATCATAATTCAATATGAAATATTTGTATATATGTCAAATCAAATCATAATGGCGCGCTGCAGCTAGTGCATTGTCTTAGCGCAAGAGCGATGAATACTAAGTTTTAGTTAAGCGCTATTCAGCCAAACATAAATAATAGAATAAACTGAATAATTCTATGAATTGAATACCAATAAATATTATTTTATCCAGAAAAAAAATATATTCATTGAAAGTGTTCAATTTATTAAAATAACCTTACTGTTTCTTTTACACAAAAAATACTGACGTGTAAACAAAAAACTGTAATGAGAAGGCACTAGTGCGATTATTTCATGTAAAAAATACGCGTATTTGGAGTGGATTACAGCCATAAAACAGTGTAATAAGAGCTAGTTTACAGGTGTGTTGCAACAAAATATTTTATACCCCGACGAAAAAATAGGGGTATTGTTTGTTTTGCGTGTTGAATTTGATGTGTGTATCTGTATATCTCTGTGTCTGTCTGTGGCATCGCAACTCTTAAACGAATAAAGCGATTTTGATATACGTTTTTGTCATAGATAGGTGGCTTCACGAGAGTGTTTCCAGCTAGGGTTCAAGAAAATCCGTTTAGTCATTTGAAAGCTTATAGGTATCAGCATTTCTTCTAAATGTGCCAAGGAATTTTTATTACTTCACTGATTACTCACTTGTTATTGTATTTGTAAATATTATTAAAATAGTCCCGAAACACGCGTTCAGTTAGTAAATATTGATCCCGGAATTTTCTTCTATAAACTGGCCAAACTTTCCTAGCGATCAACTTGTGATACGCAACTGATGAAAATATTTCAAGTGGAAATTGAATAACCCGCCTACACGGTGGACACGAGTATCAAAATATGTTGTATTGACTATCCAAGCGAGGCCAAGCCAAGTAGGTACACCAAATCACGTGTAGATGTATTGATTTGCAGATAAAACATCCTTTATCTCAAAATTCTGCATCGAAAAATATTTCTCAGATCAAAAAAAACCATTCATACTCAAAGGGAATACGAGATGTAAATGCGACCCATTAATAGTGTCCCAAAAAGTATAGAAAAATATTTTTCAGAAGCGTTATGTTTACAGAAATTAAAAAAAAAATCGTTAATACACAAATAAATAAATATTACGGGACAATTTTACTCAAATCGAACTAGTCCCATGGAAAGCTCAATAAGGCTTGTGTTATGGGTACTAGACGACGATATATTTAATAGATATATTACTTATATACATAGAAAGCATCCAAGACTCAGGAACAAATATTTATGCTCATCACACAAATATTTGCCCTTACCGGGATTTGAACCCAAGATCTCAGCTTCAAATGTAACGAAACTGAAATGGAAATTTTGTATATATGATTTTTGTATGATCTTCGAATGTATAATCGATTCTGAGTAAGATAAGCACAAAAAAACACATCAATACGAAAAATTTGACAAGCCGAAATGTTATATTTGGAATACACTTTTTCATTTATTATAATAGGAAGTACAAACGGTTCTGCTTTAGAAAAATTAATTATATTCCGAGAAAAATGAAATATGTATTTTTTTAAACACTACGCTTTAGGAGTGGGAACTTATAATTAATAATTGGAATATATAGTGCTAATTTATTAAAGTATTCATGAGGACGTAGCATAATGGTTCATACCACCGAAAATTTTATATTTTTTTTATAATTCCGGTATATATATAAGTGTATGGTATCGTATTTAACCGACTTCCAAAAAAGGAGGAGGTTATATGTATTGTTTTGTTCATCGATTACTCTGCCAATTTTGGATTTTAAAAATTATTCTTTTTTGTGTGAGAGGATATACTCCTGAGGTGGTCTCATTGCCACCAAGTTGGGATCTGATGATCAGGGAAATCAAGGGCAATCCTCAAATTTTATAGGCACTTATAACGTTTTTCATATATTTTTTTAAGCTATTTAAGTACTTGCATATGGTAGCCATCATCTCATCATGCTGATCTGATGACAGAAGGTACAACTCTTTAATGGTTAAGAGTTACAGGATAATTCTTTAAAAAATCATCTATTATAGGTAGGTTACTACGTTAAGACTGTTAGTCATATTCTTTATAGTGTGTCCCTGAGGTAGTCTCCTTATCGTCAAATTGAGAGAAACCTTCAAATATTATAGGCACTAACAATGTTTTGTATATATTTTTCTAAAGTTATTCACTTGTTTTTGTCTGGTTGTCATCATCAGACAAACAAACTGAGCTGATGATGGAAGGTACAAATGAATATGAACTAACCAACTTTTACATTTCTTACTTCCAAAGACTCGAGATGCATGCAAAGTGCCTCCTCAATCTTCCCATCCAGGGCTCTACAAAATACTTTAATATCACTACTAAAATCTATCACTAAAAAGCAAAAAATAAAAATGTATCAATAAAAAAAGAATTGACTTCAAAATAGATCAATGGATTATAGTTCCTTTGCTGTTCCGCGAACTAGTGTCTTTGTTAGATGTGACAATAAATTGTGCTCACATTCGCATATTTTCATGCAGTTTCCATAAAAAAAATACGCATGCAAATACAACAAACCAACACCAAACAGTATAATCCTCGACACGTGTTTCGCCTCTCTACGAGGCATCATCAGGAGATGCAGGAGATGTTGACGGTCCGGCGTCCACCCGAGAAATGAGTTGTCCAAACCGGTCGGCCCTATTTATACACTGAATAGGATTTCTAGAAAGAGATGGAAGAACACGTAACAAAGGTGATGACGTAACATTAATTTGTACATTAATAAAAAAAATATTACGATCTTATGATATTAACGTGGCCTTTAAAACAAATAACACTTTGCACTCTATACTTTGCAATGGAAGGGATAAAGTAGAAGGTGGGAAGAAGTCAGGCGTTTATAAACTTAGATGTGATAGTTGTGACAAGGTGTATGTGGGACAAACGGGTCGTAGTTTTAACACTAGGTATAAAGAACATGTCTCTTCTTATCGACATAACCACCCGGAAAAATCCAATTTCGCAAAACATTTATTAGAAAACAGCCATTCTTTGTCGGACAATCTTTCTTTTAACACCTTACATGTTTGCGGAAAAGGATTACGTCTTAGTGTGCTTGAACAGTTGGAGATAGTCAGGTACAGCAATAGAGGTTTGATCATTAATGAACAACTTAATGTTACGTCATCACCTTTGTTACGTGTTTTTCCATCTCTTTCTAGAAATCCTATTCAGGGTATAAATAGGGCCGACCGTTTTGGACAACTCATTTCTTGGGTGGACGCCGGACCGTCAACATCTCCTGCATCTCCTGATGATGCCTCGTAGAGAGGCGAAACACGTGTCGAGGATTATACTGTTTGGTGTTGGTTTGTTGTATTTGCATGCGTATTTTTTTTATGGAAACTGCATGAAAATATGCGCATGTGAGCACAATTTATTGTCACATCTAACAAAGAGACTACTTCGCGGAACAGCAAAGGAACTATTATAATCCATTGATTGAGATGAAAGTAACGCCTGTATCTATCAATGACTTCAAAATAAACTAAAAAGCCAAAAATAATATTTTATGTACGGTACGGATCACATCTGAATCACCTTTTGAAGTCGATGACAAACTTGAAGCAAACAAAGTTCTTTATTCATCAAAAATATGAATTAATATGACTAAATATAATTGTAGGTAGATAATAACTAAAGGCTCGCCGCCGCGGTTCTTAATAGTTATAAATTAATGGTTTTTTGGCTTTTTAGTTTATTTTGAAGTTGGTTCTTTTTTTATTTATAAATTTTTATACGTTTAGGTATTAAGGTCTTCATTGAATCAAATACGACTAGTCTGGTAGTGTTGTGATAAATTCCGGGATACGGGAATTATAAAAAATAAAAATATTTTTCGGCGGTATTAACCACTCAATGTTACGCCGTCATGTACACTTTAGATACATGAGTACTGCCTATAATAGGTAAACCAATGTGCTATTTATATCAAAATGTGTTTGGTTAGCAAAACCACTGTGCTCAAAAATGTATACGTATGTAAAAACACATGTTTTGCACGTATTTATAGAATTCGATAGGTTGTTTGGTAAATCAAATAAGCCTCAAATGGAATAAACAGGGAAAACGTAAATATTTACGGAAGAAGGAAAGGAAGACTGTTTGTATAACAAAGTGCATATTGTCACAACTTCTTAGTCGGAATGTTCATTGCTGAAGTTCATGTTTAATTTGAAATCTTGGCCACTGGATAAACCAACTTTTAGTTATTAGCAGGCCAGTGAGAGTCTTGATTAGGTCCAACCAACGAGTAGTCGATCCACCGCGCGATTAATTCCCTTCGACCTGACCAACTACCATCAGCTTCTCCAATTTCGAAGCTATCCGGGCTTCTGCAACCGACGTGTCAATGGTGACGTCCGGTTTGGCTCAGTGGGAGTAACGTTGCCTGCTAAGCTGAGGTTCTGGGTTCAAATCCCGGTAAGGGCAAATATTTGTGTGATGAGCATAAATATTTGTTCCTGAGTCTTGGATGTTTTCTATGTATATAAGTAATATATCTAATAAATATATCGTCGTCTAGTACCCATAACACAAACCTTATTGAGCTTACCATGGGATTAGAGCGATTTGTGTAAAAATTGACCCGTAATATTTATTTATTTATTTAATTTATGGCACATATTTCGACAGTTCTTTAAAAGATATTTTGAGGTTCCTAAAAAAGTTTTATGATCCAGTTAATATTTTCGGAAATAATCGCTCCGAAAGTAGCATATTTATTGTATCTCCCCTCCCCTCTATTTATTAAGCTTTAATGTAAGTAAAAATTAAATATGACATAAGTCTCAAAAATAAAACTTAATAAATACTTTCAACGAAAATTGTTTTGAACATGAACGGATATACCGTTTTTGAGTTATCGCCGAAAAACTGCGCTTCTCAGGAAAAGGACTTAAGTGCCGTGGAGATACGCTCTGTTGCTAGTGCATTTTTTCATATCGTATTTTTTTCATCTGTAATTATTTTTTTTGCATGAACGGCTGTGGAACCCTACACTGAGCATGGTCCGACATGCTCTTGGCTGGTTTTTCAGAATTTCTGCAATTTGGTTGAGATACCCTCGCCGAGGCTGCCCTCTTCCAACTCCTCTATCCATCTTCTTGGCATAAATTCTCTTTGTTAGTAGGCATACTTGAGTATCCACTGAAAGCACATTATCGGTAGTCCTGTGGTTGCCCCGTTGACAGTAGACCGTTGGCTAAGCGCATGTTCCATTTCCATAGGATTCGCATCATACGCCCCCGACACCACATTTCGAATGAGCAGATTTTTGCTCTTTCTTTCTGTCTTATCGTACAGAACTTGACGGATATTTGTAACACGAAGGTAACAAAATAGTAGGTATTCATAAGCTAAATATATGATGGACTACGTGAATCTTACATCCACGAAAATCTAACAACACCCGTACGTCAAAATTCATCAAGCAGTATAGGCTGCAGTGTGCCAAAAAAAGAGGCACACATACCCACATAATACTTACAATACATACATAATGCTCAAAAAACATAAACCCCTTTCTGACAGAGTCGGGTAAAAAGTATATCGAACCGTCGTCGTGCACATCTTAGTGTTTGTATATGAGTGAGGTTAGTTGCTTTTGGCCATTGGAAAATCAATAATGCTAATAAAAGTCGAAATAACTACAACATTTTGTGCGCAGTACATCGTTTTCTACATAATAACACTTTTCATTTTGTACTTTTGAACCTAAAACACGAAATACGTATTTAAAACTTGCCATTCCAAATAGGTGCGAAAAATCAATATTCTGATAAAAAAGTGGACGATTTTTTTGGTAAAGTACCAGTACAAACCTTTTCACCCTGTTTCTTATAAAGCCACATAAAATCACAGCTTCTAAATCTGGTCATATTTCATTGCGACCAACCGTCAAGTCAAGTCACGTTTCATTTAATTTTCTCTGATTCCCGCTTTAGTTTTTCTGCCCATCAATTTTGGGAACGCTGACATTATATTGTCGAGGGACGGGTTTTAGCGGTGGTGTATTTTCGTTTAATATTGGCTAGTATTGTTAAAATATCGCTTTGTGGAGGATTAAGATACGGTTAGTGCGATATTTTATATTGCCTTCAAGTGACAGAAAATGTATTTATTATAGAAGACAGATTAACAATAAAACAACAACAAGTTTTGCGCTTCTTAAAATCATCACAATATTATGATGAATAATATTTTTCGTCTATATTGTTTTAATGTTAAAACATCACACAATCTTCTTTTAATTACTATATTGATACAAAGATCTGAGTAGAACAATATAATAATTGCGGTTTACTGCAGTCTTAGCCGGATTCGAACCACCGTCTCTGTTATACCGGAACAGCGTCCTAATCCATTAGACTATTAGATCGCTTGTATTTGACCGATTCACAACGAATTAATCCTCTACCTTCGGTAATGATACGGCTATGTACCATTAATTTTTGAAAAGACCTTTCAGTAACGTATGGAATCACTAGCGGTCTGATGGTCTAATGGTTCAGGACGCTGATCCGGTTAACAGAGACGCTGGTTCGATTCCGGCTTAGACTACAGTGGTTCGCAATTATTTTTTGTTTCTACTTAGATCTTTGTATGAATTATTATGATTGTTACATTGCTATTCAATCTGAATTTGAATAATTCTGAGTTGATGACATTTACGAAGAGAATATCGACGCGCTGTTAAAAACGTCTGGATTATATTAGATTGGAGATAAAAAATTATACACCTTGGCAGTAATGATAAAAAAAACTTTATTTCATAGTAATAACAATATTAGAGTAGGTACGCTGATACCTCTTTTTAAGTTTTGATAAACCTGTGTTAAGAGACACCGCTCTTCCTTAGTGTTATCTCTAAACTTACAGTTTGTGAAAATATTATTTAAGCTTTTAGGAATTTAAAAACACTAGAAAAAGAAGTGTAATTACTTCTAGAAAAAAGTAATTACACGTCTATGTGTGCGCGTCTGCGTTTATGTATGCTGATAATTACGCAAGCATGACTTTATTTTAGAGAGGTTACTAAGAATGTTCATATTCTTCATGTCTCATGTTTTGATATCCGTGCATTTTATACCAACGCTCAGTATATTTTATTTATTTTTACTATACTTACGGTTTTTTACTTAGTATGTTATTAAGTATACCTAATATTAATTCTTATTTAGTAATGTTTTTTTCTTTGCCATCGTAATTGTGTGTCTTAATGAGTACATTTGGTTAGTAAGTTTTTAGATTCATGCTGATTGCTTTGAATATTAATTTGTCTGTTTATAAAGTTAAAGAGTTTGGCAGATTTCGTGGCATATTGTCTGTTAGCAAAAACTGTTTACCTATATACCATCGGAGTGAATATTAATTAGAAAATACACAAATTATAAGAGAAATAGCAACTGGAACAGTATTCTAAGGAATACTAATGGAGCTTAAGTAGTATAAAACATTTTATTAGAGTAGAAAAAAGACAGGGAGGCTTTTGCACATGCGTGGGACAGTCGAGGAGGAATGAAAATGTAAAAGTTTGATACTGATATTCCGCAACAATTATTTATCTGATATAAGCCTTGGTTATAATAGTTGACTGGTAGAGAACGCCTTTATGGCATTAAGTGCGCCATTCGTAGTTTCTTGTATTGTGCAATAAAGTTTGAATACATAAAATGCAGGTGAAAAAAAAAAACATGTATAATGTATTCTCCACGACTGTCATTGTCCTTTAAGTAGTATTTGAGTCCAGGTTTCCTCTTTAGGCACTGATTTAAAGCAATAAATATGATGTTCTGATTTAGTCTGTGATATAATTATGCCGGTAAGCTGTGGTTATCAGATCAAAAATTTTGCGGATGATAACATCACAAACCTTCTGAAGCGCAGCACTATGCTATGATTCTTCTTTGTAGTGTTTATGCCTTACTTTACTAGAAACTTTGTAGCGTACCACTAGTGAGGGTTATGTCCTATTTTCACTGTTAGAATCTTTAGTACTCGTATGTCGTCGGCAGGATACTAGTCTTCCTATTGAGCCTTCATTAGATAGCAGCATATATAAATTTTCTGGAGTATGCAAATTTACTAGATTACATCCTAACCAATTTGCTTAGTTTAAAGCAGTGCTTGTAACTTGAATGTCAGAGACTCTGAGAAACTGGTATTGCCAGTCACTTATAAAACTAAGCTCTGCAGTAAAAATAGTTTCGCCATGGCAATCAAACTGTACAATAATTTACCAATTGAGATAAGACAGACGGCTTCCCTTAAAACATTTCACATCTGCATTACACAAATGGCTAGTCGACAAATGTTTTTACTCGATACAAGAATTTTTAATGTAGAATAAATTTTAATCTTAATTGTTTTATATACTCTGACATTTAGAATTTTATCCTAGAAACATTCTAGATTATTATGTTTTTCTTTTTTATTGACAATCCTTTTGGGATTTATCTTATTGATTATTTTAATTTTTAAAATGATGATTTTATCAATAATATTATATTTAAGTTAAATGATCTGATTAGGTTTTTCTGGGTTTTCCCTAATCCTTGCAGCAAATGTTGGATCATATTGTATGTCTCACAGCAAACATTCACTCTCATGTAACTGACATTTCGAAAGTGCTTGTAACTAGGCCTACTTGAATAAAGAATATTTTGATTGATTTATAAATCAATGAAATTTAAATTAGTTAGCAATTGTAATTAAATAAGTTTAATAATATTAATTAGTCACAAGTTTGTAAAGTTTGCATGTCCAAATGTTGGCGAGGTGTGCTGATCATACCAAAGTTGTTCCACCTTTTTGCTAACCATATCTCGGGCAAATAAATTTCATTTCATTTATGAATGAGTGTGTCTTACATCCTCACCAATATGATGGACCTAAACAATAGGGAATATGCATAATCTTTTCTTTTTGCTTTATTAAAAAGTCATTCATGTAATAAACAGTGCAGAAAAATATTTTTTCGAATAAATATAAAAATAACCAAGATAATTATAAGCTATCAAACATTTCATTCTATCTCTTTGTAGGAAAACAGAATTTAATATGGAGTTTATATGACCGTCGTGGACTGTGACGTAACAGTACATGTCGGACCTCTCTGTCAAATCGCTGTCTAATTAGTAGTTTAAAATGCCTATTTCATGTGTATTTTTTGGCGGATTTTAATTTCACTTTTTGGAATAGTTTTTACGGTACTTTGATATTTTGTTAAAAAAAGCGATGAAAAAATTTCATGCATGTTCCCTATTATTCTAGTGTCTATAACTTACTTTGTCGGCTAGCCGTGGCCCGCCGGCCAAGCACGCGTCGGCTCTTCTGGCGGATGGTGACCACGATCACGCCGTAACACGCCGAGATGGTGAGCGCTGGCGCCACGAACAGCGAGATGAACACGCTCGTCATCCATATCCGCCATTGTAACTTACTGATCCCTGACCAGCATTGGAGTGTTCCTGGAGAAAACATATTTGTGAGTTGTGCGTCTCAGTCGTGCGGTCATCTTATTCGGTATCATACGAGAGCGATTAAGGGCGACCCTCCACAGCGGCACTGAAGCGGCTCACTCTGTGCACGAATGTCCCCGCTCTCCAGGGGAAGTGCGGGGTGTGGGGAGTTGGGAATGGGTGATTTCGTGTGTAGCGTGCGCAGGGCCGAATTTAGATGCGTGGAGGTCCTGGGGCAATGAAGGAGTGGAGGCCCCCTTCCCGGCACCTGATTATTTTCCAAATAAAATGCACAATATTTATCAGTTAAGTTTTTCAGTAAATAATTTATTGTGAAACCAAATAATTTCTTTTAAGAAACAGATATAAGTATCATCAAAAAATAGAATTATGCGTAATTAAATGTTAGCGTTATTGAACGGAATCTGCCAAGTTTTTTTAGAAGAGAAATCGTTAATGATTTCATTGAAACCAAGTTCCCGGAGTAAATCACTTCCAATGCTCAGGGGCGAAAGCTTCGATATACGGTTTTGTCCCATCGTTGCTAAGGTTTTTCAAGACGTAAAACTGGTCGCCCTTTTTTTCCGATAACTTATTAATCAGAATTCGGTATCGCTCTGTACTTGGTATAAAGTCTATTGTGGGGGCCCCTCTTTTGTGGAGGCCCAGGGCCCTAGCCCCGGATGCCCTCCCCTAAATCCGGCCCTGAGCGTGCGCAGCGTGTGCCGCTACGAAGGGACGCCCTTACAATGACGATTATGACAACTCGTGTGTTTTGGAACAGAGTATCTAATTTGAAAAATCACTAAGTGCTTACGATTTATACTTAGAATTAAAATTCTTTAGTCATGTATGCGATTTTTTGATATCAAACATTTTGTAGGTCATCTAAATCTTAAGGCATGTTAAATATTATGGTGGCACAACAAGTAGTTATTTATTTACAAGGACTTAAGTTACAATGCGTTTGTTCCGGTCCGTTTGTCTTCAGTTAAGCTTCAAGGGAAAATCTTATAGGACCCTCATTAATTTGAAGGGTTGTTCAAAGGAGCTCCTTCCATTGATGTTTCATACAAAATGCAGAGCTATCCACCAATTCCATTATTAACCTTCACAACGTATTCCTTCCGACTGAGGTATTGAATAGGAACCTTACAACTTGGAGCTCGAGACGCAAAATCATAATAACAACCCTCTTCAGGAATGAGAAATACTTGTGGATTAATTATTATCAAAATCACGGACCCTATATTCCATTGTAATTAAACGGTACGCAAATGTAATCATATTTGAGCAAATATGAAAATAAGTGTGAGTATGAAATAACAATTATGTAAAACTGGCATGAATATGTATGGATACTTGAAGCTTTGGCAAAGAACATTATAGTGTAACTTAAGAGAAAAGTGCTGTAACCAATAGCAAATTCCTTTCAACTTCGTTGCTTTTAAATGTGGTAGGATTATAATAGACATTGTAATTATAAATTTCTCAAGCATGTACAATGATTTATGAACATCATTAAGGGCGAAGACGCACTGACTTAACAAAGCTCATCCTGGCTATAACCGTTGTGCCTAGACTAGTCTTGTATGATTGATGACTTAGCCTTTAAGTCAATGAATAAAGAAGAAGATTTTATCGGAAACATGACGGCACAAAAGGACCACGTTGACATGAATGGTAACCAATAAATTAATAATAATGGAATGACGTCAATCATCTGAAGATCGTTTTCTAGGTTCTCTTAGAAAACTAACCTTTAGTTTGACATCAACGGTTATGATTAGCGATCGAATAATTAACATTTAGATGATGCATGTTAACTTCAATTAAGAAAGAAGTTCGACTCAAAAGCCACGTGTAATTCGCACAATTTAGACAAATCTTATTTACGATACTACACCTCATTTATATTAAAATCGATCAAGTAGACCTGCAGAACGTACCAAAAATATACGTACATAGTCACGAAGTACAAAACTTACATTTCTTCGGACGCAGTCGAGTAAAATAATATTGTACAAGCAGCAAAAGTATCATGCCAGATTAGAGTGATGTCTATCAGGATGGGGGTTATGACGAAAATAAAAAAGAAAAAAAAAATACCTTGTATTTTGTCTTCATCAAATAAGATGAGCATTGGAATGCAAAATATGAAGCTGATCAGCCAGGCTCCAATTATTAGTGCTCTTGCTCTTCTCCCTGTTAAAAAAAAACAATTGATACATTCTCTCAATATTTTCATCCCCCATTTCCCCCCTTTTCGATAATGACCTTCAATAAATCCGTATAACTTATTTATTTAAAAATATCTTCAACGTTTGAAATTTTAAAACAATGATCATTAAATGTTTACAATTTTATAATATTTAACCAGTGAACCCGTGAACATGGGAAGCTGAAAAGCTTCTGAAACGTCGGGAACTCAAATCCATACTAATATTATAAATGCGAAAGTGTGTATGTCTGTCTGTCTATCTGTCTGTCTGTCTGTCTGTCTATCTGTCTGTCTGTCTGTCTGTCTGTCTGTCTGTCTATTACCTCTTCACGCTTAAACCGCTGAACCGATTTGGATGAAATTTGGTATGGATCTCCATACCATACCAAGTTTTAGTCCCGGGGAAGGACATAGGCTACTTTTTATCCCGGAAAAATCCCTTATCCGCGATAAACGAATTTAAGGCGGACGAAGTCGAGGGCAGAAGCTAGTGAGATAATATACGCGATATAATCCGTTAAACTGTTTTATTTAAATGAGTAATAATCGCAATAAAAGAAGAAAAGTTTCTAATAGTACAGATGTAAAAAAATCATACTTACAGCTTCCAGTGAAATTCATGGGATGTGTGATGGCGTCGCATCTGTCTATACTCAGCGCCACCAGCACGTACGTTGAGGAATATGTTACTACACCCTGTAAAAAAAATTGTTTTATAATACGTACATTCCGCACAATCCGTATGAATTGTTTTATTGAAATTAGTGACAATCGCAAAAACCGAAGGAAATTACAAATGCATTCCCGATAGGGAATATGATTTTTATTTCAATGTTACCAATCGATCCCTTTATGAATAAGAAATGAATATATGAAATGGAAAATTAGACATTAGAAACGTTAATGTCGCGTGATGTCACAAGCCAGACAACATGAAGTGTATGGAGATTTTTTTATTTCCGCCGTTAAAAAGCGCGTTTAAGTGTCAACTATACACTGATAATTTTATCTTTCTTGCATCCTAAAATATACTTACTTTTGGGTAAAAATATAAAAAACCAGTAATTTTCCGAAGCAAAATCTTATAAAGAAAGAAAGATTTTTATTAAAACTTTTTTAGGCTCAATTTGATATTTCTAGGTCAGTTTAATACAGTAATTATGAAACGGGTAGTTCTACGGCCTAGCCAGCCGCTATCAGTTTTCTGTAGCATATAATTGAAGAAGTGTGCTACAGTAACTATAATATTTTAATAAATTAAGATAGTACCGCAAGCACAGTATATATTATCGTTTTAACATTTTTTGCGTTCCTTATGGCTCATTTCTTCAGAATATGCAACAGGAAACTCACAGCAGTTGACACGTTTGTAGAACTACCCAAGAATAAACGCATTGCATTTTCTCTAAATGACTTCCTGACACCTATCGGAAATTTTCCGATGCCATTCTTGTACTTGAGACATGTAGACCGGTGTAATTATTGACAAAGTCAGAGAGCAAAATTGTGAACGCATATGAAAATATTTTTTAACGCACGGCAATAACACTTACCAGGATTTATCTAATTTGTTTTAGATATTTCGGAAAATAAGCAATACAAATATAGTTTTAAGTATGGAAATACACAACTTTTATTAAAATCTTAATAAAATACTTATGATATTTTAGATTTTAGAACAAAATGTTAGTCGATTGCGCATTTTGCTGTTTAATTTGCAAGAAGCGCTATGCGAGGTTAATCATTAAAAAATCCTGCGTTTTTGAGAAAAGTAGCAAAAACTGGTTATTTGTCGTAAGAAGAACAGTTTAATGGCGTTTATCTTGGTTTTTGTGACTCGTTAAGATAAACTGAAACAGTATATTAGTAAAGGCGGTCGCTGTCAATACGATGAGACATATACAACGCAGAAAAGTGAAAAGCTACGGATCTAAGGTCATTCAGAGCTGTAGCCCTTTAAGTATTTGACGCTGATACACTATTATAAACATTTAAAATCGAGGCAGTTGTTTTTCAGGGGTCATGATTCCAAAAAAAAAAAAATGTGCGATCCACGAATGGCAGAAAAATATGAAAATTGAAAACAGCGTGATCTCTCGGAGGCAATATTCAATTCACTTATTTGTGAGATAACAACGATTTAGTAATATTAACTTAGGCTACGGATTTAGTAAAATGCAAAATTTGTCTAGGTATGGCAAAATACATATTTTTCGAATTAAATAATGACCTATAAAAACTTAGAAAGAAAAGCAAAACAAAAATTAAGTATCACAGTCTGATTAAGAAATAAATATGATAAATTTTAAATTTCAAATATAAAACAATATTTTTATCACACTAAAATGGCTGGACGAATTTTACCAATTTTTTACACATGTTTTTTAAGTTATCTACGATAAACTAATTACGCTGAAGGAAAATAGAAAATTGCTTTTTTTTTCGTCGTGAATGAAGGTGCGGGCACTTTTGTTGTTATTTTAAAATAAGAACAAAGTAGGTTAAGAGTCGAGCTTCCTAACGACTCTTAATATTTAAAACATCAAAGCGCTAATTAGTAGTGACTACTTCGCGGAAAACAGCACATTTTTGTTTCATGTCTCTCAATTATCGCGTGCCAAGAGAATTCTTGGAGAAAAATCGTTGGACAATTAAATCAAAGGAGTCTTCCCGGAGATTTTTCCTCCTTCCATATAACGTTCTTTAAACGCGTGAAAGCACTTCAGTAAGCCGACTTATGGGGCTGGGGTGTACGTTGTCCTCACTTATATGGATTTCTTATACCTTAAGAACATACAATATAAGGCTTAAACGAGTGTGACCGGTTTAAATATGAGACTGTGACCTATATAATACGAACTAGTAAGTTCTCACTAACCCACTTAAATTTTACGAGTACACCCTGTGATTTAATGTTTACCATTATGAAATCGTAATAATAATAAATGAGCAAATTTAACTTTCAATTATGAGTTTCAGAAAATGTAGCTACTCAAAAAAAATGTTTACTTCCTATGATCGTTTTTTTTAATTATATTTTTTTGTTTGAAAGTATATAATTTTTATGAAATAAATAGATAAATAGATAGCCGTTTTCAAATTATTCATAATGTCCTCTGAGCTTTTTCGCTTGGGCGTAGGTATATTTTGGAGTGATATGGCTCTAAATAATATAGGACGTATAGTTTTGGAGTAATATGGCCCTAATCGAACTTCCCTCCCCTCCCCCCAGTACCCGCGCGATGGTCCTCGATGGTTATCCGGTATTAATCTACTCTTAACTATCTGATGAATAACTTGACCAAAACTCAACTCCAGATCGTAAAGTACATGACAAATATAGCAGGTCAAAGAGTCTCTCCAGCTGATACGTGGAAATTCCTCAGGTCACTTGGTGTCGGTCGATCCAAACCCGAAGTCGATGCTTCTGCCTTCTCCCTTGATCAACTTAACATTCACTTTTCCAAAACTACTTCTCTCAATCCCTTAATTAATTTCAAAACTTTATCCTTTATTGCATCGCTTCCTTCTCCCGATATTGACTCTTTTGGTTTCATCCCTGTTGACGAAGAGGAAATTCGTAAAATTGTCATGTCCATAAAGTCAAAGGCTGTTGTAGAGCCATGGTCACTCTCATTTTAGACTGCATTTTGCCCATTGTATCTCATATCGTCAACACCTCGTTACTCACTGGGGTATTTCCATCTTGTTGGCGTAAGGCCTTTGTAATCCCACTTCTCAAAGTACCAAACCCCAGTTCCCTAAATAATTTTAGACCCATTTCTATTATTCCATTTCTCTCCAAAATTCTTGAGGCGGCAGCCCACAAACAAATTTCAAACTTTATTAATCGTAACTCCCCTCTATCGCCATTTCAATCTGGCTTCCGTTCCGGGCACAGCACCTCCACCGCTCTGCTCAACGTCATTGAAGATGTTAGGCTAGGCATGGAATTATCTAAGGTTACAGTGCTGGTGCTCATTGATTTCTCAAATGCTTTCAATGCGGTTGACCACGACTTACTTCGTGCTATTCTCATACATTTACAAGTATCATCTGGTGCAACTGAACTCTGGGGTACCTCAAGGTGGTATTCTCTCTCCGCTTCTGTTTTCCGTTTTTATCATCCTCATTACCATCAACATTCGCAGTTCTTACCATCTGTATGCCGACGACTTGCAATTATACGCTCAAGCTGATGCGAGTGAAATAGACTATGCTATCTCACGGATTAATCATGACCTACTTCACATTGCTGACTGGTGTAGTAGTTTTGACATCTATGTCAATCCTACTAAATGCCAGGCTATATTTTTGGGTAGCCAGCGGCAATTATCCAAACTCACTGCTGGCTCCGTCGCACAGATCTTATTCGACGGTAATGTCATTCCCGTTTCCAAACAGGTCAAGGATCTAGGCTTAGCTTTGGACTCCAACCTTTCATGGAATCGTCAACTTACGGAGGTAAGTCGGAAGGTTTCTGGTACGTTGCGTAGTCTTTATAAGTTTAAAAAAATTCTCCCAGTAAACACCAAAAAGATACTTGTACAGACTCTGGTGTCACGTCTCATAGATTATGCTGATGCGTGCCTCACCAACATTACCCAAGAGTCCCTCAATAAGCTAGATCGTCTCCTTAACAATGGCATACGTTTCATCTTCGGCCTTCGTAAATATGACCACGTTTCATTCTTTCGCCGTCAGCTCAATTGGCTTCCCATACGTGGTCGCAGGTCTCTTAGAATCCTTTGTTTCCTATTTTCTATCCTGTTCGAGCCTTCCGCTCCAGGATACCTCAAAAGCAAATTCGCTTTTCAAACTCCCCGTCCAGGCTGTGAACTACGTTCCTCCCGAATTCTCAAACTTTCAATTCCTTCACGCCACACCGGTTTCATGTCAAATTCTTTCGCCGTTCAGGCAAGCCGTCTCTGGAATTCGCTCCCTCTTTCTATCAGACAAGCCCCAAGCAGGGTAGTTTCAAGCGGATGCTACGTAGGCATCTGCTGGAACAAGAACTCAAGTAGCGTCCATCTTCCATGCAGTAGCTGGTATATTTTGTATTTATTATTTATATGTAATATATATATATTGTATACCATATATAGTATAGGTATAAGCAATTATGTATGCATTATTTGCTTGTGTCTCCTAACGCTCTCAGTACTGAATGTTTTTCCCCACTGCACAATTTTCATGCTTCTCTGTTTGGCCCTATGGTTGACTGGTAGAGAATGCCTTTTGGCATTAAGTTCGCCATTTGTACTTACTTTTGTTTTGTGCAATACAGTTTAAATAAATAAATAAAAGAGCATCCCCAGTTTTGGAGGTTTTATAAAATACGACACTCTTTTTCTCTGAAACTATTAATAAAAAATAATATATCCAAATTTGTATTAAATGTACTGTTGTTTATTTTTGTAAAAGCAACTATTCCAGTATTTTCAAACGTTTTAATTTTCTTTGGCAATATTATCTTCTAATGTTTGGTAATGGATCCAATGTGTTAATTATATACTCCGTTATCGTTTCCGGTACCGCAATGATTATATGAAAATTTTGGGACACATTTTTTTCTTTTATAAGGACCGATTGATGATTCTGAGCGGAGATTACTTACATTGAATTAGACAGCATACAACATAAACATATTACTGTTTGTTTAGATCGTTCCTCCAATATTTTTCACCTGAAAGGCTTACTCTAAGTTTTAAATTCGCAGTTTGTACCCTACCGTACCACTCACTCAAATATAGATTAACACGAGAGCGAGAGAATTGGCGCTATACGAACTTCGCATTTCGGGTAACCTCTCTGGCCTGTGTTTAAACGAGTTAAGCCGGATAACTGAATCACATTTTAGGGTCTTGCAATATGCGCGGGCTTGAGCTAAATTAGTTTTTATTTGTATTTCAGTTTCGTTTTATTTTTCTACTATTATACTTAAAATGATAATACTTCATTTTCATTCAAAACCTTAGGTGGTAAGTACAAAGTGGTCGAGTCTTATTACTTAGTTGTTAAATGTACCTTTATCAGGAGGCCTCGCTCTTCCAAAAAAATACAGTTTAATAACACTAGCATTAGAAATGAAAATAATAACGACTATAAAATTAAAATTATGCACTATGAGTAACTATGATACGACATATACCAGAACAGTGCGGATTAAACATATAATTGACTTCTAGCAAGGCCTGATTTACTAGTAGGCTGTAGGTTGTATAGTACTTAATTTATTACTTGTAGGATCTGTTGCTACTGATCAAGGACCATTAAAACAAGAGGACGAAAAACTAGATGGCGCTTTAAAACTAAACATTCAACGATGTTATTATTGAATAAAGAAACATAATATACTAACAATAAGCAAATAATAAATAAATCGTAACATTTAAATACTGTGTCACGCTTGCAAAGTTGAAACATATTCAACTTTGGAAGCGTAAATTTAGAATATATTTTTTTTTCACATAGAAAAAAAAAAAAAAAAATCTCGTACATAAATGACGTTGGATATATCAGGGAACGGCTTTTAGCATGTAGATGGTTAGTCTTCTTGTTATAACGGTCCTTGCTACTAATTAACACTTTCTCTCCCAGGAACCCGCTAGGTGGGTGCTCTATTCGTAGCAAGTTTTTGCTACATATTTTTTTCTTAAGTTATTAAATACGCGAAAGAATGATTCGGAAGATGAGGAAATTCCAGGGAAGCCACTAGGCGGGCGCTCTGCTTGTTGTAGGTTTTCACTACATACACACATTTCCCTATGTTATCAGCTACGCGTAGCGCTACAAAAATCTGGGTCGTGTTAACTCATTTGGCTATACTCAAGGGAATATTTTAATTAATCGGTCGGATAGGCCTGCGTGTGCAACAGCTCTGCTAAAGCCTTAACCACCTAGGCGACAGGGGTTATCTACCAAAGCTGAGCCAACATTTTCTGAATTCATTTGTTAAAACGAAAATATTATTTATCGTCGAAACAAGAAATAGTTTTTATTCATGTTCACTCAAAACAAAATGTTTTTATGGTTCCTGTTACACAGGGAATCCTAGACCCAAAGTTATCTATCATTTATGTTTTGTTTTTATTCAATAACTTTTTTTTTAGTTTCATTCTTCATTCTTCAAACAATTAATAAACATACGCTACCGCTCACACGTATTATTTACTATTTCAAATAAATTAATGAATATTTCTATTTTAGACAATTAATATTGTTCGCTCTTGAGAGAACACCAAGCAGTCCTAGAATCTGATATGGATTGACGTCAAGAATCTTGCTAAAGACAGTGAGAAGACGTGGGTGGCCCCATTCAGAGCAATGATTGCTGTTAGTTAAGTATAAGTAGGAATTATTAATTAAATACTGTGAAGATTGCAAGTCTTTAAATATCATTACAAACAACCTCCATGCTACAAATGCGAGTTGACAAATGAGTTAGGCAAGTTATTAAAGTATATTTTAAAATATTGTCGAACATCAGCCATCTCACCTGTCACTGTCTAAATAAGTTAGATTTAAAATGATCGCCGACTTCTAAACAACTCTGTATAATTCCTTAATATTTTCTTGGACCAGCATAGCTCCGATAGTACACGTACCTGTAAATATTTGACTAGTTTGCAGGCCAGCGAGCCCGCGAGCCACGAAATGGTCATCCGTTGGACTAAGTCCGGCAGCACACTTATGAGTCCAACCCATAAATCTGCAACAAAAAAGTGTATGGAGCATTGACTGATATAAACAATCACGACCGAGGTTTTCGTATCGCTACACGCGTAGCCGATAACATGGGAAAATGCGTATGTAGCGAAAACTTACTACGAGCAAAGCTCCCATCTAGCGGGTTCCAGGTCGTGAAAGCGATAAGATCCAGTGGCAGGCTATATATTGTTAGGACGATCTTTGACAAAATATCCTGTAACGGCTAATATATAACATGCCAATAACAGATATTACTGGAGGGCCATCGTAAAAGCAACGGCTAGTCGATCTATTAAGGAGTTACTCGGAAGATGAGGAGATCGATTCTCATTCTCTTTCAGGAACTCGCTAGGTGAGCGCTCTGCTCGCAAGTTTTCGGTATATACATACATTTCCCAAAGTGTTATCTTTCAAGTCCAGGAACCCGCTAGGTGGGCGCTCTGCTCGATTTAAGTTTATACTATTACTTTTCCAATGTTATCGGCTACGTGCGTAATTATTATTAGTGTTCAGAATTAGTCTAAAGTGATAACTGCTACGCACGTCATCGCTATCGACAGTTAATGTTTATATTGTTAATATTTTTTGAATGACGGAACAGTATGTTTTAATGCTTAAGTATTTTGTACAAGTTTGATACCGATATCCCTCACCAGTAATTTCTCTGTTTAGCCTAATGGTTAACTGGTAGAGAATGCCTTTATGGCCGCCATTTGTACTTTCTTGTATTGTGCAATAAATTTTAAATAAATAAATAAATATTTTGTTGACGACTACTTTAGACATTTTGTATCTTTTCATATCACTGCAACCGTTTATAACTTGCAGGCTTGGTGTGTAAAAAAGAACTCTAAGCCACTAATAAAGCCGCCATTTGTAAAAGTACAGATTTAAACTTAATTATTTGAAACCCTGCAGAATGGAGGTTTTCCTGTTGAGAAGTTATATTCTCGGGAGTGCGGTTCGTTTGAAGTGTAAGAGAATGTGATAAAATTAAGGAAGTCGTGACAAGCTTTGAAATTTGGATGCAAAGTGTTTTGACAATACGTTTTTGTACGAAAATAGAAGTGTAAACTTTTAGGACTAGCTTTATTTTAGTATCATAACACTGTATATGTGGACCTTAAAACAATATTATTCCACTTTGTCGTCATGACTTAATAAATCAATACTAGATTACAGCTTTCTAATACTAAGAGTCTCTGCGCTAAGCTATGGAAAATGGACGGACGAACATGGTGAAACTATAAACATTCCTCCTACAGAGCCCTAAAAGGAATCTTAATAAAAAAAGAGTATTATCTCACTGATCGAGTCTCTTTTGAGCCCTTTTCTACCTATAAAATCTTTTGCATAGAACTTGTCCTATATGAATGATGAAGACAATATTCAAAATACTACCAAAATATCGTAATTCCTACTGGGTAGAGCGGTGGGTAGCTAC
This sequence comes from Hedya salicella, assembly GCA_905404275.2. Classification (NCBI taxonomy): domain Eukaryota; kingdom Metazoa; phylum Arthropoda; class Insecta; order Lepidoptera; family Tortricidae; genus Hedya; species Hedya salicella. Next base: position 6,378,799 of record FR990100.1, read on the forward strand.
GAACGAGCAAGCCTATCCAAAGCGTGAATATTAATTCATCAGCGAAAATTCATCTATTCCAAGTGACCGCGATTACCATTCCCATTTGTGGTACTACTAATCCAAATATGGGAATGGTAAACGGACAATTTTATATTTGCTAGGAGCACTAATGCTCCTACTGAATCCGATTACTGGTAAGGGAGCCTTGCCAGACCCTCACAAAAAAAACGGAAATTCATGCACAGAGGCCACAAAGACAGTGGTCAGTTAGATTTTAACTTAGATAACTAATCGTTTCATACCCTAAAGATATTTTTTCTGTAAATCGTAGAAGAAATCTGAAAGGTATAAAAGAAGGTTACCAGCTATAGCCAACTGCATGATGAAGAAGTTCATCCTGCTCTTTCTGGACTTGGTGAGTAGGAGGGCGAGAACCACCGTGGCGTTGCCAGCGACGATCGCCACCAACAGCACCCAGAGAACGGCTACTTGGGCGGTCTGAAACAAAATAGAGGTTTTAAGTACCTACCACCGATAATGATTTTTTTGACACTTGGTATCGAATAGGAATACAAACACCAAATTTTGTATGTTTATTTCCATTTAACAGCTTTCAAAAATAATTTAAGTTAGGTTATTTTTATAACAATACATCTATACTATTATAAAGTTGTAAAAATGAAATGACTGTACATTGAAGATGTTTTCAAAAAAACTATTGTATATTTCGAGGCTACAGAAGCGAAAAAATATTTTTTTGTATGTTTGTATGAGTCGTTGTGTCTTCATCGTTCTAAATCGGCTAATCGGATTTCAACTATTTTTGATACCCGGGTAGGTGGGTATCCAGAAATGATAACAGGATACTATTCCTCGATTACGCTAAAAAAATCAAGTGGTTATGCTTTTTTTCCTCCGCGAACGAAGTTGCGGGCGTCTTTTAGTCATACATTTATTTTGTAAACTCGGTATTAAATAGTCTCTAGCACCGAAGATGCTAAATACATCTTCACGTATCATTTGCTTTTTTTAAGAATAGAGATTGTTAAAATGTGTAATTAAATCGAAGTCTGAACATAAAAAAGGGTTATCCGGGCAGCATTATTGTCGACAAGGCCTAAGTTCAAGTTATTCAAATAAAAACAAACCATAGCATAGCTGACTAATTTGTCGTGATTGATTTCCTATTTACAATAGTAGAAAACTTTACTATACATTGTGCACTTTTTCATTTCAACTTCACAATAATAAGAAGCAAAATTAGTAAACAATTTAAAGACGATTAATTATGTCGAACAACAAAAGCTATTTGTTGAGTTTCTTACAAAAAGTACTAAGTGAGTATGCAATACAAATTCAATAGGTAGAAACTATTTGTATACCTACAAGAAGCGAGGGCCATCTTGACAGAAAACAAATGTCTTGAGAAATCGCTGTCTATTGCAGTAGATAGTCTCGGTAGTAAAGGGCGTGTTACATGGGTGCATCTATACTATTATTGAGTTATAAAAATGATATTTCTTTAATTTGAAGATATTTTCTACAAAAATATTTGTAACGCACTATTTTGATGGTCACTAAATCGAAAACAAAATGTATGTTTGTATGTGTCGAGGTGGCTTCATATTTTTGGTACACGGGTAGCTGGGCATCTCCAGAGGGTTATGATTAAGGTTTCAGATTTTCACTCGACTAGGCTGAAGAAAAAAGAGTGTTATGTATGATTTTTTTCTCCGCCACTGTCGGAGTTGCGAGCACCTTCTAGTAACTTAATATTGTATATGTTATCTAATAGTTAGGTCTTGAGTAGTAGACAATTTATGCATGCCTGTAAGGTTCTGCAAGAAAAATTTAAATTTAAACTGTACGAGGGCTGCTATTTATATATCCGGAAACCGGGATTACAATCTTCTTAAATAGCATATTTGACCGCCATGGTAAAATTTGAACTTTTTTAAGTATATAAGGTATATTTTTTCTTCCTTATTAACGCTCGTGTTTTGTTTTTGACGGGTTTTAAATGTCATCTCGCAGCAAGAATGGAACTCACTCGTGAAAATATTCGTGCTATGATTTATTATGATTTTCGGCGTGGTTTAACGCAACAACAGTGCATAGATCAACTAACTTCAACTTTTGGTGATGAAGCCCCATCTAAAACTACTGTGTATCACTGGTTTAGTGAGTTCAATCGTGGACGTAGTATGCTTACGGACGAAGTTAAGGCAGGTCGCCCGAAATCGGTCGTTGTACAACAAAATATCGAGGCTGTGCGAAAACTTATAATGGACGACCGACATGTTACGTACCGCGAGATAGAGGCGACTCTGGGTATTTCTATGACCAGCATTAATAGCATATTACATAATTATTTGGCTGTAAAAAAAATTTGTTCGCGTTGGATACCCCACAACTTAACAAATGAGCAAAAACATGCTCGCGTCGAATGGTGCAATAAAATGTTAAAAAAATATAACCGTGGTGACTCAAAAGCCGTTTATAACATCTATACAGGTGACGAATCCTGGATCTATGCATACGATCCCGAAACGAAGCAACAATCAACGGTATGGGTGTTTCAAAATGAGCCGAACCCTACGAAAGTTACTCGTGCAAAAAGTACATTGAAACAAATGGTGGCCTGCTTCTTCGGTATTAATGGCCATGTAGCTACAGTGCCACTAGAAAACCGTAGAACGGTTAATTCAGAGTGGTACACGACCATTTGCTTACCGGAAGTATTTGAACAAATTCGTAAAACTAACCAGCGACGAAGAATCATTCTTCATCATGACAATGCCAGCTGTCATACGTCACGCGAAACAACTCTATTTTTGGAGGGTCAAAATGTGGAATTAACGGGTCATCCGCCGTACAGCCCTGACTTGGCACCCAACGATTTTTATTTATTTCCAAATATAAAGAATAAATTACGCGGTCAACGATTTTCGACCGCTGAAGATGCTGTCGACGCATTCAAACAACACGTTATGGAGGTACCTCAGGCGGAGTGGCAGAAGTGCTTTAAAAATTGGTTCACGCGAATGCAAAAGTGCATAGATCATCAAGGGGAATACTTTGAAAAACAATAAAACTATTTTCAGCCGTGTACGTTTGTTTGTTTTTTTGTTTCCGGATATATAAGTAGCAACCCTCGTATGACCCAAAACAAGAATAGGACGCCTGTGGCATGTTAAGTCAGAATTTCTGACCGTCGCAAAATAAACAATAGTACAAGTTTATTTTACTCTCTCATTAGACTCTGATTTTATCTTAGTGAAAGCCGTGTGTCACCGCGTAAGAGTGAGAGAGCTCGCTGCGCTCATAGGGAGCTAGTATTTTTTGCAACCATTCTGCCGCTCAAGAAGAGCACGATCGCTTCATAGGCACGTTGCGTTGCGCGTCAATGTATATCAACTTTCTTAGGTCAGAGGCAGCTGGCACTTTTTGCTGTGGCACATAATCGCGGAGTGCACTGGAACTGCCAGCAGTCAACAACCGATATATTCATACGAGTACTAGGCACATGCCGTGGAAAATGAAACAAAATACGGAAGAAAAACATACTGGGCTGACCCTATTTAATGGAATAATATTCAAATAATAGTACACAGATTTAAATGAAGTCTCATCAATTCATCGTTAAGGCAACAAATAAAATGCTTAACAGCAAAGGTTAGTTTGGAATGTTTGTCCCTAAAAATTGAGTTGAATTCTATATCGATGAATGTTTATGGTGAACCAGTCGCTCCTTAGGTATACCATTCGTCCATGTTACTGCGTGGTAACTACGTTCCCTGTATATCACGCCCTTACACCTCTGTAGACAACCAGGCAACGTGGTGTTTAATTATACAGGTGAACGAAACGGGAGTCATGGTAAATGACGGTCGCAAGGACTGCGGCGCGGCGTCGGTGAACCGTTCACTAACAAAACAGGCATTTAATTGTTAAGTTAAATTCCGAGGCGAACTGCTTTTGCACGTTTTAGAATAATAGTGAAAAAGAGACATATTCTGAAATGCCTGTCATGTTGAAAGTTACAGATTTTTGACCTGCTACGAAAACAACAATGACGTAAAGCAATAAACAAAAAATATTTATTACATGTGCATTAATATACTATAATCGCACCCCTAAAGGAAATCTAACTATTTAGCGAAATAGTTTTAAAACTAGTCTAAATAACTGCCTTATTGACAATTGTTTTTATAGCGTAAAATATTTTCTCGACATATTATACTATTATTATTGTTTATTGGAATCGGAAATTTTATTGAATATTAATATAATTTAGCGTGTTAAATATTTGCATGCCTACATGTAGGCCGAATACATGAAACAAATAAGACCTTTATGTATAACACTGTATTCATAGCAAATAAATCTTTTGAATTTTAATTTGATAAATTTAGCAGACATAATTAGTCACTAGTATGAATTAATGAAACTGCTAATATAAGCTAAATTTGGAAGAATGACATAAGTATCGTCAAAAGTACTTTTGCATATTCAATTGTGGCAAAAACTCATTTAAAACACATGATTTTAATTTTGAAAAAAACTCATCGTAATAGTTAGTGCATCCTATACTTATTTTACAAGTAATTGATACTGCAATAGATAGAAACTTTGTTGTGACCAGTAAATAATATGGTGGCAAAGTTTAATCGTACCAGATCATAAATATGTATGCTTAAATGACGATTGCACGGTCTGCGGTGTGGGTAAACCGCGCACTAATGAACTAGGAGTTTAATTGTTAGTTCGATTCCGAAGCAAACCACCTTTGCACGTTTTAGAGAGATAGTCACAAGCTCAAGCAATATTTTTGAATTAGGAATACATTTTCATGTTGAAACTACGATATTTTTTCACAAACGTTACATAAATAACTGCTACTACGTATAGCATGGATGAATGATATAAGAATTGTCAAACACTGTACTTATTGCTACATTAAAATATGTTTAATTAATCATAAAAAATCAGAAACAATATACAACCAGCTGTAATAGTTGACAATTGTAATAATATTGTCGTAAAATCGTTCAAGTCACAATTTCAGTGGATTTTTTTATATGGTCAATCATTAAGTTTTTACTGAGCGAATACTTTTTTCGCAGCTAAGAGTCTATAAGTAAGACAGTAAACTTGCATTAAACAGACACTCACTATTACCTTAGCAATATTGATACCACGAAAAAGCCGCTTAAACAACGGACTGAACTAATCAGGGGAAACGAGGCCCACGTGGCCTATTCCCGACTTGGATACTCTACAACACCGAAATGACGTATATAAGTACAAAATTGTTAGCAGTTGCGACCTTCTTTATATGGAAGCGCCCAAAGTTTCCAAATAGCTGGATAAACACCCGAAACACTATTATAGGTTAAGATCCCACTTCAAAATTCTGCACCTATCTATGTATTCAATGACACGTGGTTTAAGGGTAGTTTTACAGGCGTTTCAACAGCTTTCTGCTTCATGCACTATAATTAGCGTAAAGATTTGGTACATTATACGGTTATTATGGCTCACTTCTACACTATTGTATACGTGTTACTCGAGTGTTTTTACCCGAAAAATATTACTTTAGATAGCATGTAGCATTGTAATATATACCTTTATATTTTTTAATAAAATTGTTTACTAACCAATTAAAACTGTGTACCTAATAACAAAAATGTGGATTGTTATATTCAATCTCAGATTAATATTACTTATTCACTTCTTCAATATACCTGATAGGAGCTAGAGAGTGGTTGATACCCCTGTAGAATTTACCCTTAAATTAAGTTTACTCATAAAAAAATAAAGTACCAGTCAAAATTTGGTTGCAATCCGAGGCAACCTTTTACGATGGTCCCCTTGATATATAAAATAAAGAATTAATGTTGTAATTTGACTACAAATATTTATAATGCTTCATAATAGATACTTGTGTGACCCGAATTTCATTTATTTAGATTACATAGTTTTAGCGCAATTAATTTTTTATGCTTAATTCAAACCTTTGTAACCGACAGTTGCGGCGATTTTTGCACTGGAAACCCTACTGCATCTTATCAAGGGCACTAGCTTACATTTTGTTAAATGAATAATCAAAAACATATAGATGCCGCTGAACATTAAAGTCTTTGGGCCGGGGTTGCCGGTGGATGCGGTTAAAGTGATATCCCAAGAGTTTAACTAAAAAATACTTTTCATAATAGACAAATTTTACTTGCAAGATTTCCTCCGAACAAATATACGATTATACGATTGGACCGAGCGGTCAAAACGCTCAGATTTTCACCCCGGTGCTGAATTTGCAGTGGGATCTCAATCTATTAGGGAAAGGTAAAAATGTCACACTTACTACCTTCGGTCGACATACGTGACTTTTTTGCTTTGGTTTGAAAAACGTGACTAAAATATCCATATGTGCACACATTATGTTTTCATGCTTTAACCGATGGTATAGTCAAGATAAGTCATAATTTGTTATGGACAAAATGCTGCACTTTATGATGAAAGCAAGCCGCACAGTGATAGTAGGGACCAAACTGAGTGATTTGACCCGCAGCAGCGGAAGTTTCACTCCTTAGGAACAGAGATGGTGCCACTTCTTTAATCAGTATTTTTTTATAAGTAATGTATATAATAAGCTTTCATTTGAGATATTAAACATTGAAATCGGTCTATAACTTTAGCTTGTAGATTTTTTTAAAAATATTTTGTAAAGAAGTGGCGCCATCTCTGTTCCTAAGGAGTGAAACTTCCGCTGCTGCGGGTCAAATCTATCTAGTTTGGTCCCTACTATCACTGTGCAAAGCGGCTTGCTTTCATCACAAAGTGCAGCATCCGGCCAAAAAATGGCCATAACAAGTATGACTAACACACGATCAGCGTGATAAATGCATACGGGTTGACAGTTGAAACAGACTGTCAACTTTAACTTGTAAGGAAAATTCAGTCTCAGCAGTCGACGGGCTGTTTGCTTGCAGTTTTATGGAAACTGCGCAGTTGGAATACAGTCGTTTGTTAAAACCCTAACTTTCGCATTAAGGGGCTACTTCGTCATTCGTAAATCACGCCCCAAACGCGGAGCTAGCTAATAAGCGTGATTTGTAATAAGGGACGCATTTATTGCTCGCGCGCATTAAAGAAAGAGAAAGCTAATACACTACATGCTTGGGGTTTTTTGGCGTAAGCGCCAGATGTAAAAGTACCATGAAATCGAAGATATTATTATGTTTTGTTAACATTTAAGTTAATCACTTAAAAGATAAAGGGAAGGGAACATGTTAACATAATTTAGCCGTTTATTAATCTGTCGTTTCTACAAACTAGACAAAAAACGGGAAATGAAGACGCGTTTTCGGATAACTTTTTTATCGAAGAAGTTTTTATTAAACATGTTTCCGCGTTAATCACTGAATAGGTTATATAGTCAAGAAACACATATCTGAAAACCAGCCTGATTTATATACTAGATTTGACCAAAAATGCGCTACAAAATAGCTTAAATTTTCGATGCATCCCCTTAATACACGTAGATAGCATTGGAAAGTTTGAAACTCCTGGCCACTTCTAACATTTGCATTTTGAACGTTATTAGTTTATGGAATGAAACTGTCCGTTCCACAACCCGATTAAGATTATTATTATAATCTAGTCAATAAACATATATTCTACCTGCTATGAATTATTCTATAACAGTATAACTTGTAAAAGGGTAAATCTACCATTTCCTGCAAATCACATGGCCATAGAAAAAAAGCATGTATTATGTGCCAAATTAGTTTCAAATATTTTTTATGTGATATGTTAGGTACAAAGGTATACTTTACATCTAAAAATATTAAGTATGGATTCTCTCTCAAACCTATACTTATATTATTTAAATATAAGTATATGAAAAACAATAATAACATGCCAAACATTAATTACCGTTCAAAATATAAAAGTATAGGTTTGAGAGAGAATCCATACTTAATATTATAAATGTGAAAGTGTGTCTGTCTGTCTGTCTGTCTTTCTGTCTGTCTGTCTGTCTGTCTGTCTGTCTGTCTGTCTGTCTGTCTGTTACCTCTTCACGCTTAAACCGCTGAAGCGATTGGAGTGAAATTTGGTGTGGAGATAGCTTGAGTCCAGAGGAAGGACATAGGCTACTTTTTATCACGGAAAAATACCCTTATTCACGTTAAATAAGTTTAAGGCGGACAAATCGTACGTTACGCTGGAATGCAAAAACTACATAACAGATTTGCGTAAAGTTCTGCAGTCATATAGCTTAGATATCAGAATAGGACATAGGCTACAACTTTTGAGGGTATTCATTCATAAAAGGGTATTTTTTATCAATAAATGGAAAACATGACCTTTTATTCATTGACGTTTTCTTTTCTTGATAACGAATAAACAATTGGTAACCTAGCAACAGTCATCCTATCAACACAATTAAGCAAGGAACACACCTTTCGTATATGACGTATCATACAAATAAGAGTATTTCTTTATATAGCCGTATAATATCCCGGTGTACATTTTGGATTTGCGATCATCTCTGAATGATAAACATTTTGTTACAAAAATATGGTTTATGAATAAGATAAAAACCATAAAACGAGTTCTTTTTAACAATAAATGGAAAATAATCACTTTTTGTTAACTGAAAATTTTATTCCGAAGAATTTTAAAGAAATAATTGCTTTGAAGCCAATATGACGCGTTAGTACCTGGTTGCGTAACTGGATGGCGTTTGTTGTAATCGCTTTTCGTTCATTATCTAGATAAAAGGACAAGTCCTGACTGATATATCAACGCAGAACCAAAACTACTGAAATTAGAGACTTGAAATTTTTACAGTAGACACTATTTGTAACGTAGGCGAGGTACAAGTAAGGATTTTTGGAAATTTATCCCCTGACGGGGTTAAATTGGGGTTGAAAGTTTGTATTGAATATCTGTAATTATTTGAATTACTGTTATTATATTTCTGATATAAATTCTTCACTTCAAACGAAGAAAACTAATTTCAGCATTTTTGGAAATCCATCCCTTAACGGTGTTAAATTGGGGTTACAAGTTTGTATGGAATATCTGTAATTATTTGAGTAACTGTTAGAATATTTCGCGTATAGACTCTTCATTTAAAACTAAGAAAAACTAATTTCAGCATTCTTGGAAATTCATCCCTGAAAGGGGTGAAATAAGGGACGAAAGTACAATGGCGCGTAAAGGGTGTTGTGAAGCGCTGAATTGAACTTTGAACGATGTTAGAGGGAACGAAGTTATGATGGGTGGAGTCACTATGTTGTTAGCTGGAGACTTTCGTCAGACTTCCGCGGGGAACTCGAGCTGATGAAGTAAAAACTTGCATTAAGGCTTCAGATATTTGGCCTATAATGAAAAAACTCAACCATAAAATAAATATGCGAGTTTACCTCAAGGGCGATATTTCCGGTGGACAATTCACCGACCTTCTTCTTATAGAAGGAAATGGAGAATACCCGAAACTGAGGGAAGGATTACAATTCCATCGGATCTCGCCGTAGTTGTCCGGACCGTTGACGACCGAATCTCTCAAATTTACCCAGATGTTCAAAATCTACACAGCAAGTCCATGGAGTGATTGTGTGAATGAGCGATTCTGAAACCTAAGAACCACCAGGCTTCCGTTATTAATAAAATGTTATTGGAGTCGTTCGAAGGTTCAGAATACGAACGCAAGTCTGTAGACTCGATATGTAGTGGACACAGATGATGGCATTAAACTACCGCGTAGAGTTTTTTAATGCACTTAACCCACCCGGCCTACCTTCGCACATAAGGGGTACTCGAGTAATGTTGTTGCGAAATCTCAATCAGCCGAAGTTGTGCAATCGAACCAGGCTGCGTGTGAAAGCTTTACATAAAAACGTTGTAGAAGCCATCGTTATTACTAGCTGTGCTCAAGGCGAACCTGTGTACATACCCCGGATACCATTTATACCCTCGAAATACCCATTCGAATTTAAATGGGTGCAGCTTCCCCTTAAGGTCTGTTTCGCGATGACGATCAATAAGTCTCAGGATCAGTCACTGAAAACAACAGGAATAGATCTTATGGGGGAGTGTTTCTCGCACGGCCAGTTTTACGTAGCTTGCTTGAGAGCAAGTTCTCCACGCAGCTTGGTCGGATCTGTTAATGTGGTATATATAAAAATACTGCAAAACCTACCTAAAGTTCCATATTATCAATAGTTCAATCTCAATTGTCCAATTACATTTGTATTTTTTTTTCAAATTACAGCTATATAACAAAATTAACGTGACATAACCTATTGACAGACAATCATAGCCTAAACTGCCGACGGTAGGTATACGAGCATTGAAACACATATTCCGTTAGAGATGTTAGTAGAGGCGCTTTAAAGAAGGATTCTTTGAAATTCGAGCTATTAGCGGACGAAGTCGCGGGCAAAAGCAAGTTACTAATATATTACATGCACTAAGTTAAATTTATCCTCTCATATAGATGAAGTATGTATTAGGGAATACACCCATGAAGGTTTAAACACTCATAAATAATTATTATTTACTTTGCACTATAGCAAAATGTTTTGTACAAAAAAAAAACTTCATTACCATAAATTCAATTTGCAACAACAAAATCAGGCAGCAGACGTGCGAAGTGTTTTCTAATCATTGTTCCTCCCAACCCGCGATCCCCGCCTTAGTCGATCGTGAGACAGTCAACAGGGTGAACGTGTACCAATTTTTATAAAAAAAATATTCGTGTCGGAGTTTTGGATTTGGTACGATTTTTTTTCATTACTTGCTTGCTTTTCTTTGAAATGAATGCTTACGCGTTTTATTGTATTGTCGATACTTATATAATCTGCATTAAGTTGGAAACATTACTGAATGAATAATATAAGGATTGCATCTGTTTATAAGGAGTAAATAAACAAAACAAAGGTAAATGAAGTTCATTACCATTCTCATCATTACCATAATTTAACATTTACTATAAGAAGAATGGTAATGAACGTAAAAGAATGGTAATGAATTTCAATCTTAACTGTAACTATTTTATATTGAAGTCCATTACCATTTTTTTTAAGTTCATTACCATTTTGTGCAAGTCGTCCGATTTTTTTTATATTAGTTTTTTTCTATGCCATTTGTAAGAAATAGGAAAAAGAAACACTGTAATATAATTTATTCTTAATTATACGCGGATTTTACCAAGATATGGGCATTTTTTTCATAAGGAATGGTAATGAAGTAAGGAATATGGTAATGATAAAAGATGTTATGGGAATGGAAATTTAATGTTGGCAATGAAGGATTAAAAAAAACGGATATTATAATAAAACATTTTTATATCGTAAATGAAACGAAACTAATGTGTGTTTTGTTAGCAAAGTGTATGATTGAGTCGTGTGTAGCTTAGAATCGCAGGTAAATAACGATTTATACCATTTATCATTTCTCAACTTGAGAGATAAATGGGGTGAAATTAAAGTATTAATACTTTTAAAGAATAAGTACTAAGGCTGATTTACCGATCTCGATAGTGTTACTAATTAGTTTCTTTCCATTTATAATATCCGTATAGTAATATAATATCCGTTTTTTTTTCTTAGACCTTCATTACCAACATCGCATTATCATTCCCACAACATCTTATTGATTCTTAATCCTTCATTACCATATTCCGCACTACATTACCATTCCTTTTAAAAAAAAGAATTGCCAATATCTCGCTAAAATCTGCGTATAATTAAGAATAAAAATTATATTACAGAGTTGCTTATTCCTATTTCATACCAATGGCATATAAAAAAAAACAAAAACAAAATTTTCCCCCAAATTCGCCCGATTTGCACGAAATGGTAAAATGACCCAAAAACAGTGCTGCCTTATTAGCTTTTTAATTTATACCACTCGTTTTCAAGTTTAATTATTTTTGGTGCTTACTTTTGAAATGGGACTTGGGATATATATATATATATATGACCAGTACTAGCTTCTGCCCGCGACTTCGTCCGCCTTAAATTCGGTTATCGCGGATAAGGGTATTCTTCCGGGATAAAAAGTAGCCTATGTCCTTCCCCGGAACTCAAACTATCTCCATACCAAATTTCATCCAAATCGGTTCAGCGGTTTAAGCGTGAAGAGGTAACAGACAGACAGACAGACCGACAGACAGACACACTTTCGCATTTATAATATTGGTATGGATTATTTAGATAGCTTTTCTTCTTTTTAACCCCCATCGCAAAACGGGTATAAGTTCCACGTGTCTCAGATTTTATATCAATGTGTCTGTCCGTGATATTTGTAGGATGAACCGATTTTGATTTAGTATTATTTTTAAAGTGACTTGATCGTAAAAAAAAGTAAAAATTGCAGGAGTAAGTACTGAATCTTTTATTCACTACTTGGCCCTACCAACGACCTCTTCAACTCAATATTTAGTGAGTGGGCAGTCAAGGCGCTCTGCCAACACTCTCAGCATACCGTTGCTGCTGCCTCGAATCCGCTTCAGCATTGAGGCTATACTTTTCCAGTGAATGGCAAAAGATGGCCGTCCAAGCTTCGGGAAACATGCCTGATGCACTGCAGTGCTTTGGCAGCTTCAACAGCACTCTGACGTACTCACGTTGTTGTACTGAACAGGCAGGCATGGGTTTAAAGATCATCAGCTTTTCTCTAAGCGTGTATAGTATCAAAATTGGAATGCAGTACGCATTTCAATTATATGAAAATGATATTGCCCTCATTTCTAGCACATGACCGCACATTGCGTGCGTAGAATGAACATTGCAATCCTGGACTCCCTAGTTAGAAGAGATCAAGGGGATTAGTAAATCAAAGAGACTTAGTCCCTTTTTGATCACGACATCGAAATTTCCGTGATTAACCCTAATCGTGACTAAATTGATGTCTGTGTCGAATTATCACATAATGCGTAGGTTTAGATTTATTGTGATAGCTCTTTAGGAGCCTGAAATTGAAGGTTTGTCCTTACTAATATAAAAAAGGAAGTTGTATGCTGGGTTTTTTTGTTCTGTTAACGTTGTTCATCGACATGATTTTAGCCCCTTATAAAAAGAGGGGCGTTATAAGTTTGATTTATCTGTGTATCTGTTCAAATTAAACCAAATATTTATTCGTCCATCATTGGTATAATACATGATGTTAATAGATAAGATAGTTGTTGGTATGTGGTGCCCCGAGAGGCATACTTTAGTAGCAAGCCTCGCCCGCTTATTTGGCAGACTACATGTTACATTAAAATACTAAAAAACTGCTTGCCTGTGTACCTCATTAACTATTAGAACGGTTGGACCGATTTCAATTTAGTTTTTTTTCGTTTGAAAGTTGACTTCATCGAGAGTGTATTTAGTTGTGATTAAAGTCGATTAAGTTATTAAAAATATCGGCGTTGTTCAATGTATTGGGGTTTTATATCCATTAAATTTGTATGATCTTGTTCTTATTATAATTTAATCTGAAACCTATAACACCTACATTAATGATTCTACGACCGTTGAAACGCTGTCAGTCCGCTGGTTGCATTACCTATTTACCCTTAGATTCGCATTGTCAGTTTTTTTGTACAAGTTCAGAAATAATCCTTCCAAATAAATCCTTCAAAATAACGGAAAATTTTAATTGAACCCACTGGAAAACGATTAATAATGCGAGTAGCAGACTGATAGCAGTTGAAATGATTGTAGAATCACCCATAATCAGCTTTTCTCTTAATCTGTCGAGGGTTATCAGTCCACCGATTACTCGTATTAATAGAAATAGAACATGTGAAAAACATACTCAAAATTAATAGAAGCTGAAAATATATAAAGAAATACAAGCAAGTTAAAAAGAAGTTAATGTTAAGGCCGAGCCACACCCGATGCGTGTGCGTGACATGCACGTAGACTTGTGCGTGGCGTGCGCGTTGTAAAGTACGAATCTTCATAAGAAGTGACACATCGCTACGTACGCACACGTCACGCATTTGTTGGAGCTCGGCCTTATAACAGCTCGGTTCTCAAGTCATTAGAGATTGTTTTATTACAAGTAATGGTTTCATCCCATCAGTTGGGCTGTACGATTGTATGTCACTTGTATTTAGAAAATCCACTTTAACAGCAAAATTATTTTTGTCCGTGCCTAGATTTTTATATTACATTATTCAAAATGCCTAATTGTCTCGCGCAGTCATTTAAAATCCTTTTAAGGTACCGTAACGCATACTTAATCCGGTTAAAATGAGACTTTAATGTTATTCCAGTAACGTATGAAGAATATAAATAAGCAAATGTTACTAATGAGTTTTTACGTATGGTACAAATGAAAGAAGAGAAGCGGAGTTTTATCAGTCTATCTGTCTGTCATAGAGGGCTTTAAGGCTTTAATAACAGATATAAACATTATATTTTTACAGTATTGTGCGGCCGCTAGTACAACAAAATAAAATAAAGAATAAGTTAATGTTTTCTGTTATTTAAAAATAGCCCGGGAAAATCGGTTCAGATTTAAATAAATGTATAAAATTGTGATATCGGAAAAATGTGTTCCTATGCAAGCCATTTGCGGTAAGGCACTAAACTTAACCCAATGTGTAGAATCAGACATTTGTAAGCCTTGAGCTTTAAGTTTTTAAATTGCGTAAAATTGAGGACGAACGAGGCATTCGCGACGAGGCACTTGGCATAGCTTGTTAAATTACCTGGTTAAAGTAGAACTTGTATCAACAAGTTCACTTGTTCATCAGAATGTGTCATTTGCGGTGCCGTTGAGGAAGAACGAGGCATTCGTGACGAGGCATTGGCATTTTGTTAAAATTACCTGGTAAAAGTAGAACTTGTTGATGAATGTGTCATTGCCGGTGCCATTGAGGAAGAACGAGGCATTCGCGACGAGGCATTCGGGGCACTCCAAGTCCTCCATGACGATGTCACATCTTGTCAATGTACCTGTAGCAAATAAATAACATATTTAGTAACTAATGAAAATAAATACAAATATCATATCGAGTAAGATTATAATACAGGTAAACGACACTGCTCAAATACTTAGCGCATTTTTATCAAATTCTATTTGTTTCATTTTGTAAATGATTTGGTTTAATCGTTTATATCTAAAATATGCATTTTTTATGTTTATCTTCATTAATTTTTATCCACGGACCTACTAATGTAGTGTAACAGTAAAATAAGGTCCTTACATATGAAATTGGCCTTTGGCGAACTGGCAACTTTGGTTCAAAATATGTGGCGTTCGGCTAGGAATTCCAAATTCTAATTTATTCCAAATTTAAGACCATGTATTTTGTGTTCGCATTTCGAAATTTATTTGTCATCGCGTCATTTGTTTTTCTTTCACATCGTTCTGTTCACAATATAGAGAACTTAAAATATCGCTATATTTACGAATATGAGTTTCACCTCGGCACCAGTGCTGCAGAAACGACTCGTAGGATTAACAATGCGTATGGGGAAGTTACTGCAAAAGAAAATACGGTGCGTTATTGGTTCCAACGTTTCCGTTCTAGAAATTTTGACCTACAGAACGAGCCCCGTGGACGGCCGGAGACACAAGTTGACAACGAAGAATTAAAAGCAATTGTGGAAGTAGATCCATCGCAAACTACGTCCGAGTTAGCGGCAGGCTTTGGTGTGAGCGATAAAACCATTTTGATTCACATGAAACAAATTGGAAAAGCGAAAAAAACTTGAAAAATGGGTCAATCGATCTAGCCTACTGCTGCTTCAGGACAACGCTCGACCACATACGGCACGTTTGACGACCGCAAAACTAAGGGAGCTGCGACTCAAATGTCTTCGACATCCACCATGCTCTCCGGACCTTGCTCCAACTGATTACCATTTTTTTCGGAATTTGGACAACGTCATGCAAGGAAAAAAAATTCAATTCTCACGAGGCTGTCCAAACGGCCTTCAAAGATTTTATTGATTCTCGCTCACACATTTTTTTAGTAAAGGAATCAATGAACTACCTTCAAGATGGCAAAAGTGCATAGATTAGCCATGGTACATACTTTGACTAAGTAAAAAAATAGTAACTCGTCAGCCAATCCGATTTGTGTTTTCGGGGTGTTTAGGCGGCAATCTTACGACAAATGTTTTTATGAGATAAATGTTCGTCATTCTTACAGAGTACTTTATTATACACTGAGATTCTGATTATTGCTCTTGCAGTGGACAGTTGTATAAAGATACTCGTAGTGATTAAAGTCATTATTTAATTGTTTTTTTAATTAAAATTATATTGTTGGTGGTTTAAGGTTATAGTCGAATTATAAACCAGTGAGTGTGTTTAATTCATAAAAATGTATGGACTGATTTGGATTTAGTGCTTTGTTTGTTTTAGCAATAGTTAAGAAAATTGGCTTGGCCCTTTGGAACCTATATCAGCTTTTTTATGAATGTGTCTGGTTTTTATCCGTTCCACGAATACTTATACATTTTAATTAATATATGTTTCGTGTCGAAATAACTGTTTTAAATACAACTCCAAGTTGTAAAAATAATCTCGGGAGTAAGTTCCAATTTTATTACTGCTCTATCCACAGTTACGGTCATTAAAACTGCCTAATTTATTTATTTTTAGACCCTGACTTTCAATTGGATAGGTATAGGAATAACGGGATAGGAAGGAACGCAAACCCATAAATGGGAATGACATTCGCGGCCACTGAGAGTTGAGTTAAGACGCCGTGCGCAAGGCACAAGGACTACAGAGACCGGTTCAATCCCACTTGGGGCGTGGGAGAGAGAGAGAGAGAGAGAGAAAATTGGTCATAGGAAAAAAAAACTACGGGCTGATCTTCTTCGCCTGCGAGGTGCCTAAAGTTATTTAATTAGTATATATTAATTATTACAAAGATCCTAAACAGAGACCATGGCTGAAAGAAATTAGCGACTTAATGGCAGCTCCAACTCTAATAATAGGCCACACATCAAATAGATTAGGTAACATCAACGTCAAAGATATACTTACTAAGTATCCAGAGCTATTTACATCAAGATGATAGTAAGCCTTATTAATGAAGACATTATGTCATATAATTTTGGAGAAAAATGATTTTTTTCTAAGTGAAAGAATGATCGTGTCTGTGTCCAGCCGTCTGTGTAGGCTTTTGTTGAATTTTATGTAGCAATAAAAGGATTGCGTAAAAACTTTCTATGCCTAGAGTAGTAGGGGAGGGTGGGGAGCAGTGAATCCTTGTGGAAAAATGGACCTATATTAGAGCAGTAATGGATTCACATATCTGTCTTATTTGCATTTTGGCCGACTACCATCTTCTTTACACTGTAAAAGCGTTTTCACATTATCCGATCCAATATCGGTATCGAACGCCGAACGCATGTGTGAGAAAGAGGTGTACGATCTTGCATTTCCTTCTGACCCGTGTGTTCGGGCGTCCGAAACCGATATCCAGCATTATGCTGAGGTGGGACCATTTCGAGGCATAGTTGTACTGGTTTTTTTTTGTAATTTGTTTATTATTTTTGTCTATGCGTATAAATAAATTTATTTTCTTTCTTCTTCCTTTTTTTCATATCGGATCGAATAATGTGAAAACTCTTATATGGTCACCGCATGTTGCTTGCAGCGGTCGACTTAATGTAATTTCCGCTGCATTATGATGTTGAATTGTATTTCAAATTTTTTTTCTTACTTTCATTATAACAATATTCTGCCTCTATTAGTTACATGAAATAGAAGCCTCGAATCCTAGTACGAAATGCAACTTATTCAATTATCTTTGATGGATTCCGTTACTGCATAAATCGTTTGCTTGATTAGATATCGATCAAATTAATTAATATTCTGCGTTACCTCGTATATTGACATTTCCTATCCCTATTGGTTCAGGGGAGCGGCGAATAGTGTAGTTTAACTTGAGTGTGTAACTTAGGTATTACTAATTGAGTAATACGCTACATTTGACTGGTTTGAGACAATTATTATGAGCCAATTATATATCTGAATATCAAAATGGTCATAGCACGCTAACTGGCCCGATCCTGGGCATCTCTAACCAAGTCTACTACCAGCACATTCTTTCATCTTTACTATTATTAGAATTGTAAAAATTTTATGTCTGTACGGATAAAAATATTTAAAAAAAGAGTGTCGGTAATACGGACGAAGAAGACGGAAAAAATAATTGTATGTGTCGTTGCGGCTTCATCACACCAACACGGATTTCAGCCATTTTTAGGGTTCCGTACCAAAAAGGTACAAAAGGAACCCTTATGGTGCGACCTCTGTCTGTCTGTCTGTCTGTATGTCTGTCTGTCTGTCTGTCTGTCTGTCTGTCTGTCTGTCCGTCTGTCTTTCTGTCTGTCTGTCCGACTATTAAAGGCGCCATATCTCAAAAACTACATATGCTAACTATTTGAAATTTGGAATATTTATAGACATGGTCAGCCCACATATATTGCACAGGAAATATATTTTTATTTTCTAATAAAACGACGAATATGAGGGGGGTATAAATTAAAAGTCTAGCTACAGGGTCAAATGGGGTATCATTTGAAAGGGCTGCAAATTTTTGAACAATTTTTTGAATTATTTTATTGTGATTACTTTTTGTTTTATTGACAAAATGTGAAAAAAAACACCATTCTTTTCTTATTCTTTATCTCCGCAGTTTACAAAGCGAAAATTTTGACATTTTCACAATTTGTATAAATAACTCTAACTAGTTAGCTATTATTTTTTTTATAATTTGCAAAAAATCTATTTGAACAACCCGGTTGCGTTAAGTTTGCACCTTTTTTTGTATGCAATACTATAGATATCAGGTGCAAACTAAACTCAACCGGTACAGGGTAATAAAGTAAGCACAAAGTAAGGGTATCTAAAAATCTGTACGGAACCCTCGGTGCGCGAGTCCGACTCACACTTGCCCGGTTTTATTTATACGCGGGTCGCTGGTCATCCACAGATAGTTATAGAATACCATTTACCCGATTACACTGAAAAAAAAGGGTTCTAATTTTTTCTTCTCCGCTGACGAAGATGCGGGCAACTTTTAGTATTTAAATAAAAAAAGGATTATATCGCGTATTTCGTGTTTCGGATGTTTTTGTGTAATTTTTTTCTTCATATTTTTTGTCCATTAGCCAAGTGTAACCAACGTGGCTCCGGCTGCTCTACGTTTGGAACCGGTCTATATTAGCTCTCAGACCTACTGATATGACTAGCCCACAGCCTATATCGACTGCTTTTTATAAGGCGTCCGCTTTTGGTGAGTTTCCTGTATATTCGCGTGCAGTGGGCGACCCGCCATACGCAGCGCTGCTCAATGAATATTCGTACAGGGAACGGCACCCAGAACCCTGCGCCAGGCGAGCTCAACGCAGCGATCGCACTAGACTTCATTTAATTATTCTTAAAATATATCGTTAGTTAATATATTTTTCTACCTTCACTTGTTTTTATTCATTTCAATTCCGCCACCCAAAGGGGATCTGGATACCGCTTTGAAGCGGTATCGTCGACGTGTATAGGCTTAGTTATAAGGCTTCTTTTCTTTTTTTGAGACGTAATAAAAAAATATTCGGTTCTGGTATTCAAAGACAAATTCAACTTCAAACTAAAGCGTTCCTAAAAACTTATCTTCCAAGTTTTATAAATTCTTGTATCTAAAATTGTATCAAAATTCATAAGTTTACAAAAAAATTATGAAACAACTTAAGAGACGAACATCTTATAAAAACCCTAGGATGGCTGCAACTTAGTTCGCGGAGGAGAAAGAGACATTGCCCCTTTTTTCTTCAGTGTAGTCTGATAAAAAGTATCCTTTAACCATATAGCTACCCGTGTGCCAAAACTAATTGAAATCCTTTAAGCCTATTTTGCGTTTTGCGTACCACAATGGTGTCGTATACAAACATCCAAAAAAAAACAAAGAAGATAAATCCGAATCAGGGTCTTCTAAATAGTCCGTTACAATTGTTACTTTTTTAATATCTTCGATGTAGAGACATTTCATTTTTACAACTTTATAATAGTACCTATATATACCATTTCATATCATATAGCGTTTGAGAATGAAAAGGCGACTCGCGTCGGTGTCCCACGAGCGTTATCAGACGGTTAAATCGGCTATCTCTAGGTGACAATTTATTAAAATCGACTCTTCGCAGGCGAGAGTAAATGAACGTTGTTTTAAGTTCACTCCTTTTGCAAGTTTGCAAGTGAGGGGGCGTGCTGGGCATTTTCAAAAGCTTGCAAGAGCACCTACATGAACTTAATTTAAATTAGTAACTTGTAACACTTTACAACAACGCAACGTAACTTTACGAGCAACGTAGACTGGATGTAGATCTGGATGCGTTTCTCAACAACTGGCCGGAGATAGCATCTGATAGGGAGTCGTAGAGATCTAAGAGCCTTTACCCAGCAGTGGGATACTAAAATAGGCTAATAAAAAAAATAAAAATAAAACTTTCACTACCGGGAGCCCGCTAGGCGGGCGCTATGCTCGTAGTAAGTTTTCACTTCTTACGCATTTTTCCTCATTATCAACATCGGGCATAGCGTAGCGTTTCAAAAATCTCGGTCCTGAATATCCTAAGTTTCTTTGACTTAAATTGGAACTAAACACGAATAAAACTCAATGAAATATGTTACGTTCTGAAATGGAAATTTCAGGGATACTGTTTTTAGTTTATTATAATTCGGGTTGGAAATTGCAAGCGATTCCTCAGAAAAACTCAAAAGTCAATTTTTATACCAGTTGTGTTAAAGTTTGAGAGCCCTGTAACAGTTTGTATAACATCTATACCATTATAAAGTTGTAAAAACGAAATTATAATTGTGTCTGTATATTGTAGGTTTTATACCTACAATATACAGACAAGTTAAAAAGTATTTGGAGGTCAGTGAATTTTCAGATATATGTAGGCTTCAGCGCGCCAAAACGGCTAAACCGATTTCAACTAGTTTTGGTTCACGGGTGCTGTGTCATCCACAGATGCTAATATATCCGACCACGATGTAGAAAAAAGAGAGTTTATATTTTTTTTCTCCTACGGTGAGGACTTCTAATCTAGGTATACTATTATAAAGTTGTAAAAATAAAATGTCTGTACATTGAAAATATATTCAAAAAATATATTGTTACGGACTATTTGGAGGACAATCAATCAAAAACTATTTTTTTTTGTCTTTTTGTATGTTTGTATGTATCGTTGTGGCTTCATCACGCTAAATCGGCTAAACGGATTTTAACTTTTTTTGGTAAACGGGTAGTTTTGGGTATCTCCAGATGGTTAAAGGATACATTTCATCCGACTATGCTAATGTAAAAAGAGGGATTATGACTTTTTCTCCTCCGTGAACGAAGTTGCAGGCGCCATCTAGTTAGTAATAAAGTTTCAAAAATCGCATGGTTCAGTCCAAGAATTGAACCTGTCTCTCATTTCGATCATGGTTCTAAAACACTTTGTACTTTTCTACCGAGAGTCGACAAATAAAAAACAAAGGCACAACGACGGGTTCAAAACAGTCGCGAACATATTCAAGTCAGGCTTATTAAATTTTCCACATCAATTGGTTTTCTGTTGAGTAGAATTTTACTTAACAAGTCACGTTAGGTGGAGTTTTTTAAAAATCGACGTTTAATGTCGGCTGCAGCTGCTAGTTCCAATATATTTGCATTTTACGAACATTAGTTCACAGTTGGCTGCGAAGTCCTATAAAGGTTATATAGTAGGGGCATAATGTGCAATTTATTGAGCGCTTTACCTATTTGGCTTTCCAATAACGAAAAGTTTAATTTTGCGCTCTTGAAATGTAAGCATTGGAATATTAACGGGGATAAAAAGATTTTTGAATACTATTTTACCAAAATGATTGATACGAGCCACGTTTTGTAACATTATAGGCGTGATTAATGTGATAGGTTTTTTGTATTCAAGTCATCCCTTCGTCATTTTGGGGTATTTTAGGGACTTTATCTAATATTTCTAAGAAGTAACGTGTAAGATGTAAGGCACCTAAGAACCGTATCAGAAAGAAAGTAGACAATTTTAGGCATCTTTAAAAAGTGAAACGTACATGATAGGCATTTCTTTTTTTTAATACTGGACTACATTCTTGTCTATAATTCCATATAAATAAGCAGTTGATTTTTAGTGAAACCGTCAAAATGGGACGAAATTAGCTAACAAGTTCGTAAAAACATTTTGGACGAATTCTACAAACTAAAAGGTATGACATTAAAGACATTTAGTAGCTTCTGTACTCTGAAAAATGTTTGAACGTTTGTTTTTAAAAACGAAATAAAAGTAAAGAGAAATTCATTTTGGAATCAGTCCTTGAGACACAATTTTTACCCAGTTTCAAAGTACCTACTTATACTTGGTGATTTTGGGGTTATGAGCGGGATTGAAAGGGGTTATGAGGAGGACCACACTGAGCAAATTTTACTTTGCGGCCAACTGTGAAATCGTAAAAAAATTTGCTAATGAAGAGTTAATTTTTAAGTCTTCTTCTTTGTCGTCACACTCTTGGCAGAGTGGTCGTGGTCGTCACATCAGGGTTTGTGGCTTGCTTCACAATCCGTCACCATTCTTCTCGTACTGTAGCTTTTCTCGTACATTCGTGGAGTGGACCATTGAGTGCAGTTTTAACTTGGTCGGTCCAACGCATTGGTGACCTGCCGCGCGCTCTTGTGCCTTCAACTTTCAACTTTTCCCTGCACTTCAAGTCGCTCCACAGATGTCTCGTCTCGACGTGTGATATCTCCAAAGAAAGTAAGAATGCGACTGGCAATTTTATAAAAAAAAAAATTTAACTAATTATTTTAGCTAAATTAATCCAAAAACGCCAAGTTACGAAAAAGCTTACTTTTTCATTTATTTCAGTAGAGATATTTCTATGGGGCATTTTTAACGCCTCAGTAAACACATCATATTTTTATTACTATCACTAGTCAATGGATAAACTTCGAAGCGCTTTGTTTCTTTCATATCCTTATAAAAAAAGTGAGTGACAAGAACAGGCCAATTCGAATTTCGATGACGCGTTCGGATACTCATAAAATCAGGTTTCATTGGTATAACCTATTGATTTTTTTTGCTCAATATTTCCTATAAGGTTAACAAATACCTATTAGGCTATTATGAATATACATAGTCAGTTTATATATATTTATCTTTATCGGTAATGTATATTTGAAAGTATACCGAAATTGTCCTGCAGGGCCGTTCACACAATTATTAAGTTGTAATAATTAAATGTGTGTACATTGAAGATATTTAAAAAAAAATAGTAATGTGGACTATTTGAAGGACCGTCACATTCAATATTTCTTATATGTTTGTACCTCTATACATATTTGCGGCTTCATCTTGTCAAAGCGGCTGAAAAGATTTTGTTCATAATATTTTCTTCTGTTTCCGCGATTATTACTCATTGAAATAAAACAATTTAACGGATTATATCGCGTATATTATCTCATTTTAGAGAGATTTTGTTCAACCATTTATTGTACACGGCTAGCTGGTCATCCACAGATGGCTATAAAATACTTTTTATCCGATTTACGCTGATGAAAAAAGAGAGCTATGATTTTTCTCCTCTGCTGACAAGCTTAGTTTTACTTTTATCACTTACTGAAATTCTTAGTAGCTAACTTTCCCAAACTTTTATCAACATGTAATTAAAAAACTTATTTTCTGACAACTAGTTTATACCTACTTCATTTTTAGCCTTTGTCGTGAACATCTTCATTGTTTCAGATCGTTTGTCTCTAATTATCTTGTTTATTTTCTAATTTTGCATTTTGTGTAAGTACTTACTCATTAAAAGAAAATTACTAGAGTCTGGCTACTGAAATATTACCCAAATTTTTGGCGCGTAATTCAAAAAATCTTCGGCTGGTCACATTTTGTGAAGTAGGAATTATAGTTTTGATATTAGAAAATATTTTTAATTTTCTGTGCACACGTAAGGTACGGTCGAGGTCAAAGATATATTTACAATTGAGAGTTCCAAAAATATCTTTACACTTAAATAAGTTTACACACAGTATGACAAATACTTGCTTACAAAGCATGTGACAGTTTCATCTTTTCACTCAATACTCCATAGTTATGTTTACAACCTTTCTTTCATAAAATCATTGTCACACTTTGTAACAAATATATATTTACATTACATGGTACAGAAAAATATTTCCTATCAATGAGCCATAGATAAATATTTACATTAAAAGCAACACTTGAAACTTTACGTTCAACCGTACATTTTTTTACTTACACCTCTTGCTACATAAATATCTTTACAGTCTGATTTAAACCGCCGTTCTTATAAAAAAAAATACTATCACCGAAAATAGTACCATATTGTCAAATAATCTATAGGTCAAAGAGTTTTTGGGCGTGACGTCAGTGATGTGTCAATTGTTTGTAGTGTGTGATATTACTTTCAATATTTTTGATTTTACAAGGTCTCGCGAAATTCACTTGAGGAATGTACAGGGTGTCACAAAAATATCCTTGTAACCACTAAAAGTAACATATAGGATCAAATCATGATTATAAGAAAATGATTTTTTTTTCAAGAAATCATTATTCATTATTATTGTATAATATAAAATAAAGTCGTAAAATCGTGTTAGTAACTCAAGAATGCACAGATCTTTTTGATTTTTTTCGCCGGGAGTAGCAAAAAAAAATGCATAATGTATTTGTTTTTATTTATACTAAGGCAGAACTAAGAGTTTTCCGGATAAGCATATATCATACATTATTGTGTGGTACTCGCCGAAATTGCAAAATATCCGTACAAACTAATGTTTATTAAAAAATATTGTAGTAGGTATCTTTTCTAGAATCCCCTGTATATTAAAGCAATATACAATTATTTAAAGACGATGTTGGTCCATCCACTTGAAAACTATTATGTCACTAGACAGACACATAGACACACACACACACACACACTTAAGAAATATAGGACGCAAATGATGAAAATAAAGGAAGACCCATTTCATATGACATGACAAGTCAATGTCAATATACAAATTAAGAACGGTTCAATCAACCTGTAAACATTTAGCAATAGGTGTGAGTATAAAAATGTATGTTTGAACGTAAAGTTTCAAGTGTCACTTCTAATGTAAACATATTTATGGCACATTGAAAGGAAATATTATTCGGTAACATGCAATGTAAACTAATATTTGTCACAATGTGTGAAAATTTGTCTATGGAAGAAAGATTGCTAACATAACTTTGGCGCATTGAGTGTAAAAATTTAAATGTCATGTACATTGTAAGCATATATTTGTCATGCTGTGTGTAAACTTATTTAAATGTAAAGATATTTTTGGAACTTTCAATTGTAAATATATCTTTGACCTTGACTGTACCTCAACCTAAGGAAATAAGTATATAAAATATACGTTGACCGCGTTGACGTGCACTCAAAGTCAATGTACAGTACAGTGAACGACAAACACATATGTTTACACTTTCTTATCATATACCATTTTAACAAGGCGAAAAATAAATAAGATCTAGCTCGATAATACCTTAATAATAATCCATCACCAATGTCTGTGGTTAGGTTAAGTAGGTATAGACATGGGTTACGTTAAAGTAATGTTGCACCGGCACCATGGGCCAAGTGGGGGATTCTATCGACACGCTCGTCGCTCATATATAGACATTTTTGGCCAAGATATTTTTATATCAAATTACTACTGACCAGTCCGCAGATTTCTACTAAATATTGATTTTAAGTAACTCCTTACTTGCCAATGTTTTGATTTTATTGATATTTTCTAGAACTTCTAGTTTATCAGTTTCTTTACACATTTTGTTCTGTGTATGAGATTCAGGTATTAATAAATGCACATACCTAATCATAGTTATAGGCAAATTTTAGAACTAGTACATAAAGTATCAAAATATTTATAGAGCACCAACCTACTAAACTGACAACCGACTTTTAGCCGTTTTTTAAATCATAGACAATTGGTGATACCACAAGGAAATATCTGTCAACAAGATTTGGCTAGCCAGACTCTATAATGAGATGATGGTGCTGAAACTGTAGCGTACGTAGCCACAAAAACACTCAAAAACCAATTGAAAAAGCTGCGTTAAGTATTTCAACGATATCTGAAATTTTTATAATCTATAAAATTTCGTGTTCTTTAAGCTATTTTCTTAAAATCCTTAATAATGTTTATTTATATATTTTTTCACCTCAGCAGTGATTTGTAGCGTAACAGAAAATATATATAACAAGAATTTGATTCCTACAACATTTTTTAAACAACAACAACAAAACCTATGTGCCACACGAGACCAAAGTTTTTTTTGTATCTCGTACCGTTGAATCACTCGCTACGCTCAGGTTGTTGAATCCTCCAGTGCTGATTGTTGAATCCTTCGCTTGCTCGGGATTCAATAATCAGCACTGGTAGCAAAAAAGCAACTTCCTCTCTCTCTTGTCGCACAAATTACTATTTCTATCTGGGCTATAGTTAGATGCCTGGCTTATTTATATCAAGAGCGTCCTATAAAGGTTTTTTCAACACACTTGCTCGTAAAGTGGCTCTTATTACACCGTTTTTATGGCTGTAATCCAGTCCATTATACACGCGAGTTATTAACATTGCATAATCGCACTAGTGTCTTTCAATTACAGTTTTTTTTTAAACTTCAGCAAATAGGTTTTAGGTACAAAAAACATTTGATGAAACAGTTATTTTTATAAATCTAAGCTGGTACTTGTAAAAAACAATTAATTTTAATAAATTATAAAGTTTTCTAAACAAAATAAGATGTTGATTGTATTAAATTGATATAATTATTCGGTTTATTATATTATTCATGTTTGGCTGATTGGAACATAAGCCTATGAACATTGACATATTTAATATTTACAAATGTTACATATTGAAGTATGATTATTTTTTAACAATTACAATATTGTGTAAATCGTTTCAAGCAATGATATTTAAAATATAATCATTATGTAAGTAGGTAAATTTGAGGTACTAATGACGGATTAATGTAAAATTTACGACTACAGCATTGGTTAAGCACGTATAACCTAGACGAAATTTTAAGTAAGGTACGATTGTTTTTTTTTGCTTTTTCCTCGCAAGTGTGTTGAAAAACGTGGTATGAAACTCGTGTGCATTGGTCATTACACTCTCGGCTTTATACAGCACTCGTCTACGACTCGTGCTGCAAGATATAGCCTCGAGTGTAATTACCAACGTACCACACTCGTATCATAATGTACTATTTTAAACGCTTGAAAGCACTTTCGTAAGCCATTTTAACGTTATAATGTGAGTGTATATTTTCAAGAAGATATTTACGTGCTCTAGCTAGATGACAAAAATCAAACAATTATACAAACTTGTAGGTATTTATTTCACCTGTTACCTATTCTATAAACTGCTTAGTTTAGGACGAGGTCAATTTTTCTCTGATATTTATAGTAAATAAAACAGCATTTATTTTATATGTTTGTCAAGATTCTATTATTCTTAAGAGTCCAGGCCTTTGTCTAAGATCTTAATGACCGTGCAAAGTTGGAAAATTAAGTTTCTATTGTTCATTAATTATGGATACCTTTTTAGTTTTAAGTATAATGGACTTGATGGAGACGTAACTTTTACATAATTTATTTATGTCTTCAGATTTCGTATTGTGATTTGTTCAAATAATATTGAAATCACATTTCACTAGTTTTAATGACGTTCTGATTATTTTGCTTTTAAAGTTACAAGTAACTTGAATATTAAATTTTATTAACTGATTTTATAATTCACTGGTATTTTATCTCCAAATGCCAAAAATATTTATCGAAAATTAAACAGTATTTAAACATACTTGCTCGTAAAGAAGTTTTATCACACCGTTTTATGGCTGCCGTTGACTGATCGTTTTTTCAACGTCAGAAAACAGGTTATTTTAATAAATCGAACGTGGTAGGTACTTATAAAAAGAATACATTTTTAATAAATTATTATTTTTTCTGAAGAAAATAACATTTATTTGTATCAAATTTATATAATTATTCGGATTATTCTATTATGAATGTTTGGTTGATTGGCGAATTAAGTAGCCTTTATTTGCATCATCGCTCTTGCGCGTGCATAGACAAATGCACCGGCCACAGTGCCCCATTTAGATTTTATTTGACATCCATACTATTATAAAGTTGTAAAAATTTAATGTCCTTACATTGAAGATATTTACAGAAAATGATTGTAACGGTCTATTTGCAGGTCGCTGAATCAATGGTCAAAGTTGCAAAATATGCGAACTTTAAATTTAACAATTTTAAATAGTCAGGACCCATAAGAATCCTAGATCGGCGCAAAACTTTCAACCATGAGTCCCTCATGTTTAAAATCGTTATGTTCCACATTAGGTTTTTTTATTTGTTTTATGTGAGTATCGATCATGAAACCTATTCATTGTTACTTTAGAAAAAATTGGGGTACTGCATGTTCTTTTTGTTTTTTTTCACGCACTCACTTTTTTTATAACTTTTATGGATAATTTTTACTACAATAATATATATATATATATATATAATAAAGTACGTGATATACATCTTGATAACTCTTCTATACCATTGTCATTAAAATTATCAACATAGTCATATTCATATGTGCTCAAACCTATAATTAGGGCAATATTAGCATGGCACTTTATCGACAACAATACCTGGGCATGTTCAGCCATATCGTATAATGGCATAATTTGATTCTAGCGTTTTAGATTAACATAATAATGGGTAATCATAATTTTAGGTCATATAAGTATTAATTTTAAACAGTGTCAAAGTTTGCGACTCCGCTTTACGTATAGTAAACGGTTTTGGTTGATTTTCTTATACTACAGTCCTAATCTATAGTATTATCAAGGACCATTAAAACAAGAGGACTGACACTTGCCATACTTTCCATCTTTTTTTAATAACTGTTCACTCTTGCAAAGTTGAATAATTGTAAAAAATAATTCTTATACATAAATGGCGTTGTAGGTACTTATCCGGGAACGGCTTTTTGTATGAAGATGGTCAGTCCGCTTGTTTTAATGGTCCTTGCTATTATAAAGTTGTAAAAATGTAATGTACATTGGACATATTTTCAAATAAATTATTGTAGCGGACTATTTGAAGGTCACCGGTATATATATATTTTTAATTTTTTGTATGTGTCGTTGCGGGTTGATCACGCCAAATCGGCTGAATGGATTTCAACTATTTTTGGTACACGTGTAGCTAGGGGTCTCCAGATGGTTATAGGATACGTTTTGGCAGACTACGCTGAAGAAAAAATGAGGGTTATGATTTTTTTGTCATCCGCGGACGAAGTTGGGCACCTAGTCTTAATATTATGTGAAAGTTTGGAGATATGGATGGATGTACGTTCCACTTAATCTCAAAAACTAGTGGACTAATTTTTATGAAACTTTCCAGTTATGTACCTTACATATCAGAATAGGACATAGGCTATAATGTATATCATATTTCGTCCCTTTTAGGGACGAAAAAGGGGATGAAACTTTGTATGAAAACAAATATTTTTTATAAGCTAGGACTTTGAAATCTTTGTAAATAATGCTTAACATTTAAATTAGTAAAATATTATAACTACGAAAGTGTGTCTGTCTATCTGTCTGTCTGTTGTTGTTTAAGTGTGAAGAGGTTTTCACGCTTAAACTGCTCAACTGATTTAAATGAAATTTGGTAGAGCTATTTGACTTTTGGGGAAGGACGTAAGCTACTTTTTATCCCGGAAAAAAACACTTGTATCCGCAATAAATGAATCTAAAGCGGACGGAGTCGCGGGCAGAAGCTAGTTTTCTATAATAGAATAATGGTATGCCCAACTCAACACATCTCGTTCTCAGCATCAACTTGAACTACGTTAGGTACCTACTAAATTTTATTAGTCAAGTAGTGCTATCTTATACTAAATAGTTAGTAAAAAACTCAAGTGTAGAATCAACTAAAGCCAAATATCACGATATTCTGTTAGTTTTAACGGCTGATTTCGCTTCCGAAAATCAATCATTTGACCATTTTATCAGACATTATAATAAACTAGAACTTCGTTTGCGGAGGAAGTTATCTTCCATTACACTTTTTTTTCTTTAGCGTAGTCGGGTAAAAAGTATCCTATAACTATATCTGTGAACAAGAAATACATGTACAAGAAATAGTTGAAATCTGTCCAGCCATTTTAGGGCGATGGAGCCACGAAACATTCAAAAAACGGTTCTATGACCTCCAATTAGTTCGTTTTACTTATTATTTCTTAAATATCTCCCAAGTAATTTAAATTTTACTACTTTATATAAGGTAGCTATGATTCATATAATATATCAATTGTAACTTTTAAATAAGTACGACGTTTCAATGGCAAGTCGAGGTTACTGCCGACTACATGAAGTCTTAACATCGACGCGTAAACGCAACAATTAATTACGACAGCTATAAATTAGCGATGGCTCCCCACTCTAATTAACTAAGTAACGCGGAACACAGAAGTTACAGGACGTCTTGTCGGTGAAACAGACTTATACGCTGTGAGGATTCAAGTCGTATACGTCTTTTGCACCTATGGTACAATGTACTGTGCACAACATGAGTATTTCGGGATATTTTTGAGTGAAATTCTAGCAAGTTTATTCCTTTGTGAACACGTTTACAGTCCTCTTATAATGTTTTAAGTACGAGTATATAGATGGATACATTTGACCCAAATTTAGATAAAGATAAAGACACAAGTTACAAGTATTAACATAATAAATTAACCAATGGGATATTAAACTGAGTTACCAAGTCGGACTCGCGCACCGACGGTTCCGTACAAACTTTCGCTTACCCTAACATTACTATATTGCCCGGTTCCGGTTGAGTTAAGTTTGCACCTGATATCTATAGCATTGCATACAAACTTAACACAACCAGGTTGCTCAAATAGGTTTATTATTTTTTTTTAAATAATTGGATAGTTAGACGTATGTGTATTATAGAAATGTTGAAAATTTATAATTTTTCGTTTGGTGAACTTCGGAGATAAAGGGGAGAATGGTTTTTTTTTACATTTTACTTAATAAAAAGACATAGTCAGACATACATAAAAGTATACTGTTTTTAGTACTTGTTGTTTTAGCGGCAACAGAAATCCATAATCTGTGAAAATTTCAACAGTCTAATAATCACGGTACATGAGATACATATAGCTATTAATAGGGACCCTATTTAACGTTTTGGGTATGGAACCCTAAAAACCTATCTACCATCTTTGAACTGAAGTGAATGAAGTGATAAATATTACACATGAATTCATGTGTAATATTTATCACTTCATTTCAATTTCTTCGTGTTTTTATTTTTATGAGACCCAATTATTTTTACATCCCAAGCTGAAGACTTTGTAATCTTTTTACAGGCTTCTTTCAAATGTAAGAAAACAGGAAAAACATACTTAAAAGGTTCAGTTATCCTGAAAAAATATGGGTGTATTTGTTTGAATAAATAGGCAATATATCATCATACGTGTCATGCGGGGTATGCGATGAATATAAATAACGCCAGTCAATCGTTTATCTCAATTTTGGGCTATTTGTCATATTTGGAGTGTCGATATGTCAGCTTAATTCCCCGAAAAGGACAATTAGAATCATAAAGTTAAAAGGCGTAGGTTGAGGTTCCGTAAAACGGGAGAAGGGATAGCGGGGGCAGTAGGGATGCGAATCCAGAATTTATTTTTTCAACTGCTTCTTTAACTTTTGGGCTCAGGTTGCTCTAAAAGTAATTTTATTATTTCTAGACATATATTTTCTTCTTCACACAGTATTAAATATATAAAAAAACAATAAGAAAATCACTGTCAAAGATGATGTTTAAAAGCGGCAGATTTCTGTCTTAATTTTAATTCGTTTTTATATGACATTTAAAAGTCAGCTTCAACCCTAGCAATTCTCTCAACTCTCCTCATTACTAACCCTACTAACCCAAACAACGAAGTGAGGTGGAATTTCCTAATATTCTGCATTTATCCTTAAGATTATGAAATGCAACGACACATAATTATTAAAAAAAAGACTAAAATTCATATGACCGTATTATTTTTACATATAAAAAATCAACGTGCCACAAAAATAAACTTTTGTTGAGGTTCGATTTTCTGTTTAGTCACTTCTCCCCCCGTTTTACGGTACTCAGTTTGCCTATTCTTGTAATAGGTTTGCGTGGGTGTTTGCTGGGTATTTTATTATTAGGACACTTTTTACCCGTTCATGATACTATAAGGATTTTGGCCTTGCACATGAAGCAAAAAAGCAATCATTTATTTTAGTATTAATTCTCACAAAGCACAACGCTTAACACTGTAATATTAAACGCTGAGCTTTGTTTTACACATACTTGCGTGTTCACATCACTTAATTAACATTTCAAATTACTACTAATTTAAGATGAAATTAATTAGCTTGTCAACCTCCTATTACATTAAGTTACTAAAATAACACCGTATTACTTGGTATCTTCAATTTGATTAAAATTGTATATTCCATTATATTACTGTTTATCCCAAATCAGAATAATCAAAATTCGTAAACCCGAAATTTGGCTAAATATATTTCGCCGACAAGTCAGTATACCTGAGTACATCATGTGTATAATATGCAATATTTAATGATATGTTTCGGACATGTCGGGTAGGGTTGAGGACTACAAAGAATAATAATTATGAATAATTAATTTGGTATAAAATCATGCCGAATTACAAATATGCCAAACACGTTTATTCGTGATGAAACTCAGCCAAGTCTATATTATGCTATTACAACATTCGAACAAACTACGATTCGGAAAGTCGTGCATTCTGCGAGAAATATTTTTGTAAAAACAACATTATGGGAAAATCAATCATGCGAAACCCTTTATGCCAATTAGGTTTCGGGCACAAAATATATGGCACCCTATAATTTGAGCGTTTTTATTATCTCACTTTCGTCGCCACTTTTTTGCCCACGTATCTGTAGATCTTTGTATCGTTTTGAGCTATTTGATGCAAAATCCGGACTTCTAAGAAATAGTTTAAAATCTTACATTGAATTCTTCAGGCATTTCAATAAGGTCAGATACAGACGGACTGCACTTCAGCTGCTTTCTGACTGCAAAAGTGCAGTATGAATGCAATTCTGACGACTGCAAACTAGCTGCACGGTTGTACCTAATACAGTTCTGTCGCACTTGGTAGAATTTCAATGGACTATATCACAAGCGCATTGAAACTGCAATATCCCTACCCACCTTTTGCGTTGCAGTTTCAATGCCGCGACAGAACTGTATTAGGTACAACCGTGCAGCTAGCTTGCAGTCGGTATGCAGTCGTTAAAATTGAAAAATGACTGCAGTCAAAGTGCACTTTTGCAGCCTAAAAGCAGTTTTAATGCAGCCAGTAGGGTTCTAAAAAGGTGTCTACAAAAGTAATGCGGAGCAAGCGCTTAAAACCAAGCATTTACAACGCTCGAAGTTTGAACCGTGAACGCGAATTGAGATTTTTACTGATTTATTTAGTCATTTATTATTCAAAAAGTTACACAGTATTACAGTAAAAACCAAGGCACTGTGAACTATATAAAACAAAAACACATAGAAACACTTAAAAACTAGTTCGATTTAGGCGACGTAACTCCGTGGCTCCGTTGCGTCGTCTGCTCTGGTGTAAGATTCCTGATATAATAACTACGAAGGCCTAATCGAGGCTTAAAATTGGGATATTCATTATCCACCTCCAGCATTCCGTGAACAGGACCCAAATTAAGACGACTAAGCCCCACGTTTATCACACGTCAACCGTTACAGCCAATGGACCAGAAGGCACACAGCCTAATGAATTCAGTACCAAGAACCTTTGGAATAGCCTTAATTAAGGCCGGCCTAAGTTAGGAGTAAACAAGTGCATGTTTACGATGCTCATAGCCTGTATCAAGTACTTGTAATTATTCTCAATTAGAGACACGGCACCAAGGTCACGACCCTTGTCCCGTGAAAGAGTATTACACAAATTGAATTAAGTGTTACGACTGAAGAAATCTGGAGAGGCGACGGAACTGTCCCGGAGCGCAGATAGTGGTCGAGTTTGCGTGGACTCGAAAAATTTAATAAAGACCTCAGAAGCGGGATGGTTGCATTGAATATTTCTTGGATTATTTTAAGGCGCTTTGTAAATTCCCTTTGAGTTTGTCTCTTGTCTATTTGTTACACTTCAATTGTACTAAATAAAAGCTGACGGATTTATTTTAGTAAGTCATCTCTTTAATTTTTGAGCAATCGCAACGTTAATTATTTATTGATAAAAAGACATTTTACACATCGTTAATAAATATATTATACTTACGT
The DNA here is from genome assembly GCA_905404275.2 of Hedya salicella. Lineage (NCBI taxonomy): Eukaryota > Metazoa > Arthropoda > Insecta > Lepidoptera > Tortricidae > Hedya > Hedya salicella. The sequence continues at coordinate 6,413,212 of FR990100.1, forward strand.
CTGTTATATTAAACAAATGTTATTTTCATTTATTTAAATAAGACATTTAATATTTTCTTCTGTTTCCGTGATTATTACTCATTGAAATAAAACAATTTAACGGATTATATCGCGTATATTATCTCATTTTAGTTCCCGACGTTTCGGAAGCTTTCCAGCTTTCCATGGTCACGGGTGGACTGAAAAAAGATGTATTTTCCTCTGTCAAAGTTACAATTTGTGCGAAATACCCATTTTTGAAAAAACAAATAAAGGTGTACATACATGCCAGATGGGCCTAAGCTGTAAAGACAGTTACACATGTGCCAGAAGGGCTTAATTATTTTATTCTAATATTTTACCAAGCAGCATTTCACAAATGAGGCGTACTGAGGAGAAAAGAAACGCTGCAAAGAAAAACTACCAGGCTACCTCATTACTAATTATAATATTTTAAAAAACAGAGACTATTAAACTACTTTTTAAACAGATAAGATATTTTACACCGTTCGGAAATTAAAGTTTTGCAGTCAGCTTGGGATCCTGTAATACATCTCATCAAGGTACAAGCGAGACACAGGACTGCAAAATATAATCCGTTAAATTGTTTTATTTCAAAGACATTTAATAAATTTATTCCGATATTTTGCACTTTGAGATGTTGACCAAGAGCGATGTGATCATTTTGCAACTAGGACATTGTGAAACATGGACTAGACGAGATGAAGGCAATTTGCGATAAACATTTTGAGATGTTGACTAGGAGCGATGTAGTAATGTTGTAGCTCGGATATTGTGAGATGTAGAAGATGTAGACTAGATGAGATATAGTCATTTCGCGACTAGATCATTTTGAGATGTGGACTATAAGCGATGTGGTCATTCTGCGACCTAGTCATTCTACTAGTGACCCGAGAACTCACTCCTAATACCATATTACTGAAAGAGGTTTATTTTGTAAATTTTAGTTTATCTATCTATCAGCAACGGACGTCTACTCCTGAGCCTCCCGTATAGCTCGTCACAGAGTGCGATCCTGCCCACACCGCATCCACCGCCCCCACAATCCTTACGAGGTCATCCGTTCACCTAGTCGGGGGCTGGGCCACGCCGTGCTTTCCTAAATATGCGCCACTCCACTTTACTGCCACAAAGGCCATCCGTTCTCTGGGCTAGATGGCATTTTTAAGGTTCCGTACCCAAGGGTAAAACGGGCCCCTATTACTAAAAATCCGCTGTCCGTCCGTCTGTCTGTCTGTCTGTCTGTCTATCTTTCCGTTTGTCACCAGGCTGTATCTCATGAACCGAGATAGCTAGACAGTTGAAATTTTCACAGATGATGTATTTCTGATGTTGCTATAACAACAAATACTAAACACAGTATAATTTTATGTCTGTCTGTCTAGATGCTAAGACTGGATTTTCATAAATACGGCCGTTTGTAGTGTATATAATATTATGATATTTTGTGTAGAATCCTCGGTGCGCGAGTCTGACTTGCACTTGGTCAGTTTTTTTATTATGAGAACATTATGTTTAATTTTTATTGTGTTTTTGTTTTTGCATAGTAAATATTATAAAATAACGAGGTCGAATTGGATGATATACTATGAGCGATATTAATACACTGCTACTCGTAATAAAAATGAAACAATTACTTTTATTGTAAATGTAGGAGTGTTTCTACCAGCGTTTGAAACGCCATTCGTTTCCTACATATTCTCAAGCCACAATGACAGAAAAAGTTTGCGATACATTGCTTGCATTCAAATAATGAATTAAAACGGAAAAATATGCGACGTTTTAAGCAGGACTAGACGAGATGAAGGCAATTTGCGATTAACATTTTGAGATGTTGACTAGCAGCGATGTAGTAATGTTGTAGCCCAGACATTGTGAGATGTAGAAGATGTAGACTGTAGAAGCTCTTAAACTGACTCTCAATTAGATTTTGTGAGCAGGTACTCTCAAATTTCACAAACTGTTATATGGCAAATAACGTTGAATATACCCTAATTCGCACTCAAGCGAGTTAAGAAATTATGTACTGGAAATACTGGTTCCGGCGTGTTTCCACACTCGTAATCCCGGGGGCAACAACTTACGCCACGGGCTTTTAGGCAGGGATGTTAGGCGAAATACTAGGTTGTCTATAAATACTAGTACTCATATTTTTATCCCGTGGCGAAAAGAGAGTGGAGTTATAAGTTTGATGTCAGTATCTGTGTGTGTGTGTGGGACAACATATCTATTTCACGGATGGACCGATTTTCATTATCTGTTTCGTGTTTGAAAGGAACTTATTGTTCTAGGAACGGATTCAAGCAAGTGATCAGTTTACATGTAATAAAACTCCCGACATATTTGAAAAACCGCTGATATTTCTTGAACGCCAAAACCAATTTTCTAGAGTCAACTCGCCTTTCAATCATAAAAAACAAAATGAAAATCGGTTTTTCCATTAAATCGCTACAATACCACAGACAGACACAGATACTCATATACTATTAAAAAGTTATAAAAATGAAATTTCTTTACATAGAAGACATTTTAAAAAAAAAAACAAGTAATACGGACTATTTGAAGTTCACTGAATTGAAAAACATTTTTTTTAAACGTTTGTAGGTATCATCGTGGCTTCCTCGCACCAAAGCGGCTACATGGATTTCAACTTATTTAGATGACACATACCTACTTTATATCGAATACTTTTTATCTAACCCAAGAAAAAAAGAGAGTTATAATTTATTTTTAGCCCCGCTGACGTAATTGCACCTTTTAGTGCTACATGCATCGCTTCATTTGTAAATTTCGTGATCGATGTGTGTCCTTTCGTGGACTAGTAACTGCCTTTTTTGCCACTAGCAAAACTGCATAGTCTACATTAGTAAGGCTTTTCTTACACACTTCAAATGTATAAGTAACCCGTTTATTTTCGTCTGGAGTTCGAATTAACTAATTTAGAATCGTTGTGCAAATAGCTACTAGAAAATACGTGCAAATACTATTTAAACCTGTACATACTTCCACAACTCTTCGTGCATATATCAGAGCAGGAATCATCTGACCCTATATTTACGGACTAATAAACTAAGTACTTATCTACCTACGTTTTACATAAAATTGCACTTAGCCAAGTTAATTACTGAGGAGTAAGTAATAGAGGTACCGCTTATAAACGACTTAAGTTTAACAAACTTGTTACGTTACAACCGGTGTAAATTGCTTTTATGGCTTAATTTACACTTATAAATATTACAGGGATGATATATTTGGGAAAGGTTTATCTTTTTAATTTTTTTAGCTACATTACTTAATGAAAGAGGTTTCCTAACGCATTCCATAACTGTGCATGCTGACATTACACTGACCTATTATTCCACTGAATAGGCTGACAGCTAATGTTTTGTTCGAATCAGAGATATTTTTGTCTGTTCAGTGTAACAGCGCCGAGTGTTTTTCGGCGAAAATCAATGTGTGGCACTTTTTTGTTTTAAACATTTTGAGGTTTTAAAAAATATACATATTTCGTGAGTATTTTCGGAACGATTATTTCCGTCCGATAAAATATAATACTTAAATACATAGAAAACATCCAAGACCCAGGAATAAACATTCGTGCTGATCACACAAACACTTGCCCTGGCCGGGATTCAAACCCGAGACCGCCAGCTTCGTAGGCCGTTGTACAACCCACTGAGCCAAACGTGTCGTCATATTTATTTTTATTTTATTTATTTATTAGGCTCACACAACGAGTTACAGTCGCATAAAAATCAACATAAAAAGCTTAAAGTTAAGGTCTGGACTATAACTCTAAACAATGTGTGCACAGAAAGACTAATAAAATTTAGTGAAAAATTAATCGCTAGAGACAAATTATATAAAATTTCTTAATATTTAGGGATAACAACAATTTAACATTGTGTTTACAGTATTAACTAATTAAACTTTACCTCTTATACATTTGCTTAAAACTAAATGACCTAAAATATTTTTGTTACAGTGTTTTTAAATGAGAGTAAGCTGTTTTTAAAAATGTCCAAAGAAGGATGTTCAGACACCGTTTCATTATACAATCGGCACATTCGTATAATAGGGTTATAGAATGAGGTGTTATTTTTATAAATTTGAAGCAGGAATAATTTATGCGAGGGGTTACGTGATTTATATCGGGTAATGAAGTTCAGAAGAGAAAGAAGGGAAGGACAGTCAATATGTGAGTGTACAATTTTATAAAGTATGATTAAATCATTGCATTTTCTGCGGGATGACAGGGATGATACGTTGAAGTGTGTAAGCCTACTGGCATATGATCTATGTTCTCGGCCGAGCTGGAGCCTATAGCAAAGGATGTTGAGGAACTGCTTTTGAACTTTCTCAATTCTGTCCATATGTAATTTGTAATATGGTGACCATATCGCACACCCGTATTCTAAGGTACTTCGTACTAGAGAATAATATAAATATTTCAAGGTATTAACGTTTTTAAAGACTCTGGTGGTACGAGATATAAAACCGATTAGTTTAATACTTTTGGAAATTAGTTTATCATAATGAAAATGGAAGGTTAATTTTTCATCAAAATGAACGCCAAGGTCACGGATAACAGATGTGCGATTTAATGTGTAATTGTTAAGGGAATAATCGAATAAGAATTTTTGTTTTGACGACGTAAAGGAAATAATGAAGCATTTTTCAGAGTTTAAAAACATACGGTTTTCAATACACCATTTCGCTACTGCATTAAGGTTATTCTGTAGAATTGTACAGTCCTCAATATTTTTTATAATTGAAAAGATTTTAAGGTCATCTGCATACAATAAACAAGGACATGACAAACGTTCAACCAGGTCGTTAATAAAGACAACAAACAAGAGAGGCCCTAAATGTGATCCTTGCGGTACACCAGATGTTATAGTAATTGCCGCAGAAAGGTGTCCTTTAATATTAATAAGCTGACTTCTATTACTCAGATAAGAATCCACCCATCTAAGCAAATTACCCTGAATACCGTATCCTTTGAGTTTTTTAATGAGTATGGTGTGATGGACTTTGTCGAAAGCCTTCGAAAAATCCGTATAAATTGAGTCGACTTGAGTTTTTTTAGCAAAAGCACTGCAGAGATAGTTTTTGTAGACCAATAGGTTACTGACAGCGGACCTATTAGAAACAAAGCCATGTTGACTGGGAGAAATCATCATTTTAAAATGTGAATAAAAACAATTGTACATAACTGATTCAAATAACTTCGATAAGATCGATAAGATACTTATAGGCCTATAATTTTGACATTGGCTTTTGTCACCTGATTTGTGTATGGGTATTATGTGGGCAATTTTCCAGAGAGTAGGAAAAACACCCGACTTTATAGATTTGTCGGCATATTGCCGATAAACTGCGCTTCTCAGCAACAGGACGTAAGTGCCACGATTTTTTTTCGTCTGTAGTTCATTTCTTTGTAGTACTGGTACGATACCTTACACTGACACTGAGCATGGTTGGAAATACTCGTAGCCGGTTTTTTACCTTTGAAATTGTGTTTGAGGGGTGTTTTTGTAACAGTGACGATAACTTTTTCATGGAATCCTATTTGCCGATAATGTGCAATTGTGCAATATTTTTCGAATTAATAAAATATACTTACTTGAATTCTACGATTTGGATGTCTTATCAAGAGGCTGCTAACAAGTTTTTTATCGTGCTCCTGTTTTAATTTCCTTTTTTGTTTGTCACATCAATGGTCAGCTGATCATTTTTTAGTCACCAATTCCCTTTTAGGGTTCCATACAAGCAAGATAAAAAAGGAACCCTTATGGGGCGACTCCGTCTGTCTGTCTGTCTGTCCGACTATTAGAGCGCCATATTTCAAAGACTACTTATGCTATTTATTTGAAATTTGGAATTGATAGACATGGTCAGCCCAAATGTATTACAAAGAAAAACCGTGCGGTGTCCCTCAGGGTTCTATTCTCGGGCCGCTTTTATTTTTAGGATATATAAACAACATAAGTCAAGTACCTTTGCAAGGAGAGTTGAGTTTATATGCAGATGACACGTGTGTATTTTATTTTGGACACTCTATAGATGAACTAAAAATAAAAGCTCAAAATGATCTAAATGCGCTAAATGCCTGGTTTCAAAATAACCTGCTTACTATAAACGTGGCAAAAACGAGCTATCTAATTTTCAAATCCAAAAATAAAAAAATAACTGACGAAAAGCCATTAACAATAAATAACATACACATAAAAGAATCAACAGAAGAAAAGTATTTAGGATTATTACTGGATAGCGAATTAACATGGAAGCCTCATATAAATAAAATTATAGCAAAATTATCATCACTACGTGGATGTCTTTATAACACTGCACAATGTTTTCCTCGCCAAGTGCGATATACCATTTATAACTCACTTGTGAAGTCCCATCTAAACTACCTCATAGAGATATGGGGTAGTGCTAATAAAACAACGCTCAAAAATTTACAAATAGCTCAAAATAAAATTATAAAGACACTTTTTCGGTACAATTATCTTACATCCAGCAAAAAAATTTACTCAGAAACTAAAATTATGACCCTAAATCAACTACATTACAACAATAATTGTTTACTAATAAGAAAAATATTAGATAAGAAAATCCATACCCAAATACAATTTAAAACTAAGAGTGAAATGGGAATACGCCCGTTGCGGAACGCTAATAATCTATGTCTCAAATCAGCGCGTACTAAAACTGGCAAGAAACACATAGGGTTCCAAGGAGTATTATTCTACAACCAATTACCTAAACAAATAAAGGAATGTAAAAATTTTAATATGTTTAAACGAAAACTGAGAGACCATGTAATTAACAACGTCTAAATCCGGCCCTGGGAGTTCTGCATCGTATACAAAAGACGACTGATAAGGATGTCATTAAGCATTTACCTTAAAATTTTATTTGAAGCACATTAAAACTAAACGTAAATGAAGGTGTTTTATAAATTTACCGTACAGATAAATCTTTGCGTACCCACATTGTACTTTACTTGAATATTTTATGTTATGTGTGTGATTTTATGTATCCCTCTAATAATTTTGTGGTATGTAAGTGCAAAGTGCTATTAGTAATGTATAAATAGAACTTAGATAACTTAACGTAACTTTGTATGTCGCAATCGATGTTCACTGAAACAATTAACTATTTTTTAGACAATAAGTTCTCATTCAGTGAAATGTAAAATTTCTTTTGAGAAATAAAGTTCTTTAACCATAAAATTATAGTTTTTTATTCTATCACCAAAAGTCATTTTTGAATAACCCGGTTTGGTTTTAAGTTTACCCTTCATTTGTATGTGACGCCATAAACGCCAGAAGCAATCTTAACTCAACCGGCTAGTTAAGTCGGAATAAGTGAAAGTTTGTACGGAGCCCTCGGTGCGCGAGTCAGACACTCACTGTGCACTTATTTGTCCGCTTTTAAACATAATAACAATTTGTGATGAAGCGCAATTAAAAATTCTACTGACGTAACAATAACAACAACCAACAATAATGAAGCCCAAGGTAATCAATTAGATTAACCAATATTGAGTGATCCGTAAACAGGGTTCAATAGGCGCAAAATGAGAGCCGGTCGTGCAGAACCCTCACATGCGCCATGATTGTTATTCCATGGAAGAATCTTGGGATCGTCGAGCATTTCCGATTGTTTCCGAATATCCCCGAATATGTCATGGTGAAATTCCTGAGTAAGACCTATTGTTGTGGATTTGTACAGTGCAAGTGGGCTGATATTTATATACACCGTGAGCCCGAGCAACCCGACATACTTTAAATATCGATTGAGAGCCTAATTGGAACATATAAAGGGTTATAGACTGTAGTCCGAAATCGTATAGTTTTTGAGATAATAATTATTTTTATAAATTCATAAATCTCAATACTCATGACTTAATGATAGAAGATATTTTCAAAAAATTTAGTGATACGGACTGTTTAAGGGACTGCATCGTCAAAGAAAAACCACGCCCCAAATGCCGTGCCGGCCAATGAGCGTAATTTGTAATAAGGGACGTATTTATTGCTCGCGCGCATCCAAGGAAGAGAAAACGAATACACTACATGCTTGAGTTATTTTGGCGTAAGCGCCAGATGTAAAAGTACAATGAAATCGAAGATATTATTATATTTGTTAACATTCTAGTTAGTGACGTAAAAGATAAAAGGAATAATGTCATTTTTATATAATTTAGCCGTTTATTATTCTCTTGTTTGTACAAACTAGACAAAAAAGACAGAAAATTAAGACGCGTTTTCGGAGATGTTTTCTATCGAGGCATTCTTAAACAAACATGTTTCCGCGTTCGGCGCTGCATAGGTTATATAGTCAAGAAACACATATCTGAAATTCAGCCCGTTTCATATACCAGATTTGACAAAAAACTCACATAAATATAGCTTAAATTTTCGATCCACCTCATAAAGGTCACTAAAACGAAAACTATTTATTTTGGGATTTTTGTATTTATTTATTTATCACGTCAAAACGGCTAAACAGATTTCAACTGTTAAAAATGTATCAAATAGGTGCGTGAATATACATTTTCGTCAATTGATTTATACTCATATAGAGTATAGCTACAATGAAGAAATCTTAGCAAGACACCATTCAACAATATGACACGACAGAAATACTTGCAAAATACGCTTGGTATACAATCAAATGATACTGTAGATATAATCTATGTTCCATTATGGTGATTTTGAGCCACCTATTGTATTCCTTCCACATACATGATAGTACATGATACGAACCGCCTAAAGCGGTATTAGTATGTTCGCAAATACTCTATGAAAAGGCGGATGTTAATAATGAACCATGTTCGTGTTATGTCGAGACATATTACTAATGAATACTATTAAAATTATGAAAATAAAATATATGTACATTAAATAATAAAATAAAAGTGGTACGGACTATTTGAAGGTCACTGAATCGTTTACTTTTTGTATGTTTTTATGTGTCGTTGTGGCTTCATCACGTCAAAACGGCTGATTGAATTTCCAACATTTTTGGTACACCGGTAGCTGGCCATGCACAAATGGTTATAGGATATTTTTTATCCGACTCCACTGAAGAAGAAATGGGGTGATCAATCAATCAATCAATTTATTCTTTATTCAAGTAGGCCTAGGTACAAGCACTTTCGAAATGTCAGTTACATAGAGATAAGTGTTGGCTGGGAGACATACAATATGATCCAAAATTTGTTGCAAGGAGTAGGGAAAACCCAGAAAAACCTTTAATACCGGTAGCACACCTCCGCCGCGAAACCGCGAAACGCAATACAGAGCGCGCGAAACTAAAGCGTAACTTTCTTGGGTTTGACGTTTTTGACGGCGGAGGTGTGCTACCGGCATAAGTTATGTTTTTTTCTCCTCCACTGAAGAAGTCGTGGGCTTCGTACATGTACAATAATGTTTATTTTCCATAATTACTGTATTAAACAAACCGCAGGAACGCGTTTCACAACATTAGACATGAAACGCCAATTATGTCAAGAAAGACCTAAGCCTTCCTACTTGTACACATATAACTCAGATGGCCAACTCTACTGCCACGCGTGTAAAAGCGTATTTAAAAGTATGTTCGTCCTAGCCAGCCATATAGACAACATCGATAAACTTTGTGTCGGGTTATCGAATTCGATGAGTAAGACTATACTATAGAAAATTATCGTTTTTTTCATGCCTGTCGTGTGTCGTGTGCAGCACATTTATTTAAATAAAACAATTTTAGTGTACTCGGTAAATCCGAGAACATGGAAAGCTGAAAAGCTTCCGAAACGCCGGGAACTCAAATGAGATAATATACGCGATGTAATCCGTTAAAATTGTTTTATTTAAATGAGTAATAATCGCGGAAACATTTGATTTGTTTGAGGGGTTTTAACATCCAGTAATTATGCCTGACTTTGAATCTCGATTTTTTGGTATTTTCTAGTGTCTAATTTTCAATGGGTATCATACATACAGTTCTTCATTAGAATTCGCATCGATTGGTATCATTGAATAGAAATAATGCATTATTCCCTTAAATTATATGGACGCAGCGTGGGCCCTCCTGCAAGGAGGACCAACGATTTTGTGTGGATCACGGGAAGCCGTTGTTTGGGGGTGGCGTATGACCAGTCAACGTTCTTAAGGGTGGCCTTGGCCAGAGTATAGTCATTCGCCTGAGGTACCTAATGATGTTTATGATGATGAAGTTACATTCAGAATCCAATATTGTAGCATGGTCATAGATCTATATCTCCTTGGATATAGACTGTCGTGAATCAAAACATCCTTATTTAATAAGAAATAGGAACATGTGTGAATATACACGAAACACCACCACACCAATTGCATTAAAATTGAACTTTCACTTGTGGAGAAAAATCTAGAAACTTGGTCACAAATCGCAAGTTACAGCCACAACAATGGATCTAAAACCCAACTACATGAGAGTGTTATTCTTCTAAGTTTCCTACATAATCCTACTAGCCTTATAATAAACTCGCTTCCTCTAAGCTCCCATTCTAACATATCGCTCCCCATACATCTGGCGTTTAACTAAAATATACGCGAGGCAATTTTGTATCGTAAGCTCTGCGAATAGTCTTGATTCTCTTATATATAACGAGACGACTTCTTAAGATTCCTTTATCTGCACCCGCATCGTAAAACCTCTATTACGAGTCCACGAAGCGTTAATAATGCCTACATTATTTAATCAGTATTATACTTAATGTGTGGAAGTAAAGTTTCTATACATATTTACGAGTATAGCATCAATACCGATACTATAATTACATAAAATATCTATACTATTATAAAGTTGTAAAAATGAAATGTCTGTACATTGAAGATATTTTCAAAAAAATATATTGGACTGTTGATCACTGAAATGAAAAAAATATTATTTAGATTTTTTGTATGTGTGGTCGTTGTGGCTTCATCACGCAAAATCGGCTTAACGGATTTCAACTACTTTTGGTACACCGGTAGCTGGGTAAGTTCCAATGGTTATAAGATACTTTTTACCCGACTACACTGAAGAAAAAAGACGGGTTATAATTATTTCTCCTTCGCGAACGAAATTGCACCTTCTAGTTTTTATATAATTTAAAATTACAAATTAGCTAACGTCGATTCTTACTTACCTACTACAATTCCGGAGCACATTAAATTAAACATTTATGAAATGGTAAAAAGTGGCAAAAAAAATATTGTGAGAATATTTTATCGCCACGCAATGGTTATAATTCAACTTCCTCGTTTAGTTAGAAAAAGTAAGAACAGTTAACTAGAATAAAATTTAACGCTTCCTCTACAATCACTATGGAAAACTGCAGAAAAGTATCCATTCGTTTGAACGCATTGTCCATTATAACATTCAGAAAATTGCAAAGCTGTTTCTAAAGCCAAATGCAAAATGCTGGCAAATATGAGAATTTTCATCAACAATCTCATCTTGCCTGAAGTATGCGAATGAACTTAGGAAAATGCGGAGTGTAATAAGTGGAAAAATTGTTTAGATTCTTCAATATAAAATAAGTTGCTTGGCAAGCTACTGGAACGGTTATGTGATAACAGGTTGTGTTTGTGCTCCAAATTTATGTACATTTCTATGTTACGTGCTGTAAGTAGGCTTTTGTACACATGTAGTCATCATGAAAACACGACAATTTCATCTACCAGTATTATATGATCTGAAAAAACATTTCAAAAGTCTTTTTAATCAACTCCATTACTTAGCCCGAAAAAAATAACCCTAAATTCAAAAAAGTCAATTCAGGTTCGTGTCCCCTATTGGATTCAGGGTGACCTTTATATTTTAGATATTACGTACGACTCACCTTTATCAATTCAATATACGAGTACGGCGTGGTATCTTCATTTGTGCCTAAAACGTGATGAGACTGGAGGAAAGGGCCAAACACGTAAAGCTCTGGGCCTAAAAAAGCGACAAATGATGGCGGCCGTGTCGCGTACTTAACGTAGCGTAGAGCAGCTTGGCCTATTTTTATTAATCAAGAGCCTTTTATCCTAGTTCCACCTGATAGAGAATGAAGATAGGGACTCCGAAAATGATTCATTTTTGCATTAAAAAAATATAATCGTACTTAAGTCTGAAAAACAGACAGTAGCATTTCAATAACAATCAAAAATGAAATTAAAATATCACACAGATATCGTGCAATCTGAGTTAGGTATGTAAAATCAAGCTTAAGTTTAATTATTTTCCAATTACAGAGTTTGGAGGGAGAAGAGATACCCGTTTAGTTATATTTGAGAATGAATAGGAAACCAGCTGTCAATTTTTCATTCTTTTATGCATTTTCCGCAGTAAGAAATTTAAGAACTTAGTTGATTGTGATATGCATCGACACATTGAAATTATTATTTAGAAACCAGGTTCGAGTCATACGCTGCCCGTCGCGGATCGATTTAGCCCTTTTGTAAACTTACAAATACTGCTACTTTTTAAACATGCATTCTCTGCCATGTTTTGTGGTGTGGCAAGGCTTGGCCGCGTATCAAATACCGCTCTTATGCGCCACGCGTGCGAAGGGTTATGATTCCAGACGTACATATACCCCTGGATCATAACCCTGATTTTGATATTTATATCAAGAAAAACACCACACTATTGTTTATACGCTGATTCTTTTAAACTACATCTCAAGGCGAATTGAATGTGGCACTACGATATCTCGAATTGAGTAATTCTTAGCCACATCACGAACATTTCACCACCAGATTTATTTAAAACGTATGGCGAAAGGTCAGTTGTAGAAATTTATAATTATATTATACGTTACACAACCAGTCCATAGCGTCGCGTGTGTAAAATATAATATATTTATATCTTTTCAACTTTTTAGTAATATCAAAACGGTTAGTTTTGAAAAGTTACGTTTAAAGTAGACGTATCAGGTTGAAGTAGGCATTAACGTACGAAATTGTCGACGAATACGTCTATCTAGGACAAACAATCCAGTTAGACAGGTCCAACTTCGAGAAAGAGATCAATCGACGGATTCAACTCGGATGGGCAGCATTTGGGAAATGACACCTCAGTGCTTGATTAAGTCTCAATCAGTGCGGATTACCAGCGATGCCCTACGGAGCCGAGACGTGGTCTCTAACTATGGGTCTCTTAAGGAAACTCATAATCACTCAGCGAGCTCTGGAAAGGGCTATACTCGGGGTCTCTCTACGAGATCGAATCAGATATGAGGAGACTCGTAGACGAACCAAGGTCACCGACATAGCAAACAGGGTAGTACTAAGTAAACTGAAGAGGCAATGGGTAGGGCATATATTTCGAAGAACGGATGGCCGTTGAGCCAGAAAGGTTCTTGAGTGGAGATGGCGTATCGGCAAGTACAGCCTGGGGTTGGCCACCCGCAAGGTGGTCGGACGACAAGGTTAGGGTTGCAGGGACTCACTGGATCCGGGTTGCTTCTATCCGGCCCATGTGGAAGTCTCTTAAGGAGGCCTGTGTCCAGCAGTGATGTCCTATGGCTGAAATGTAATGATAATGAGATGTATAAGGTAGTGATGATGATAATATCCCGGACATATTGTCATTTACCATGTTGAATTTTACCCCGATAGTTTAAATTACAATTTCATGAATTACTTAGTAGTAAATTTTCAATTACTCCATCGCAAATATTGGTATTTACTTGTATTAGCTTTACACTATACTGTTTATACTTGTGTCTATAATTCTTTTTCATAATAAAAATTTATCAAGTTTATATTTTTTTATAAAAAAAAATCAACAATACATAAATCAAGAATCATTCATCATTAGACATACAACGAAATGAAAGAAATTAAAGACGAAGATGACGAAAACTTTATGAAGACCGAGAGGATAATCGAGAAAAGGTGACCACTATGTGGGATGTTGATTCGGCGATAATTACGAGTGTCTCTACCGTCGTTTCGGTAAATGGTCTCAAAGCGAAGAGTCTCGATCATCTCCAGAGACTCGCTTGATGACTGGATCGATACTCAGATAGTGGGAGATTCCATCAGTATGCGCGACACCATTCTCTTGATGATCTCTCTGTAGGTTATTTTTGGCAGTGCATACTTTAAACAATTTAATATATGCCATACCAGTTACATGTGCCACAAAAGTTGTTATTCTGGTAGAATACTCCTACAGAAGGCAGTACTCCTGGTCACGGTGCGCATCGTCATTGGGATCCTCTGTCTGCAGAACTAACCACCAGTAGCATGAGCCCTGCTCGCTGCCGGCAGCGCCCTAAGGTACGTCCACACTTGTATCATTTGCTCGTATCGGATCACCGTGGCGTGGCATGACTGCGTATTGCGCTGCTTGGACGCTCACTGTCGGCGCCGGCGATCACGCCACGTTCGTCCGATCTAAGTGTATGATACGCGTAGCAGCATGGAGTTTGAGCGATCGGATCGGTGCAACGTCCAAACGCGTGATCGTGATACGCGATCATGCCACGGGACGAAGATCTGATCGGGCAAATGATACAGATGTAGACGCACATCTAGGTTATATTTTGTGTAATGAAATGATTAGTTGTTTATTTACAGTTTTGTATTGTACGTTATGTAAACATAGTTGTAAAAGGCGTTAACTAAAGATGACAAATAAATAAAGACATTCATGATTAGTTTTAGCAAACTCGTTGAAAGAGTTTTTGTTTGATAACTCACTTGATATTTCTGAACTAAGGATAAAGTTTGTTTAAGTGTAACAATATTACTTCCGACTACAAAAAGTCGGAACAACTCAATCAATCATTACCGTGGAAACTAATTATCTACTTACATGTTTTGTTTGTTTATAAAAGCTTCTGAGTAAATCCATAATTCTATGAAAATTAGAAAATTTTGATCATACGAGTATGACTAGAATATTTCGAAAGTCTTTAAAAAAAACTGAGTTGTGGAGAGAGTCAGTACAAATTCGGAGGTAGGTACCTATATCTCGAATCTCTAAAATAATGCATTAGGCATAAATCATTTCATTCATTCATTATAATAAAATAAAATTATTTCATTCATTCATTCATAAATCAACTGTTTGCTGCTATAACGATTTAGATTTCATTGACCGATCTAGCGTAGCGAGCATAGTATCTACGTTGCAGCTTGGGAATAAATGCTTTTGTATGTCTGTCTGGATGTTCTCCTTCACACGCCACATTTCTCAACTGATTCTAGTAAAATTATATATAATAAAAATATATATAATTTTATGTGGATTCAATTTTTGGCATCTTTTCAAAAGGCTTGTAAGACTCGCGTGGTCTACAGCGCACCGAATCATTAGTAAACTTACTTTTACACTAAATGCATGGACACAACCGCAACACGAGACTTTTCTGTCTAGCAAGTAAAGTTTTTTTTGTCAGAGACAAAAGGTTGACCAATTGGGAATATCCATGAATTTTTGTTTTTACTTTATTAAAAGCTCATGTAACAAACAGTAGACATTTTTATTTCAAATAACTATAAAAATAACTAATATATAAGCCATCACACATTTCATTCTATCTCTTTCTAGCAAAACAGAATTTAATATGGAGTTTATATGGTCGTAGTGGACTATGACGTAACGGTACATGTCAGACCTCTCTGTCATATAGCTGTCTAAATAGAATTTTAAAATGCCTACATCATACGTATTTCTTGGCATACTTTAATTATAATTTCACTTTTTGAAATCGATTTTGCGGTATTTTGATATTTTGTTACGAAAAGCTATCAAAAAAATCATGCATGTACCCTATTATGCTTGACCGCTACTATAGATAATGACACCCCGTTTGTTACCTTTATTACAACGAATTCAGGTAGAAGGTGCCGACTAATTATGATAGTGTTGTGCACTCGGACATTTGCCATACGAAGCCTTCGACCATTTGGCTACGACTGACATTTCGGGTGACATTCCTTGGTGAAATGTTAATCGCGAAATTAAATATCCCTATCTAACAATCGACGGTAATAGGGAGTATGCATGATTTTTTTTTTGATTTATTAAAAGCTCATTCATGTAACAAACAGTAGACAAAACTATTTTTTCGAATAGCTATAACAATAACCAGGATATAAGCCATGAAACATTTATTTCTATATCTTTCTTGAAAAACAGAATTTAATATGGAGTTTATATGGCCGGAGTGCACTGTGACGTAACAGTGCACATCGGATCTCTCTGTCTAATTACTAGTTTGAAATGCCTATATTATGCGTATTTCTTGGCCGATTTTAATTTTAATTTAACATTTTGAAATAGTTTTTACGGTATTTTGATATTTAGAGTTAAGAAAAGCGATAAAAAAATCATGCATGTACCCTATTTGTTGGGTTACAGTGAACAACACTTTTCTTTCTCGTTTCCTTATGATTGAGGTCGCGAATACGTGACGTCCTCAGTTAAAGGTGCGTCCACACTTGTATCATTTGTTCGTATCCGATCACCGTGCCGTGGCATGACTGCGTATCGCGCTGCTTGGACGCTCACTGTCGGCGCGCCGATCATGCCGCACTCTTCCGATATAAGTGTGTGATACGCGTAGCAAATGGATTTCGAGTGATCGGATCGGCGCAACGTCCAAACGCGTGATCGTGACACGCGATCATGCCACGCGACGATGATCTGATAGGGGCAAATGATACGAATGTGGACCGCACCTTAATGTGCTCTTTTCTGCACTCAAACTTAAATGCATACAGCATTCAACGACTCAAGACGACAAGCCGAATTATTACCAAATTTCTTCTCATGCAATATATTAGCGACAGGTAACGCGTAACGCGTACAGAACACTATTGAAATAATGAAATCAATCGTCATTCAAAATGGTCGATTAGTTGATTCGCGAAGATCGATTGTTTAATGACTATCTCTGCCGGTGTGTCGGGGTTTATTACCGTTTCAACGATTATTTGTTTTAACACTTTTGCGAACCCGCTTGGTGTTTCCGCAGTTTCTCATGTTAAGAGCTACGTACGTAGGGCTACAAAAGTGTCGGTAATAAATGTGTTAAGCAAGAGTGTAGTCGATATTACACACAAGAGACTCAGGTTAGCTAAGGACACTTTTCTAACCGTATGAAACAAGGAAAGTGAAAGGTAAAATTCCTAAATAACCCAAGATTTATGGGCTTATTCCGTGGCTAAATCAGAGACAAAAGGGTATCTCGATTCTGGACCATTACCTTTTCATTATTTGTGACTTTATGTCCGTGGCCAAATTGCTGGCGATAAATATCGCTGGATGTTGTTGCCAAGCGATGCTATCGCCGATGGAGTTGCCTGAAATATTTGTCTCAATTTGAATTTTAAGAATAACTCCTCTATACGTAGTCTGGGTTGTCTGGGTGGTTTCTTTTGGCAAACTCTGTAGTTTTTTAATTGGCTTGTTATTGATTATAATATGTACATTAGTTGCTACATTTTTAACACGCGAGGACAGCGTTTAAGTAATTTGTGATGAGTATTTTACTTTTGTGATACTAATATGTAGTTTATTATCGACGACGCTGTTGCCTTGGTTGGTAGGGTCACTGACTACACCTATAAGTTTGAAACGCGGTTAGGGCCATCAGTGACGGTCATCCATATTTTTGTCTAGTGAAAGTAAGTAAAAGAGAGTGCCAATAGAAAGACTTTCTACTATTGGCAATATTGTGATATTTATTTAATTTTTATTGCATGAAAAATAAAAGTACCTACTTACAATTGGCATTCTCTAGCAATCAAGAATCGGACCAATTAAATATACCTATTTCTATGTAGAATTCGTGTCGATTTGTAACTGTGTTGATGTGTGAAAGAAGGATATAGCAATAAACACGTTTTTGGATTTATAATATTAAGATGATTAACTGGATATGTACTACTAGAAAGTTATTCATAAAATAAAAGTAAAAGTATTTAAAACATTTAGCTGCTTGTTAACAAAGCACGCCGTGTGTCAATGTGTTTTCTAACTAGGGTTCGAAGTTTTTATCGCACCGTAAGATGAAAGTAAACTATGGAGTCGATATTAACACTAAAATTAAATGCATATTCATACTCTTACTAATTCGTCTTGAAAAGAAATTAGTAAAAATAATAGCTATATAATTAGTAAGAATAAAACATGGTGATGTTTTTATATACGAGTTAAATAATAATACGAATAATTATAAATAACTACCTAGTTTATATCCGCAGAGTATGTAGTAACAGGAATGAGAGTTTCAACAACCTTGAAGTTTATGATGTATATACACATTATACATGTTAATTTACTCATTACGATTGTAAAATGAGTATATAATGGCAATTTTTTCATTATGTGCTGCAGTGAAGCAGTAAAAGTAAAGACTGTTTTGATTTTGGTAGTAGAGCGGAGTTCACAAAGTTGCACACGTTCAATCACGTAATTCTATTTTCTATGAAAGTTTCCGTTGTGCGACGAACAATTAACCATACAAATGTATTGAATATTTTCGTTGCACAACGGAACGTTTAACTTTCATCAAGTTTGTAAGGTTAACTTCGTCGTATAACATCAATAATTGTCCAGATTTGATATTTTTTTTTCTATTTGAGGTTTATCTTTTACCCCCGCATTTGCTTTTAAGTTAGTATGATAATATCCATACTGGAAATTATGGCATTTTATTTTCTTTAAATTAATAGTTTTTTTTTACTAAATTTAAATTAATTTCTTATATACGAGAATCTGTCGTTATAACCAATTATAATAAATTTCCAATGTTCACATGAAATGGCATGTTTATGGTTTAAAAAGGAAAGTACAGACATTTTTTATTCGCACTTCATACGTGTTGTATGTTATTAATCGAATTGCGGCTAATTAAAAAAAATTAAAAACATCTACATATTATTGACACAAAATTATATTTTAAAAATCTCAAAGAAAGGAAAACAACCCACCCTATTATATTTATAAAAAAAATACGCATGAAATGGAATTGTTTATCGGCTATCAAGTTTAAAAACTCATATTTAGTTGCGAAACTAGGGCTCGTTTTAAATGAGTTCTCAAACTCAGACTTGCTGAACAAATTTAATAACACGCTGAGAGATCATTAAGAACAAGTTGATAATTTGGATTTCTATAGGTATTTTTATTTATTAAGTGTCTTCATGAGCTTCGCTAATCTTTCAACCCTCACATCTCCGCCACGTTGAAAACATTCTAAAAACTGAATTGATAAAAAAAATATCCCATCTGCTCAAAAAAAATCACGAGAATTGGTTCAGAATGCGCAGAGAGAACGGCTGGACAGACAGACATACGAAAGCATCTTTGTCCAAGCTAAAACAGCCATTCGGCAACTAAACGTGTAAATATTATTAAAGAAGATATAAAATAAGTACCTACCGACATTACGGTAGAAACCAGCAAGTAAGCCATACTGAGCGAGTTTGACTTAGACGGTCCGAACCGCTAGGCGAGGCATGTACCTATGTATGTATAGTGATTTTCTCAAAAGTGAAATATGATAATAGAAGATGGTATTTAAACTCTGCCTTGATTTCATCGTAGCTTATTTTTTTTCAAATAAGGTCTGTGTTCGTTATTGGCATTATCGTATCATTTGAAGCCCGTGAGGAATTCGAAATATTTTAGCCATATTTCTGAGGCCATTAGGCGTAAAAACATGTATATTTTGTTATACACGTTTTTACGCCTAATGGCCTCAGCGAAAACAATCAGTTTTGTCGAATTTTAATGAACGAATAACTTTTGCTTCGCTATGAAAGTTATCACTTTAAATAAATGGTGATGATACTTGAAAACTTTTTTGTTTGAATCGAGGAATCTTTAAGTTGGTTCCATACAATTTTGGTGAAGATCTGATCGATGAGATCCATTGTCAATATCATACAGGTCAAGAATTTGAGTTAAAAAATATAAATTGGCGAAGTGGAGCTAATGAAGATAACAACGGAAGGCCACCGGAACTCTTTAATGAATAGTAATTTACGGGTGGTGATAAGATATCACGATTAAGTTTTATAGCTAAGGGACTTCATAGTCACCATCTCACATGTTCCAGGTGAGAATGATAACATTAAACTGATTTTATGATTGAGCTGGAAGGTAGACACCGGATCTCCATAATAAAATAATGGATTCTAGCCGTGTTTAGGCTTGTTGATATCGTTACGAGTTATACTTTTACGTAACGAATAACAATAAACAAGCCACGAGCATGTCAGACCATGCTCAGTCTAGGGATCCGCAGCCGTTCATACAAAAAAATGCACTACAGATGAACAAAATACGATACGAAAAAGTGTACTAGCAAAAGAGCGTATCTCCACGCAGTTGAGAAGCGGACTTTTTGGCAATAATTCAAAAACGGCTGGACCGATTGTATTCAGTATAGTTTTCATTGAGAGTACTTATAAGGCCTCATTTTCTTTAATTTATCCATAATTTTTTGACCCGTGGTTGAAAAGTTAGTGGCGGAGACGCTATTTTTTTAATTTCCGAAGCGAATATTGACAAAACTGCTGACTTTACCAAAAAAATTTATCAAGAAACCTATTCAACGACAGCCCACACACTTGTGTTGGAACGAAAAAAAATTCACAGCCACATGTGTAAGAGAGGTACCCGAAACAAAGTTTTTATTTTACCGTTTTGTCGGCGTGATACATACATATACTCATACCAAATTTAATTTTCCTAGTAGTAATGATCACGGAGCTAAGCCGTGGACGGACAGACAGACGGACATGGCGAAACTATAAAGGTTCCTAGTTGACAACGGACCCTAAAAAGTGTGAAATAAATTAATTATAATATTTTCTTCTGTTTCCGCGATTATTACTCATTGAAATAAAACAATTTAACGGATTATATCGCGTATATTATCTCATTTTAGTTCATTTTAGTTCCCGACGTTTCGGAAGCTTTCCAGCTTTCCATGGTCACGGGAGGACTGAGAAAAGATGTATTTTCCTCTGTCAAAGTTACAATTTGTGTAAACTACCCATTTTTTTTAAAAAAACACAAATAAAGGTGTACATACATGCCAGATGGGCCTAAGCTGTAAAGACAGTTACACATGTGCCCGAAGGGCTTAATTATTTTATTCTAATAATTTACCAAGCAGCATTTCACAAATGAGGCGTACTGAGGAGAAAAGAAACGCTGCAAAGAAAAACTCCCAGGCTACCTCATTACTAATTATAATATTTAAAAAACAGAGACTATTAAATTACTTTTAAACAGGTAAGATATTTTACACCGTTCGGAAATTAAGGTTTTGCAGTCCTGTGTCTCGCTTGTTCCTTGATTACAGGATTGTATTACAGGATCCCAAGCTGGTGGTAGTGACAATCCATCTTCTCTATTGAAATTAGGATGCTTTTTAATCTCAATAGCCTCGCGTAGCATCCTGAGAAAATATCTTTATTCTTTGGCAAGGATAGAAGGTTTATCAAACTTAATTGAGTGGTTTGGTTTGTCAATGACATGTTCACAGACTGCAGACCTATTACACCGACGGTGCTTGACATCTGCTATGTGCTCCTTTACCCGGGTTGATACACTGCGTTTCGTTTGACCAATGTATGAAAGACCACACTCGCAGTCCAGCTTATAAATGCCTGCACTCTGCAAAGGGGTGCTACTCTTCACGGGTCTAAGGTATTGAGACACCTTCTTCAACGGCTTGAAATATGTTTTTATACTAAAATGAGATAATATACGCGATATAATCCGTTAAATTGTTTTATTTCAATAAATTAATTATGTAACAAAAAAAAACAGCGACTAAAAATGCACTAAAAGTAATGCAATAAATTCCTCATTTAGTAAATTTTTTTACAACAAAAATTAACAAAAATGTAAAAAAAATAACTGAGTGTTAACCTTCTTTTCAACGATATCTACATACTATTATAAAATAGTAAAAATAAAATGTCTGTTCATTGAAGTTTTTTCAATAAAATGATTTTTACGGACTATGTTGTACAAAAAAATGATTGTTAGACTAATGATGTAACTGAGACGAAAACATTTTTTATTTTAATTTTTTAATGTTTGTATGTGTCGTTGTTAACTAACATTAAAATAAAACACGCAGTTGTATTTTTATGTTAGTTAATTTTTGAGAGTCCATTTTTTGTCCATTTGTTGCAACAATAATTATGATTTATAGTAACATAAGTCTAAGGCACCGCCTACCAATTTTATACGTTGCCCTAAGGTTGACTGGTAGAGAATGCCTCATGGCATTAAGTTCGCCTTTTGTAGGATACATTTTCTTTTGTACAATAAAAACTTAATAAATAAACAAATAGGCTTGTGGATAATGTATATACAAAAAAATATTAATAAGAATATATAAAAAGGATTTTATTTTAATGATGTTACGGCAACAAACATTCCGTAGAATTTTTTAAACGTTTATTTAGTTATGTATGTACTTACGTGTAAATATCTGAACACGGTATGAATTCTTTTAAAAAAGCTACTTAAGTCATTTATGTTATTTACGTAATGGTTTAAAATATTATGTATATTTAAACGTACCTAACTATAAATCACTTTTTTTATTTTAAAATAAAAAACAATATAATTAGGTTACGGAAATAAAACAGTTTAACGGATTATATCGCGTATATTATCTCATTTTAGTTAAGTTTTCAATGAGTAATAATCGCGGAAACAGAAGAAAATATTAATATAATTAGGTTATTATAAAAAAAAAAGTAACTGAAAAATACTTATGGTTACTCAAGAAATTTTTTATGGAAATCAGTTGGTGCCGTTTCGTTATTTTCGTAGAATAAGATTATTATTATGTATGTAGGAACATAATATATATATGTTACAAAGTCAGTTTCATAAAAATTAAAGTTACATGTTAAAATATTATCAACCTTCTTTCTTATACCTGTTAATTTTATATATTTCACAACAACCACAAAATATCAAATTAATTTCAAATTAAATTATGTCGTCTTTGTGACTCCCGCTTCAAGATAATTGAAATCCTGCAAAACTTCCCACGAACATGATTAAGTATATTTACAACAACAAAGGAACTGACTTCATGTCTATTTCCTCAATAAATTATTCATAGAAAAAAGTAACTTTCGAATCAATGTACAAAGAAAGTTTGATTCTTTGTAAAATGTTAATGATGCAAACAAGACTTATAACAAAAATAAATGCCCTTTGACTTGAACCTCCATTTTCTTTCCTGAGTAAAATTGTCTTATAATAGGCATGATGACGGGTATGAAAATCAAAATTCTAATAAGTCCATCATGTAAATTAATAAAAAATATTGGACTCGTATTTTTTGGTTTTTGAAAATGATAAAAAAATACTCAGATAAATCGCATTAAAGTTTAGGAGTGGAGGCTTGTGACGTCACTCCTAAGTGAAATTTGTACTTACGCGACATTTTGACTCAATGTATCGCCTTTATTTTTCGGTTATGTGATAAAAGAAAAAATACGTATCCAATATTTTTTAATTATCTACATGACGGACTATCATCCCTATTAAGCCATTAGCCGGAGGCTACAAATTAAAGTTGCAAAAGTATTGAAAGTTGTAATTTTGGCACATCAATGTTAAAAGTCAGAGCATACCGTAGTATACAATAATAGCTTCCGCAGTTACTCACTTGAGCCAGAACTTTTTTAATCTGCGCCTTCCCTCCGCACACCAGAAAAAGTTTTTTCACTTAAGTTACAACATTATCACACTAATCCAGTTTACTTATTAAGTCACCATTAATAAATCACTGAAACTTTAAGAAAACAATTTTATCAAATAATAACATTTGCATTTGAAATTCGAATAGTTTTTCAAATTTCAAACTTTCGAATTGTGAATTCGAAATAAAAGACGAACGGCGCGGCGCGTTTGGGCGAGAGCGCCTCTCGCGAAAGCTGGCCGGAGAATCACTGGCGCGCTGAAAACTCCGACGTAGTCAGACGTAAGTCTAGCCATACGTTACTAATAACGTTACGTTGAAAGTTTATATTATATACCTACCCATGTGTACTTATATTAGTATATATTTGGTGCAAAGCTTTAGGTAGGTGCTTGTGACTTTCATACTTTCAAGCACCAACACAGTTAAAGATCGTCGCTATTTCTGCATAGAAATATGTAGATATAGGTAGGGAGGAGGACAGAACATACTTGTATGAGAATTTCCTAGAAGAGTAGTAATAAAAATTACCTTATACAAATTAGACTTCTATACTATTATAAAGTTGTAAAAATTAAATGTATGTACGTTGAAGATATTTAAAAAAACAATGTTTGTATAGGACTATATGGAGGTCACGAAATTGAAAAATATATTTTTTATATTGTTTGTATGTGTCGTTGTAGCTTCATCATGCTGAATCGGCTAAACAGATTTCAACTATTTTTGGTACACAGGTAGCTCCATCCATTGATGGTTATAGAATACTTTTTACCCGACTACACTGTCGAAAAAATTAGGTATTATGGCTTTTTCTCCTCCGCAAACGAAGTTGCGGGTACCCTCTTGGGTTATATATTTGTAAAAATATAATGTAAAGACATTACATTGAAGATGTTTTTGTAAAAATAAATTAAATGGGCTTTTGAAGGCCACTGCGAAGAATATTTTTGTTATGTTTGTATACACATGTTCAACCGAACGGAAATAATTTATTTTTAGTACATGGGACTGCCGCATAGTTACCTATAGAATACTTTTTACCTGGCTAATATAAAGCAAAAAGAGGATGGTGACTTTTTTCTAATGTTGCGGGCGTTTTCTAGATATATCATGGATCGTTTTGAATATTATTATTATACTATATTGAAATTCAACTCATTTGGATTCCCATAGTAATTTTGCATATATTTTTACTCAAATGTAACGGAATGAACGTTATATATTTCGAGAGTGTGTCTGAGATGTATGTCTATTTCTTTGGCACGCTCTGCAGCCTAAACGGCTTGAGGGATTTTGACTACTTTTTGACTAATGGTGTCGCTATAATTTCGTCTTATATAGTTATGTGAGTGATATTAGGCTAGAATAATTTAATTGTAATTGTAAAATAATAATAAATACTTAACTAAGGTATAATAAATATCAAGCCTTGGTTTTTTTTAGTATAGGCGTAGTATAATTTATAATATGTACTTATAGTTCTCTGAGACATGAAGC
Source organism: Hedya salicella (assembly GCA_905404275.2). Classification (NCBI taxonomy): domain Eukaryota; kingdom Metazoa; phylum Arthropoda; class Insecta; order Lepidoptera; family Tortricidae; genus Hedya; species Hedya salicella. The sequence goes on from FR990100.1 coordinate 6,438,431, forward strand.
GCCCACGCAAAACGCTTAAATTTAATTTATTTACCGGTATTTCATATGGAAATTCCTTTACGTTTTATGTTGGATAAGTTATTTCTCAAATTGAACGCTTTGAAATTTAATCATTGGGAATAAGAAATTTTAATTTTTATTATTCGTAATTTCACAAATCGAAGCGATAAAAATAGTCTAAAACCTTGAAGTTGAGATGTAATTAAAATGTTTCAATGTCGTAAATTATTTTGTCTCGTGATTAAAAAGTTATTTTATTGAGTTAAATGTCTGATCAAACGCTAGACTATAGATATACAATTTGAAAGAGTGCAAAATGTAGAAAAGTTTTATTTAAACGTATTAATAATCATACAATATTCAAACGAATGTATTAAAAACTAGAAAGTGCCCGCAACTTCGTTAACGGAGGAGGAAAAAGTCATATCCCCTCTTTTTTCTTTAGTGTAGACGGGTAAAAAGTATCCTTTAATCATCTGGATATCTCCAGCTACCTGTGTAGTAAAAATAATTCAAATCCGTTTAGCTGATTTGGCGTGATGAAGCCACAACGACACACGAAAAAAAAATTAAAAACGGGGACAGTCCACTACGATAGTGTTTTTGAAAATATTTTCAATTTACAGGCTTTAGATTTTTACAACTTTATAATAGTAAAATAAGAAAGTCGTAAGTTGTTGTGTCTGGTGATTAAATAGTTATCATATTTAGTTAGATGACTGTTCAACCACTGGGCTATAGATGTAAAATTTGAATGAGTGAAAAATGTATTAATAATCATACAATATCTAAATGAGCGTATTAAAAAAGTTATAAAATTTAACGATCACTTAAAAGTTCACCCCAACCAATGCTCAAAATACGCTGACTGACGGCGCGCTATCGCAGTGACTGACGTGACTTATTCACGATTCCTCTATATATTCAGCCGCGTAAACGCACCGTTAGCGTTTTTTGAGCACCGGTGTGGAAAATCATGGTTTAGACGAGCCTTTAAAACGTATCTCTATACCAATGTGTACAGCAATATGACGCATAAGACACGTCGCGTATACGCATGATTACCTAAGCTAAGCTTAAGGTGTAGGAGGGATGCGTAAAAATCGTGTCTATTTATTTCATCAATACGTAATATACGTATAAAAATACGTATTGATGAAAACGACATAAACTTAGTCAACGAAGGAAAAGTAATTACCCTCTTTTTAGCTTGAGCGTAGACGGATCAACAGTATAGTATAACCAGCTACCCATGTACCGAAAATATTTGAGATCCGTTTAGCCGTTTAGTCGCGATTAGGCCTCATAGATACATGAGAAAATACAAAAGGAATCAATTCAGTGACCTTCAAATAGTCCGTTTCACTAATTTTTCTGAAAATATCTTCATTCAACACATTCACTGCTAGGAACCCGCGTAGCGGCCGCTCTGCTCGTAGACGCTTAGCCAAAATCATGCGTTTTCACACATGTAGAAGAAATTGCGTAGCGATACGAAAAGCTTCGCAGTGAAAGTGTTATTTTTCACAATTTTATAATAGTATTACATATTTATATACATCTATGGGACGAGTTCAAAAGGAAGTTATTTAATTATTTATTTTTTTGGTAGAAAAAGCGTACCTACTATAAAATAAGCGATTTTTGGTTAGATTCAAATCAAATCAAATCAAAATATTCTTTATTCAAGTAGGCCTAGTTACAAGCACTTTCGAAATGTCAGTTACATGAGAGTGAATGTTTGCTGGGAGAAATACAATATGATCCAACATTTGCTGCAAGGATTAGGGAAACCTAGAAAACCTAATCAGATCATTTAACTTAAGTGTAATATTATTGATAAAATCATCATTTTAAAAATTAAAATAATCAATAAGATAAATCCCAAAAGGATTGTCAATAAAAAATAAATAATCTAGAATGTGTCTAGAATAAAATTCTAAATGTCAGAGTATATAAAACTATTAAGATTAAAGTACCTTAGGTATTCGTTAAAATAATTATTCATATACCTACATGACGCTACTATTTACATTACTCCCACGCGGCTTCATCATTCATGTAGTCTTGTGTGCTATAATAAGCTTTAGAAAATAATTTTCGTTTCACAATATTTTTGAATTTACCAATAGACAACTCAGTTATGCTGCTAGGAAGTTTATTATAAAATCTCACACAGTTACCAATGAATGATCTCCTTATTTTATGGAGCCTAGTAGCAGGCACTGCAAGCTTATGCTTATTTCTAGTATTAATATTATGTATATCACAGTTCTTCTTAAAGTCGGTAATATTTTTATGTACATACATAATATTCTCATAAATGTATTGACAATGCACTGTCATTATATTAATGTCCTTAAACTTATCTCTAAGCGAGTCTCTATGGTTCATTTTATATATCGCACGAACAGCCCGCTTCTGCAGAACAAATATAGTATTAATGTCGGAAGCACTGCCCCATAGTAAGATGCCACACGACATAATACTGTGGAAATAACTGAAATACACTAATCGAGCCGTTATCACGTCTGTTAATTGACGAATCTTACTTACTGCAAAAGCTGCAGAACTCAGTCTATTCGAGAGATTAGCAATATGGGGACCCCATTGGAGCTTAGAATCTAATGTTATACCGAGAAAGACTGTACTATTAACTAGTTCCAGTTCCTCACCTTTAACCATAACGCTTGCTTGCTCGTGTTTTACGTTACTCGTGACAAACTTAACACATTTAGTCTTTTTCTCATTCAACAATAAATTATTTACATTAAACCAATTTACTACTTCACAGATAGCATTGTTTACGTCATTGTGATTTCGTACGACTTTGAAAATTAGAGACGTATCATCTGCAAACAAAACTATCTCATGGTGGGTCTTTACGAGGTGTGGCAAGTCGTTTATATTTAATACTAGCTTTTGCCCGCGACCTCGCCCGTGTACTCAACGTAATTTTTAACCGTCTACAAAAAAGGAGGTTCTCAGTTTGACCCTTATGTTGGAATGTATGTTTGTCTGCGATTATCCGGCGTTTGGCTGGACCGATTTGGATGCGGTTTTCGAAAAAGTATTTGTTACTTTTTGGAAGTCTTGGTATACGACGTTTTGGTGAAGGCAGTTCCCTTATTTTTTTTTAAAGAAATGATTGTAATAATTGTTGAATTGTTACGCCGCAATGACTTACTATTACTAAGTGATTATGATTAATTGCAGATTTCTACTCTTGAATAGAAACTTTTGCCCGCGGTTTCGCTCGCGTCAAATTCGGGGTTATTTTGAATTTAAAAACCAACTAAGAGCATGTCGGACCATGCTTAGTGTACGGTTCAGCAGCCGTTACTACAAAAATAAGCACTACAGACCGGCTTACGTCCTTTTGTTGAGAAGCGCAGTTTTTCGGCAATATCTCAAAAACCGTATATCCGATCGCATTGCACACAATTTTCGTTGAAAGTATTTGTTAACTTTTACGTTTGTAATTTTTTTACGACTTACGGTTTAGAAAATAGAGGGAGGGGGAGGACACAAAATATTCCCTAACTCAATTATTTTTCTTAGAAACTTCGAAGTGTTTTCACTACCCAAAGGTTGTCTGGAAGAGATCGCTGTTTAGCGATAAGACCGTCTCTTCTTAAGGTCTAAACTTATTACTAAGTACATGAACCCGGATAGGGCATGGCAACATAAAAACGATGACGACATAAAATCAAAATGATGCTTAACCTGCTAAGTACAAACATGCATTATAATATATTTGTACACTTTAAAATAATCAAATGAATAAATCAAGCATTCCAGGGAAATTCAAAATAATAATAATAATTACAGGTAATAAATAATGTGTAAAAATGTCAAATTCATAACGTACAATTTTAATTTCATCAGAGATACGAATTTATACAATAATAATAAAAAAAATCACATTTCATCCCCATCGCACACCAACAGGGACATGATATTTCACGTCCGCTACGTTGGATTTCAAAATCAATGCTATTTTCGTAATTAACGTGCCAGAAAACCATAAAAACAACATCCATATTAATATTTAGGCATTTCGACCCCGTCACACCCCGGCAGATTTCAAAATCGATGCCATTTTTGTCATTAACGTCCCAAAAAACCATATAAACGACACCCATATTAATATTTTGACATTCCAACCCCATCGCACACCAACAGGGCGATGATATTTCACGTCCGCTAAATTTGTTTTCAAAATCGATGCCATTTTCGTAATTAACGTCCCAAAAAACCATAAAAACGACCTCCATATTGATATTAAGAAATTTCTACCCGTCACACCCAGGCAGATTTCGAAATCGATGCCATTTTCGTAATTAACGTCCCTAAAAACCATAAAAACGATACCCATATTGATATTTAGACATTTCAACCCCATCGCACCAATAGGGAGATGATATTTCACTTCCACTAAATTTGATTTTAAAATCGATGCCATTTTCGTAATTAACGTCCCAAATAACCATAAAAACGACACCCATATTGATATTTTGACATTTCAACCCCATCGCACCCCGACAAGGGCGATAGTATTTCACGTCCGCCACGTCGGATTTGAAAATCGTTGTTGTTTTCGTAATCAGTGACCGGAAACAATACCCATGTCGACTTTTAGACTTTTTAACCAAATTTCCTCTTTTAGGGGATGAATTTTCAAATACTTTGAAACACGTATTTACTCATTTATTGTTAAAAATACTCGTGTGAAGTTTACAATTATAACATCTTTGATTTTATTGTAGGTACTCTTACATCTGAGCCAAGCGCGCTGCGCGCGAGCGATAAATGAGATCTTTATTACAAATAACGCTTATTAGCCGTCTCGGCGTTTGGAGCGTGGTTTTTCTTTGACTATGCAGGCCCTTAATTACCTACTTGTGAAATTTGTATGCCTACGGCCCAGCATACTAAAAAATATTAGACCTTTTTGTACCTATGTTGAAAAAATAAACAATTTGAATTTCGAATACCTTCTAGTATAACCAAATGCATGTTCTATCCCTCCAAAGTACTAAGTAATAGATAAGTAGATTTTAGCATGATGGATTTGAAATGCTAATTGACTCCGGTCTCGACAGGTTACCGCCTGATTGGATCCCGATTTAATTACGAGTGATAAAGATTAAGCTGTCCGGATGGACCGGGAATTGTTTCCTTAAGCTATTTTATCCTATAATATAACAAAAAAAGTAACTTGGTAGGGAATTGCTAGCTCATACGTCTTTTTGGGTTTGAAAAGCATTTTGCTTTGTTTGGAGCGTTATTTTTAGTAAGACTTTCAGACTGCGTTCAACTATTTTAAGCTGATTTTCACGGACGTTGCATCAGTGGCTATTTATAGATAATTTTGTTTTAGGTCAGACTGCAGCCCGACGGTGCTTGACATCTACTATGTGCTCCTTCACCCGGGTTGATACACTGCGTTTCGTTTGACCAATGTATGAAAGACCACACTCGCAGTCCAGCTTATAAATGCCTGCACTCTGCAAAGGGTTGCTACTCTTCACGGATCTAAGGTATTAAAACACCTTCTTCAACGGCTTGAAATATGTTTTATAGAAGCACGCTTCAAGATGTTTCCGATCTTATCTGTGACCCCTTTCACATATGGTAATTACGTTTGATAGACCTTCTATCCTTGCCAAAGAAAAAAGATATTTTTCCAGAATGCTACGCGAGGCTATTGAGATTAAAAAGCATCCTAATTTCATTAGAGAAGATGGATTGTCACTACCACTAGCTTGGGATCCTGTAATACATCTCATCAAGGAACAAGCGAGACACAGGACTGCAAAACCTTAATTTCCGAACAGTGTAAAATATCTTATCTGCTTAAAAGTAGTTTAATAGTCTCTGTTTTTTTAAATATTATAATTAGTAATGAGGTAGCGTGGGAGTTTTTCTTTGCAGCGTTTCTTTTCTCCTCAGTACGCCTCATTTGTGAAATGCTGCTTGGTAAATTATTAGAATAAAATAATTAAGCCCTTCTGGCACATGTGTAACTGTCTTTACAACTTAGGCCCATCTGGCATGTATGTACACCTTTATTGTTTTTTCAAAAATGGTTAGTTTGCACAAATTGTAACTTTGACAGAGGACAATACATCTTTTCTCAGTCCACCCGTGACCATGAAAAGCTGGAAAGCTTCCGAAACGTCGCGATATAATCCGTTAAAATTGTTATATTTTAATAAAATTTAAATAGTTTATTCTGTTAGAAAGCTACAAGGGCACTTTTACAAGTCAGACTCTACGGCATTTCCCAAAGTGAGACCACACTGTTGAGAAGAAAGCCGAAACAAACTCAACAGTCAGTAATGTTTTCAAAATGATTCCTAACTATTACAATATGTACAGAGGCGATGTCAGTAACTTTATTCGTATCCATAATATTATGTACCAAAATATTGTTTACTCACGGCGTGTTATTCTTATCCTAAAGAATAATATCTGTTCAGGAATAAAATCTGTATGTCTTTATACCATGCATAAAATTAAGTTGCGCAATTGTTCCGTTGCTCTGGGAAAGAACGATAACCAAACTTACCAAATTTATCGCTTTTTATTTTATGTTCAAAAGGTAAATGCCTCAGTGCTTGACATCGTAAATCCATTTATTGATATCCTGTGCTTATCAGCTCTATTGCATGAATTAAATTATCAAGTAAGTAAAGTAAGTAAGTAAGTTCTTTATTTGCATTAAATGTGGTTAACAGCAGGTCTTACAAAACATTTAAAGGGATCACACATTTAGCCCTATTATGGCATGCAAAAATTACGTCTTAATAGCTTTAGTAATAAAACATTTGAATAAATAAGTTAGTACAATTATTAATAATAACTAATACAGTTCAAAAGGATTCCTCATTATTATTTTGTCCAATAATACAAAATGAAATAATTAAATTAATAATAATTACTTCATCTACACACAACTTCTAACAATTATAATGTATCATCATCTATTTATTCGTGTCAAAATTAAAATAATCCCTAATACTATAAAATATACAACTATTAGGACAGTGTACAGCCCTGGGATATTTACCTTATTTCAGCGTATTATATCAAAATGGATTTATTTATTGCTTTTAACTACTTAAGCACAGGCAAGTTTATAGATTACGTGATTAGGAAGATATTTTTTTTTTCAACCTAAGTTGCAGTGTTGGACATAGTCCAAAATAATGTGTGTATAATTGAGTATTCAAAGTGTGTTTCACACATTTTGTTCCAGTACGAAATGAGAAGTACATGGCATATTGTATTAAAGATGGTTCTACAAGATTTAGTGACCAGCAATTAGTACCTAATTTATTATTAGTAGTAAAGGTCGATTAACATGGAGAAAATGGGCCCTAACTCGGAAACGTACACATATGTAAGCGACGCTCACGGGTGTAGGAGGTGGTTGGACCATTGTATAGTAACACAAAGTGCATATACCATGATTTGTAAAGTAGCTGTCATGTATGACGTATTCTAGTCTGACCACTTTCCTATGATCGTCGAGTGTAGTGTGGGTATGTTGAAACCTGTCACTAAAATGTTAGATAATAAGGTGGAAAATAAGATGATTTGGGGAGAACGGACTAATTATCAGATAGATGCATTTCGTAACGTTTGAAAACAATTGACTTTCCGGATGTACTCAGGGACTGTTGCGACAGGACTTGCACAAATCATGATCACAAGGTCATACTGGATAAAATGTACGATGACGTCATATTCATCCTTACGGATGCCGCGATAAGCACCTATAGGGGCAAATGCAGAAGAAGGGGTGGTTATGTCGCTGGTTGGAACAAGTTCGTTGCAGGTCCTCACAGGGAAGCCAGGCTACGTTTCATGCTTTGGGAAAATGAGGGAAAGCCGCGTCAAGGCCAGTTGTTTGAGCAGATGAACAGCAGTAGGAGGGATTTCAAGGCTAAACTTAAGTAGTGCCAAAACCGGCAGGATCAGTTGAGCATGGACAGACTCGCTCTCGCCCACAGTGGCAGCAAATTTAAGGAGTTCTGGAAGGTGACCAAACGCATGTATGTGACGCCGGGTTTGCCTGTGAGCGTCAGCGACAAGAGTGAACATGGAGACATCGCGGAGTTATTCAGACAGCATTTCACCGTGAAATCTCTGTTGGAGAACACGTCATCGGAGGTACATGAGGAGAGTAGTGATGGGGCCATTATTAAACCCAGGGAGACTTTTTTCACTGCAAAAATGATTGGTGACGGAACTTAAAAAATGCAGAGGGGAAGGTCGCCTGGGCACGACGGCCTCAGTATCGAACACTATAGGTATGCTGGCGTACACTTGCCTAGGATGCTCTCCATGTTCCTCAATTTATGTATGGGGCATTCACATCTACCCGCGGCCCTAATGAAGACAATTGTGGTCCCCATTGTAAAGAACAAAACGGGGGATCTATCGGACAAAGGAAATTATAGGCCGATCTCTCTTGCTACCACTGCAGCGAAGGTGCTCGACAGTATGCTGAACTCAATAATAGATAGATATATAGATATTCATGACGCCCAGTTTGGGTTCAGACCAGGGCTGTCAACGGAGAGTGCTATTATTTGTCTGAAGCATACTGTCGGGTATTATACTGACAGGAAAACACCGATATATGCCTGCTTCCTCGATCTCTCCAAAACATTTGACAGAGTCAATTATAATGTTCTTTGGAAGAAGATGGATGAGGCAGGCATTCCGGGTGACTGTTCGGGCTTGTTGAAGCACTGGTACCAAAACCAAACAAACCAAGTGAGGTGGGCCAGGGCTCTGTCGTTGGAGTACTCGTTGGAAGGTGGAGTACGGCAGGGGGGCCTTACGACTCCTAAACTGTTCAATATATATATGAACGACCTGATAGGAGAGCTCAGCAGCATGCATACGGGTTGCCATATTGAAAACACGTGTGTAAACAATATAAGCTACGCGGACGATATGGTGCTGCTGAGTCCATCTATCGGCGCTCTTAGACAGTTAGTGACCAAGTGTGAGGAGTACGCCGCACATGGGCTCTTGTACAACGGCACCAAGAGTGAAGTTATGGTGTTTAAAGCGGGTTAAATGAAACCATATTTTATCCCTCCAGTGTCTCTTGGTGGGGTTGTACTTAAAGTTGTCGACCGTTTCAAGTACTTGGGCCACATTATAACGGAGGACCTGTGTGATGATAGTGACATAGACAGGGAGTGTAGGGCGTTTTCGGTAAGGAGTAATATGCTGGCTCGCAGATTCGCTAGATTCTCTATGGAAGTAAAAATAACACCATTCAAAGCATTCTGTCAATCGTTTTACTCTAGCGGTCTGTGGGTTCGGTATACCAAACGAGCTTACGCCCTACGCATACAATACAACAACGCCTTTAGAATGCTGTTGAGACTCCCAAAATGGTGCAGTGCGTCGGAAATGTTCGCCAAGACGCATACGGACGATTTCCACGCGATAATGCGCAAAAAAACAACGTCGCTTATGGGTCGCGTAGGGGAAATCAAAACGGCATTCTCAAGGTGATTGCTGGTAGATTTAGCTGCCCTATAATGTGGCATTGGATTGAGCGAGTCAGGACTACCTTAACGTATGTCAAGTAAGCCTGACAATAATTGTAACAGTCGTGTCAACATTTTTATTTTTGTAACTACTAATATAGCTCTTAAGTTTTAATAATGTTACTAACAATATATGGAGTTTTGTCTGAAATAAATTATTTGAGTTTGAATTTGAATTAACGCCTGATTATACTTTTCAACGACAACCTTGCTCTAACAGTAACTGCTGAGTGCTGATTTATCCTCATTATCATCAGCTTCAGACGTTCACGCCTGATGATAGGCTGATGTGACCGGCCCTACGCCGCTCGCATCCACCGGCCTCCCAAGACCTTCTTTCTTATAAGAAGGCTCAAGGTCATCCACATAGCAATCGAAAGGCCTATGATGCTCAGAGTTAATCTGCGAGATAAAGTCAGGAATCTGGAGATCCGTAGAAGATGACCAGAGTACAGAGTACAGAGTGACATAGCTTGAAGAATTGCAAAACTTGAGAGGCAATGACCGGTCCTGCGCTACCTCTATCCAGTGGCCTCCAGCGACCTTCATCAGATCATCAGTTCGCTTTGCTTAGCGGCCGTCAGTTCAATGGCTGACTATCTATCAGCCACGGACGTCCACTGATGAACATATGTCTCCCCCATAGCTCGCCACAGAGTGCGATCTTGCGCAGATCACATCCACCGATTTCCTGCAATTCTCACGAGGTCATCTGTCCACCTCGTGACGGTCAACAGTCAACGGCTGCTCACACCTGTCAAACATATTGACTGTTATAAAGATCATACACATTAAGAAAATAGCCGCCTATTCTGTGGACAATAAAATAGTTAATATCTCGGCCACATATAAACATAATTTGGTCATGTCTATAGGTTTCTGCAAGAAACAAATAGAATTTAAAGCCCTTAACTTTGGGATGACCAGGAAAGACGCATAACGCAAACTTTTATAAAAAATCTTATTTCTCTTCGTCGTTTCACTCTATAATATATAAAATATTAACCTTGCTCAGCCTGTAAATTGTGGGAAGGACCAACTGCATAGGCATTGCATTTGGTTCTTCCCAGAAGGAGGTAAATTGACCTATTTCACGTGAACGCTGATGCGCACGGCTTCAACACCAGACGGTGATATGAAATTTGTCTACCGAGTAAACGACTCGCTCAGTCAAAAAATGCCTCAGCTATAATTGGTCCCAAAGTTAGATAAGATTTGCTTAATAGTCATTAAGCAAAGCAAAACACGGGCAAAAAATTAAAAGTTTAGCTATTAGGTCAAATAGTGTATCATTTCAACAATTTTTTGTTTTTATTGTAGCTTAAATTTTGTTTTTATGAGGAATATGTGGAAAAAATACCATTTCCCTCAAAATTCTGAAAATATCTTTAATTATACAATTTAAGATGAATATTACAGGAAAATTATAACCATATACGAGTATATATATGTAATATTCATCTTATATAATATATAATCTATGTTTTTTGCTCCAAAAATGTTTTTTGAATAACCCGGCTTGGTTAAATTACCCCCTCATGTTACATCGGAATATATAAGTGAAAAATTGTATGGAACCTTCGGTGTACGTGTCAAACTCGCACTTATCCGGTTTTTATTATTTCTCTAACTATCTTTTCGCCCGCGTTGCAGCGAATTTATGGCTGGATTTAATCAAACTGGTATCTACAAGAAGTAATCTGAGATCAAGTGTTAAGTATACGTACATAGAAATTTATAATGACTTTCTTTGTATACTTGACAAGAATTCATATTTATTTATTCGTGAAATCTGATTTATTTCTACAATTGATGAATTCCATGAATAAATTTGATTGATTATTGTTGAATCGAGCGTTAATAGAATTTCAATATGATTTCGTCGCTCGTTGACAGATCGTGTGTGCGGTACAATTTGATGGAGTTTATTCAGGATAATAGAATAACTTCTCGTGTTTTAGATTAAGTAATAATCTACTAAATACAGTAAGCATTAAATAATCTGTAGTATTAGGTAGATTCCTGGGTAAAAAAAAAATTGTAAATTGTCCGTCGGGTAGATTATTAAAAAATATTGGACACGTATTTTTTTTTGTCATTCAAAAAAAAGAAGACAAATATAAAGAGCGTCAAAGTTTGGGAGTGGGGGCGCATGACGTTACGCCGTGCGAAAAACGACGCACGGCGTGACGTCACGGGGAACTTTAACAGGCTTTTTGTTTAATTGACAAAAGAAAATATACGTTTAGGATAAAAGTCAATTCAGCCATATACATTACATACATGATTACGTAATCTGATGACAAAAATAATAAAGACGTGTAACGATGAGTTTTGATGGTGAGTGTACATAGAACATATTTATTTCGAGAATAATCATAAAGATAAATGTATAAGATATAATTATTCAAACCAAACTTTTCCACACTGTCTTAATTATCAACGCTTGATTATCCCTATTAAATCATCGAATTTATCAAGTCTATTCATCTAATAGAACGTGGAAAAATGATTTATTAATAGACGTATCTTCTTCAAAATTTTCCACACTTACTCCTATCTCTCTCTCGTCCCGACCATGTAACCCACATGGTGGTGGGGTCAGGCCTCTTTATCTTCCTCCTCAACTGCGCCCTATCCCTGATGTAGTCTTCGGAAACATCGCATTCCCTCATGTCTGCCAGCAACACATTTCCTTACTTACTCCTATAATTAGATAAAAATAAGGATTATATTATATTTTCTTCTGTTTCCGCGATTATTACTCATTGAAATAAAACAATTTAACGGATTATATCGCGTATATTATCTCATTTTAGTTCCCGACGTTTCGGAAGCTTTCCAGCTTTCCATGGTCACGGGTGGACTGAGAAAAGATGTATTTTCCTCTGTCAAAGTTACAATTTGTGCAAAGTATCCATTTTTTTTAAAAGAAATAAAGGTGTACATACATGCCAGATGGGCCTAAGCTGTAAAGACAGTTACACATGTGCGAGAAGGGCTTAATTGTTTTATTTTAATAATTTACCAAGCAGCATTTCACAAATGAGGCATACTAAGGAGAAAAGAAACGCTGCAAAGAAAAACTCCCAGGCTACCTCATTACTAATTATAATATTTTAAAAAACAGAGACTATTAAACTACTTTTTTAACGGATAAGATATTTTACACCGTTCGGAAATTAAAGATTCGCAGTCCTGTGTCTTGCTTGTTCCTTGATGAGATGTATTACAGGATCCCAAGCTGAGGGGTTACTACGAAATCCGAAAAACGAAGTTCGTGTGGCGCCATCCCTCTCACTCAAATACAGCATAACATGAGAGCGAGAGGGACTGCACGTTACGAACTTCGATTTTTGAGTTTCGGAGTAACTTCTCTGGTCGTAGCGACAATCCAATATCTCTATTGAAATTAGAATGCTTTTTAATCTCAATAGCCTCGCGTAGCATTCTGGGAAAATATATTTTTTCTTTGGCAAGGATAGAAGGTTTATCAAACTTAATTGAGTGGTTCGGGAACTAAAATGAGATAATATACGGTTTGGTTTATCAATGACATGTTCACAGACTGCAGACCTATTACACCGACGATGCTTGACATCTGCTATGTGCTCCTTCACCCGGGTTGATACACTGCGTTTCGTTTGACCAATGTATGAAAGACCACACTCGTAGTCCAGCTTATAAATGCCTGCACTCTGCAAAGGGGTGCTACTCTTCACGAGTCTAAGGCTAGTCTATTTAAATACTGTGTCACGCTTGTAAAGTTGGATAATTGTAAAAAATAATTATTATACATAGATGGCGTTGTACATATCGGGGAACAGCTTTTTGTATGTAGATGGTCAAACCTCTTGTTTTAATGGCCCTTGATTAAATTACTGGCATGCCATGGGAGAATTGGGAAAGGCCTATGTCTAGCAGTGGACGGAGGTGGGCTGATGATGGTGATGATGATGATGATGATTAAGTTAAATATTAGCTCTATAGCTTGTGACTCGCTCAGGAACAAATATTTTATGCTCATCATACATATATTTGCCCTCAACGGTATTTAAACCCAGGACCTTCAGGTCGACAGCGTCACTATCGCTGAGCTAAACCAGTAGTGACGACATGATATGTTTAAGCATGCAGTTGTAAACAATTTCCGGACGTTACCTTTTTAGGGTTCCGTTTAATAGAGTACCCTTTTCAAGCTGTCCTGAGTAACCTCACCCGTCTCTCCCGTTGTTCAACAGTTATTTTAATGTGTTTTAAGTTATATGTCAGAGAACTATTATAGAAACTAAATTCATGATTTTATTGTCATAATAAAAGGAGCTCGCAACTTCGTTTTGAAGATTTTTATTTTTAAATATCATCGATGTAGAGTATTTTTTTCACAACGTTTTAGTTAAACCACCAAGTTATATACTAATTTAAAGTTAGACATTTTTAATAGAATAGGGTTTAATCATAGAATTTAGTTTTATATAATAATGTTCAAAACGCGAATATGACATAATTTCATGTCAAAAGCACATGATTGCTTTTGGGTAGCATTTTATTTCAAATTCAAAATAAAAATAACATTTACTTTCAGATCATGTCCATTGAGTTTGTATACTTTTAAACTTACTAGTTATACTTACCTGTTAATCATATATAGGAATGAAAATTGCGACATAAAATTTCATTTAGGTACTTATGTTGAGAAAATTAGAACCCGAAATTTAACATACGTCGTTATCCAACCTAAGTTTTTGTAAAAAAAATGCATACGTCAGCCCAGCCGCCCATTGATTATGTTGAACGAAGATGCGGGCATTTTACAAATAAAGTTTGAAGTGAACACACCCATCAACACTGGAGTAGGGATGTTGCCTTTTTTTCAAAATTTGTATAAATTATTTCAGATCCTGATAAAACAAGTAAAAATACAGAATTGCATTAAAATTTTGACGACCACCTTAAGTGTAGCTTATTTATGAGCCGTTTCAGTTGGACGGGAAAGTCTATTTTTAAAGTATGAAAATATTAATGACTCATAAATAACCATTGAATAACACATAAAATGTATGGTAACTTTTGTTATAAAACCGTTTCGATATAAACGCAAGTTTTAACATAGCTGCAGAACAAAGTTCTTATTTTTTCCGTAACAAGGTTACGCTTAGGTTACGGTTAGGCTTAAGTATGAAGCGTTTTTTGGGAAAGTCCAAAAATGTGCAAACATTGAATTATATGAGATTGAAGTAGTTTTTTCACCAATATTTCTATCAATTTATACGATGTGTTAGAATCCATTTGTTTTATTTACATAAGCAGTGATCGTTATCAACGTGCAATTTTTGTGGCAAAGTGCAAAGTGCGCTTTTTTCTGTCAACCATAGTTGACAGAAAAAAGCGAATATTCACTTATTTATTTTCTAGTTTTACACAATCACTGTAAAACAAATACTTGCTTACATAGGATTACCTCTCTATATAATAAATCTACACTGTACAAAACCTTTTCCGCCTTAAATATTTTTAAAACAATATACGTCAAAATGACATCGGACGTCAATACAAGTCGCGTGAAATATTTTAACAGTTTAAATACCTTCCCGTGACTTCTGTCAACGTCGAAAGGTCATTTAGTTATTTAAAATGGATTTTTTCCAATCGTGAACGACTGACGGCAAAATCTGTTGAACAAATTTTAGTAGTTTATTCAGCATAATTGTAAAAGTGATAGTAAATATGTATATAAATATTATAATTTGTGAAATATAATAATATTTAAAATACTTGAGTATTTGCTTTTTGTCAACCATACTTTGCCACCAATTCAGCACGTTGATAACGATCACTGTACATAAGTTAGTAATAAGATAATTCGTGGAGCCTGAAGAGAAAAGCAAATTGATGTAATTTATCCATGATGTGAGTCAGGGAAACATTAGATGCTAGCTTGTCATTATGAAGATGTTTTAAGATGTGTCATCCTTTATTAATCTCTACCCACTGGTAAGCGTAGGGCAAGGTGGGGTAAGAATGAGTAGCGAGGTAAGATGGGGAGGGATACCAAAAAATCACATTCATCTGTTGTTCCGTTCCAGCTAAATAAACACATTTCTTGTATGGTTTCAATATTCTTTAAAACTGTATCGATGGCAAGATTTTGTCACAGTCCCATTTTACCTCGTCTCACCCCACCTTCCCCTAGGCCTCGTTTCAGGTAATTTGAACACTGTTGAAAATTAAGCAAATTTTGATGTTGACGATAAATAATTGGATGATTTCTGGAAAGTAAACTTGTCCTCGCAGACGAATAATATCAGCGTAGCCATATCAGTGTTTTAAACCTTTTCATGACCCGACCCCCTGTAAAGGAAAATATATTTCGTGACCGCCTTTTCTACGCTAATTCAAATAAGTATGACTGTGTTTTTAATACATTACAAAATATTGACTTTGAATTAATGGATCTTTTTATCTATCTCTAAGCTACAGACGGCCATTACTGAATATAGGCCTCTCCTATTCCTCGCCACAGAGTGCAATTTTTAACCGACTTCCAAAAAAAGGAGGAGGTTCTCAATTCCACGGAATGTTTTTATTATGTAACAAGGACCCATTTCAAATAAAGGCGGCTGTCGGTGGGCGACAGTGTGTACACCAGATTTACTATGGGCAGGCAAGGGTAGCGAGTCCTGTCAGCTCCCGAAGGTCATCATCATATCAGCCCAAAAACGTCCACTGCTGTAAACAGGCTGCCTCCAAGGATTTCCATAGCGACCGGTCATGCACCATCCTTGTCCATAGGTTTCCCGCAATACTCACCAGATCAGTTCACCTTGTTGGGGCCTTCCCACGCTGCGTCGACCTGTACGCGGTTGTCACTCGAGAACTTTTCAGTCCCAGCGGTCATCGGTTTTACGAGCAATTTGCCCCAGCCACTGTTACTGATCAATAAGTCGTTCAACAAAAGCTGCTAGACGTTCGACTATCCGTCGTCATTTCTAATTGAATTATCTTTGAGGGACTTTGATCCTTGTGAAGAAGGGCCTCCTATGAGGCCCATTGGCTGCCGAGGATGTCACATGATAACGACCACGACCAATCTGCCAAAGAGTGTAGCGACAAAGAAGAAGCAGAGACCCACTTTAGGAGGACTCGCGACGCCTTAAAGGCCTCGTCTCCCGCCTTAGCCTCATTGAGTACCTATTTAAAAAAAAACACTCACAAAATGTGCGTCAGGTGTTGAATTGGTGATCCAATGAGAATAAAAAAATTAAAATAAAAAAAGAACCGACTTCATAATAAGCTAAAAAACCATAAATAATCTTTTATGTACGGTACGGATCACATTTGAATCACCTTTTCAAGTCGGTGCCAAACCATTCATTTATTACTATTAAGAACCGCGGTGGCGAGCCTTTAGTTATTATCTACCTACATATATATTAAGTCATAATATTTCGTAATTTTGATGAATAAAGAACTTTATTTACTTCAGGCACCGACTTCAAAAGGCGATTCAAATGTGATCCTTACCGTACATAAAAGATTTATGTTTTTTTTTTGTTTATTATGACGTCGGTTCTTTTTTATTTAAACATTTTTATTTTTTGCTTTTTAGTGATGGATTTTAGTAGTGATATAAAGTATTTTTAGAGCCCAGAATGGGAAGATTGAGGAGGCACTTTGCACGCATCTCGAGTCTTTGGAAGTAAGAAATGTAAAAATTGGTTAGTTCATATTCATTTGTACCTACCATCATCAGCTCAGTTTGTTTGTCTGATGATGACAACCAGACGAAAACAACTGAATAACTTTAGAAAAATATATACAAAACATTGTTAGTGCCTATAATATTTTAGGGTTTCTCTCGATTTCCCTGGTATTCCATTTCCATTCATCAGATCCTGACTTGGTGATAAGGAGACTACCTCAAGGGACACACTATAAAGAATATGATTAACAGTCTTAACGTACCTACTTATAATAGATGATTTTCTTAAGAATTATCCTCTTACTCTTAACCATTAAGGAGTTGTACCTTCCGTCATCAGCTCAGCATGATAAGATGATGACTACCATATGCAAATACTTAAATAGCTTAAGAAAATATATGAAAAACGTTATAAGTGCCTATACAATTTGAGGATTGCCCTCGATTTCCCTGGGATCGCATCATCAGATCCCAAGTTGGTGGCAATGGGACCACCTCAGGAGTATATTCTTTCAAATGAAAAAAGATTTTTTAAAATCGGTCCACAATTGGCGGAGTAAACGGTGAACATACATAAAAAAAATACATACTGTCGAACATAATAACCTCCTCCTTTTTTGGAAGTCGGTTAAAAAAGAATGGCGTCACGTACACGACATTCTGGTGGAATGCACCATCAGTATAAGAGATCGCTCACTGTATACTGTGACAGCGATCAACTACACATAAGTATATAAGATACATGTATCTTTTTTATTGACACAGGTTCCATCTGTTGCACATTGCACATTTACATACATTTACAGTGTAGGGAGGGCTTCGACATGATTCGCTGGGGTCGCATGTTAAAGGTCCTCAGGATGGGCCAAAACATGTCAAATAGTACTCAGCTTCTACAACGGCCATTACAATCTACAACTTGCCCGAGTCTTATGGCAGTTTTGCAGGGAATATTGCAACATTCTTGAGTGAGAAAATAGTTGAAAGCTAGTTGCTTCTCGTCAGCTGTTAGGGTTGCTGCATAATTTCCTCTTCCACACGTGACTGATTCCATCGGCCACTTACCACAACTAAGGGCACTTGAAACCATCCAACCAAACATCGCTCCCGCTCGAATAACCTTAAGGGCCTGCATCGTCCAGGAAAAACCACGCCCTAAACACCAAGCCGGCCCATAAGCGTAATTTATAGTAAGGTACGCATTTCTTACTCGCGCGCATCAAAAAAGAGAAAACTAATACACTACATGCTTGGGTTTTTTTTGCGTAAGCGCCAGATGTAAAAGTACAATGAAATCGAAAATATTATTATGTTTTCTTTACATTTAAGTTAGTGACGTAAAAACGGAAAATGAAGACGCGTTTTCGGTATTTTTTTTCTATTGAGGAAATTTTTAGCAAAAATTTTTCCACATTAGGCGCTGAATATGTTATATAGTCAAAAAACACATCTGAACCAGCTAGTTTCATAAACTGGATTTGACGAAAATCTCACAAAAAAATAGCTTAAATTTTCGATGCACCCCCTTAAACTTCAAGCGTTCGAATTCGTCAGGTTTCGTTCTATACAAATACTTTATTACTATTAAATACAATTCCAGTTTAAGTCTTGTATGGAAGACAGCAAAGTTTAAAATTGCCGTGATTTTTATGTTGACTTGTATCTTTTTGCCTTTGCAACAGAGTCGAAGCTTTTAATATTGAAGTTTACCTCAGGGACTTTCTATTTTAACCGGAACTGACACTATCTCTATTGCACCAACGCCTATTATAATGGGTTTTGGTACCTATAAAGTAATGTTTACATAGTCCAAATTTTAAGCAGCTTGCAGCCTAGTTTTATAGTCAGACATTGAATTTTTTCTTAGCATTTTCGGCGCACTCATCACGATATTATGCTATTTATTGTGGGAGATTCAAATTAAAACGATAATTCCTAGTTCATATTGCAGATTAACCCTAATAGAATATTTTCGTTTAAATTTTCGACACCTATATGGCACTCTATTATGATGCTTCCACCGAAAATGCTACCAAAGTTTTGATGTCTGGTTATATCTATAAAACATCCCATGCGAAAGTTGGGAAGAGCTTACACAACAGATAGGAGTATTGCGCAGCTCTGTTCATGAGGCCGTTACTGATTTCGAGGAGCGTCGCTTGCAAGTCATCGATTCAAAACACTTTCAACAGTAAGATCCGCCCTAAGCCTTCCTATACCTACACGTACAAAGGTGAGTTGCATTGTGCGCCATGCAACAGGACTTAGGAAAAGCCACATTCGTGCACATGACCGATGCTCGTAAAGGTCATGATGTCAGGTTTCGCCATTAACGGATACGTCATGGAGGACGTTATATAGTCCATACTATGATAATAATATTTTTTGCCTAAGGCTTTTCAATTTTGTTAGAATTTAATTCTCTCTTCTTGATCGCTCCCTCTTTGCCGAGGGCCGTGACTCCGCTTCAGCTTGTCAACTGCTTGTCTCCATCGGTTACGGTCAGCTACCCAAAGGTGCGTCCACACTTGTATCATTTGCTCGTATCCGATCACCGTGCCGTAGCATGACTGCGTATCGCGCTGCTTGGACGCTTACTGTCGGCGCGCCGATAATGCCGCACTCTTCCGATACAAGTGCGTGATACGCGTAGCAAATGGATTTCGAGTGATCGGATCGGCGCAACGTCCAAACGCGTGATCGTGACACGCGATCATGCTACGTGACGATGATCTGATACGGGCAAATGATACAAATGTGGACGCACCTTAACCAGAACAACTACTTTACACTTACTGCGGCGCTAGTTGGTTTGTTGGTCTGATCTGAGTTCTTGTCAAATCTGCGTTTTGGCCTCCGCTACTAGGTCAAATCAAATCAAATCAAAATCTTTTATTGCACTCATGTCGTGTAATTGCTTGCAAAACCGAATTCGTTTAGGAAGTTTTATTGCATGGCGCACAATAAAGCTCACCTTTGTCATTTTCCCTCAACTTTTCCTGTGTCCATCAGACGTTCCAAGTTCAATTCGTAGCCCTCCCATTCATAGCCCAGCCTATGATCTTTATAATAACGAAAAGAGACTACAACGGATACAAACAATTGTACAATGCCGTGTATATAAGATTTATTTACTTTATCTATGTTTCCGACGTGGCGGTACATCCATGGTATCAAATAGGCTTTGTGCGCGATGTATATGCTATAAGTCCCGTTTTGTTGTGATAACCACAAAATATATCACACAAAAGCCTGACCTAACTTAAACTTTATTATCCTTCATAAAAAAAACCCTGAAGGTCAAAAAACGTATAACACTCAGGCCTTTCTTAGCCCTTATTCGGCGTAAGTGCCTACTTGTGCACTGATTAAAGTGTCAGCTCTTATCCGAGTAATCTTAATGAAAAAGAGCCCGTATCGGCAAAGATTGATTTGACTATAATGTGCGATTGTCGACTGATTGCTTTGAACCTTAGTTTCAGAGAGTTTTCTCAATTGGAAATAAAATACTTTTTATTTTTGAGTTTTTTATTGGCCTACGTGGCAATGGGCGGGCCATGTAGCCCGGAGAACGGATGGCCGTTGGGGCAGTAAAGTCCTGGAGTGGCGACTACGCATAGGAAACAGCAGCGTAGGAAGGCTACCGACTAGGTAGACGGGTGACCTCGTAAGGGTCGCGGGTAGTCGGTGGATGCGGTCTGCGCAGGATCGCTCCCTGTGGCGAGCTATGTTCATGGACGTCCGTGGCTGATAGATAGATAGAATCAGTGCTGTCTTTATTCGGCGTAGGTGCCTACTTATGCACTGATTAAAATGTTAGCTTATAAACGAGCTATCTAAATGAAGCCCGTATCGAAGATTAATTCCACGATTGCTTTTAATCTTAGTTTTAGAGTGTAATTCTTTGACGACCGGTTTGGCTCAGCGGGAGTAACGTTGCCTGCGAAGCTGGAGGTCCGGGATTCGAATCCCGGTAAGGGCAAATATTTGTGTGATGAGCATAAATATTTGTTCCTGACTCTTGGAGTAAATATATATATATTAAGTATATCGTCGTCTAGTACCCATAACACAAGCCTTATTGAGCTTACCATGGGACTAGTTCGATTCGTGTAAAATTGTCCTGTAATATTTATTTATTTAATTCTCTATTCGAGCTAAAAGACGTTTAATTTCAAGTTTTATTAAACAAACTGTTTAAGATGAGTAAGGTTGTTTTTAAACATTCGGAGTATCTGGCTGAACAAAATTTTCTTTTAAATATTCTCGGAAAAGAATCTCGTGTTGCCATAGTACAAGGCACTGTTTGAAGTTCAATCAGGGTTTGTTTGATCATTACGTAGATTTTTGTATTTAAAAGCCCATCATAGACGAAAATATACATACACATATTACGCTATTTCAACAATATCAGATACATCATTTTGGAAGTCTGGTTTTGTTACCCTTCTCTTCGTTTTTATATTTTTCTTTCAGGGTTTTAGAATCATTTTATCAGCGTGGCGGAATAAAAACTTATTGGTATTGACCGAACGAGCAGCCGCGAGGCAAAAGCTCGGTTAGCCAGGACGTGCCTCGGTCCTGATTGTGTCCGACCTTTTTAAAATAATGTAATACTTGAAAAAAAAAAGGTTTTTCATATATTTATTTGAGTAATTCTAGATGCGTCCTGTGATTTACAGGATCTTACTTAAATACTAAAACGTAAATCATCATCATCATATCAGCCCAAGGACGTCCACTGCTGGACAAAGGCCTCCTCAAGGATCTCTACAACGACCGGTCGTGCGCAGCCCTCATCCAACGGTTTCCCGTGATCTTCACCGGATCATCGGTCCATGTTGTTGGGGACCTCCCCACGCTGCGTCGTCGGTGGTGGTAACCAGATCTTTGCCGTAGTTTCTTAGCGCCTTTGACCCCGCCAGTACCCTGACCGCTACCGTAGCTAAAGCACCAGGGGTTGCCGGACCTCGAAGCCTGGCTTTAGAGTTTTCAGGTCCATCGAAGTGGGCTCACGCTTTCAGACCTGTGAATACAAGTCTCTCACCAGCTCGAAGACTCGCTGGGGACCGCTAAGGAGGTCCATTCAAAACAGCCAACTGTTCGATTTTCGTATCGATTTTAAACGCGGGCCAACCTCTCACGTAACAATTAGCAGAGTTTTAGAGCCAAATTTGACGACAATTCAAATTTCTTTACGAGCTCCGTTAGCTATCAAAAAGCAAGTAAAAAAAAATGTATGGACAGCCACTACACGTCAATGTTTCCAAATCAATTTGAGGTTTACGTCTGTTTGACTTTCAATTTTTTAACTAAAGGGTTTATATACTTTTTGTTTTTTACAAATATCATGATAATAATCACAATATTTGCAATTTTATTTTAATATTTGAAAGTAACTTCACAGTTTTGCACTAGGCGGCGCTAAACGGCTAAAGAGTCGGATGCACCATACAGATGACAAAATTCGTCGACTACTGGTATGGACGATTAGCTCAGTTGGTTAGAGCGTGCTGCCCCGGTCTGGCTCAAGACCTCAAGACATTCAAGTACAGTATCGTCGAAAAAAAATTTCATTTGTTTCTGATCTTTGTTTATCATAAAGGGTTTATAGTTTAAATTGCGGAGTAGTACATTAAGTGCGCTAGCTTTGGATCGACACTCTGATTTTAATTTGCATAGTCTGTTTTTGCTATATTATGTAATTTATATCAATGATTACTTCATACTAAATTGCTGTTGAACTGCTCAAATAAATAAAAAAAAAAAAATTACTCCCCAGCTGTGTTGTAGCTACTCTACAGAAACTTCATTTGAATTACAAGAATACCACGCATTTTCAGACTTGAAAAGTAGCTTACTCAGCTCTTTACATGTTTTTGATGATGTGTTTTTTATTTAGGCACTTTATCGTAATGAGAAATATATGCATCGGTAGTGCATCATGGTGATGCAAGAAAGATAGACAAACCTAATACAGTCATTTGCAATTAAAGTACAGACATAGACACAATATAGATCTGAGTCGCTTTTCCACAAAATCTTATTTATTTAAGGATGTCTCGTATAACGTATGTAGTTTAAACAAATCTAATAATCCTTCAACGGTAATTTAGAAACTCATCAGCCAATAATTTACTTCGACGACATACTGTGTACAATCTTAGCGTATGCCAAAATACGCGACTTTTATCGTTTACATCATGAAGTCTATTATAAAAATGTAGATCCCACTACTTTACGAGTTTATTGTTCGTTGCCAAAAAGTATTTCTGAAGCTCTGTTTAACGATTTAGTTTTAGTTACACAGGCTACTTCCAACCTGTGAGACTTGATTTTATTATCTTTTGACTACGCACTAAACTATATACCTTCTGTTGAACGTCAGTCGGAGTCATCAGTCTATATTTGTCAACTGCTAGACCCTCTCACTTGGCATGTCACTGAGCTTGAACTTGAGTTTTTATTTCCAACCATTGCTGTCAATTTCATTTTGCGTCCCTAAACCTAGCTGGACTGGGCGGAACGTCATACAGATATAACATAACCTCAAACTGACATACCGACATTGATGTGTAATAATGGAACTAGAGCCAGAAGAGAAAAAGACGAACTAGTAAGTAAGTACTTAGGTTAAGATAATTAGGTTTTAGTACTTAAGTAAATCACAGGACCTAGAATCAAGCCCTAAACAACATACTTATATTAATGAAACAAGCAAAATGAGCGAATAAAAGCAGTTAGTCTGTGTGTGATAATTTTATAAAAGTACCGTAGAACAATTTTTTCGGCGAAAATTTTGAACTATTTTTTCCATACCAACTTTTTTCTTCATATATTATATATGTAGAAAAGATACATTGATAGCAGATGGTTCATGCTACAAAACTGCACCCACTACATAGTTGCTTCAGGAAATCAGCACTGCCGGTCAACGTACTACTAAAAGTTAAAATCCCTCTCAATAAACTTTCTATTGTCTTACAAGATGAACTCTGCTTTATGACGTCTTAAAACTGAACGAGAGAGCTACGTTTCATTTGTTCAAAATTGCGTGTTTTGGTGGACTTCCAATTTTTATGATTATTTTTTTTACGTTACTGCGAGGTGTAACCTAGTTCCGAACGACTTTATTTTCTAGAGATTACTTTACAAGAGTGTTATATCAATGCTAAATTGGTGACTAATGGTCGGTTTAGTTAGGAGATTGAAATCAAATGCATGCTTATCTAACATAAAATAACAATATCACACACACAAAGTATGTGCGGCATGGGTGGCAAAGGTAATTTTTGTACAGTAATGAAAAATAATAAAAGACAGACTATCTCAATATGAAAGCTATTGGTCTGCCTTAAATTGAACAAAGCTTCAATAATACGTTGATTGCAAATTATGCATTACATATGCATATTGCATATTTTTCGTTACCTTAAGGTGCGTCCACACTTGTATCATTTGCTCGTATCCGACCACCGTGCCGTGGCATGACTGCGTATCGCGCTGCTTGGACGCTTACTGTCGGCGCGCCGATAATGCCGTACTCGTCCGATATAACTGTGTGATACGCGAAGCAAAATGGATTTCGAGCGATCCGATCGGCGCAACGTCCAAACGCGTGATTGTGACACGCGATCATGCCACGCGACGATGATCGGATACGGGCAAATGATACAAATGTGGACGCACCTCTATGTCATTGTTGTAAGAAATCTTCTGAATTTTATAGAAAAATATTAATACGAAGCCGGTAACTCGAATTTCGAACTTCATTAAGCATTTAATTACGTAGTTTCTTAAAAAAATGCACTGGTATTTTTAGTTACATTCATACAACAAAGAAAACAGTTTCAGTACTGAGACCAAAATAGTAGAAATCCTTGCGAACGTACTCTAAATGCTTTATGTGGTATCAAAAAGATTATCCTATACTTAAAGTCCTTAATTTGGGAAAAGATTTATCATTTCCTCTGGACCATAGAAACGCTGCATAATGTTACACGACAAAATTGCTATCCTAAGCAAATCCCTTGCGTATTGTGACACCAGACACGCAGAATTTTATCAGCTTCAACAGGGCTCCCTCTAAAGTGTATCTGCATAGCACAATATAGGTATATACCGTTCGCCCTTGCCCTTGACTGACCTTCATAACCATGCCCTATTGCTCGATTTGCATTACACGACGTCCAAGGCAAATCTAAACAGGCACAAACAAGTATTTTTTTCCTTTGAATTTCGAGATGAAAAAGGTCGTTAAGGCGAAAATTATGTAGAAACCGATTATTAAAAATTGATTATATTTAATTTACCTTTCAAAGATGTGTTTTTTTCCTCTGGACCATGGAAATAGTACCTAAATAATGTTACACAAAAAACTATCTTAAGCCTTACATATCAGCAGATTGTATCAACATCAACATGGCTCCCTCTGAAGTGTATCTGACTAACTTTATATACCGTTCGCCCTTCCCCTTGACCGACCTTCACAACCGTGGCCTATTGCTCGATTTTTATTACACCACGTCCAAAGAAAATTGAAACAGGCACAAGCAAGTATTTTTTTTCCTTTAAATTTCGGCATAATAAGGTCATTAAGGCGAGAATTGTTTTGAAACCGATTGTGTACAAATAAAAACAATAAGAGTATCCTAGAATTTAAAATACACCTAGGTCAAAGACGTCTTTTTTTCCCGTGGACCATGGAAACGGTGCATACTATACACGAAAAAATACTACTTTAAGCAAATTATGTATATCAACAGACTGTATCAATATTAACATGGCTTCCCCTGAAGTGCATCTGACTAACACAATATAAATATTTATATACCCTTGACTGACCTTCACAACTATGCCCCACGTCCAAAGCAAATTGAAACAGGCACAAACAAGTATTTTTTTTAAAATTTACAGATGAAAAGGTCGTTAAGGCGAAAATTATGTTGAAACCGATTGTATAAAAATAATAACATAAAGAGTATCCTGTAAAAACAATCCTTAGTCACAGATATGTTTTTCCTTTGGACCATGGAAACGGTGCATAATGTTATACGAAAAAATACTGTATGAAGCAAATCCTTTGCATATTATATCAACATGGCTCGCTCTGAAATGTTTCTGACTCACACAATATAGGTATTATTATTACCAACCTTTCACCCTTTCCCTTGACTGACCTTCACAACCATGCACTATTATTATATTACTAGCTTATGCCCGCGACTTCGTCCGCCTTAAATTCGTTTATTGCAGATAAGGGTACTTTTCTGGGATAAAAAGTAGCCTATGTCCTTTCCCGGGACTCAAACTATCTCCATACCAAACATCCAAATCGGTGCAGCGGTTTAAGCGTGAAGAGGTAACAGACAGACAGACAGACAGACACACTTTCGCATTTATAATATTAGTACGGATTTGGAAAAAAGGTATTAATTTTAGCGCCACCTCTTAGGTGACGCTAAAATTAATACCTTTTAGGCAAGGTACTCGTTACTCGTAGCACATGTTTGAGAAAAGTTTGCACCTCCTTCCTCAGTAGTGCGATATGATTCAGGTGCAAACTTAAATCAATCAAATGTAGTGGCTACCCCCCCTTTTAAGGGTTGAATTTTTATAGCTTATAACCTGGCCAGAGATTTTCTCGATAGATTAGTAAAGTTTGCATCAAAATCTGTTCAGCCGTTTTCACGTGATACGCGTACAAATAAACAGACAAACAGATAAAGAGATAAACTGACAAACAGACAAAAATTCTAAAAGCTGTTGGAACGTGTTCTGTTATCGTTTTTAAGTATCCCCGGCCAATTTTTTTTCTGATATCTTCCATGTACAGACTTTCGACCCTCTTCAGCTTTATTATATGTATAGATGTGCCTTGAATTACACCACGTCCAAAGCAAATTGAAACAGCACTTCTCAGGTAGGTATATTTTCTTTAAAATTTCGACAAAAGGTTTTTGAGGCGAAAATTATCTTCATATATTTTGGTATGTTTCAAATGTATGACGATTAGTAAAAAGTAAGAATGTGTATGATGCGTTTTTGTACTCATTTCCTTTTGTGTGTGTATGTTCAGATGTGTATTATGTGTAAAATTATGTAGTAAGAAACCACACCAAGACATTCATTCTAATGTCAGAACAAAATGCTCATTTAATATAGCTAGATTTATCGTAATATATAAAATATTAATTCTATTTAATTCTAAATTGATACCCATTCGCTTATCGATATTATTATTTTTATTGAGATACCATCTGAGACAGCAAAATAGTCATCCCTAATTTTCCTTTAACTTCAATACTCTTAGTGACAACCTTAACTAAACAATTCGATTGAATTTAGATGACTTCATTCCGTATTCAACAATCACAAGAGACCAGAGGTCAAAGTGTCCATAGGCATAAAACCAGAGCATCAGGGATGCATCCAGCACGCGTAGTGGCGATAAAAGAGCTGTTAACATCTCTATTCGTTTCGTCATGTACTTACATCCACTTTTGCCCGGGGTCATTGAACTTTGACATTTTGTAGGTGTTTTATGAATAGTGGATAATGGTGTTATGGACAATATATTGAGCTTTATGTATTAAAAGCAATAGTGATATTACAGCTTAAGAGGATACCTACAGAATCAAGGCTATTTATTGTACGAGTAAGTATGAAGTCATTAAAAACATGCGTACAAAAATGGAACACATTGAAATTTATTTTTAACCTTTAACGAGAAAGGGGGCTGAAGTGCGACGTGTGTATTTGTGTAGCTGTATGTGTCTGGACATCATAGCTCTTGAACGGATGGAACGATTTTGATGTAGTTTATTTGTATTTGAAAGATACCATATCGAGAGTAGGTATTCTTAGCTATGATTCAAGAATATAAGTTCGGCCGTTTGATATTTATCAGCATTTTCTTTACGTTTAGGTTTTAGAAATGTTTAAATTCACGTATCAAATATTATCATCTCGTGTCAGAGTTCCATTCACTAAACCTGTCATTACTTATGTATTCAAAACTCCATTCCTAGCTTGCTACTGACAAATCCGCGCTAGAAACTTCAATATCAACCGTGTACGGAATCGGTATTACCATGTCTTCTACCATTTTTAAAGAAAAACGTAGTAACTGCCTTAAAAAACCTACACACTTGTTGTCTTTTAGGTTCGCTTGGTAGTATTCCTCTCGTGACGTCATCTAATGCATTTGCTTTGCTTGTTTATTTTGCAACATTATTGACACATGTTTAACATTTCATTACATAGAATGTCTCTGTAGCTGGGTACTGAATAAGTGTTTATGTGTCTGCAATTGAGTCGGTTTAGTTTCTGTAAACGCTGGCACGATTTGTTCCCATATTAGTTACTGATTTCCTTTTATGAGGAACTGCATTCTTTAATACCTAGTGTTTTGCAAATTACATTGATTAATTGATAATATGTTTCATGATAGAATATGCCTTTATATTTAATGTAAAGAGACATTTATGTGTAAAAAGGTCATCATAGCCGTATAGGGGATTTTAAAGGAATAACGAGTGGATTAGAATCGCCTGGGGGATCGTAGTGGAATAGCAAAAACGCTCTCGGAGTACCCGATTGGCGTGAATTGGTGCAAAAAAGGAAAGTCTTGCTTTCTCTCGTGTCAGAGGCCAAGATCCTCTTGGGGTCAACGAGCTTGCTTAATAATTAGTAACAATTATTTTTTAAAGAGACTAATACAACGTCATGTGACGACCTTTCGGGTGACCTTCCCACGCTACGCTTGCCGGTATGCGGTCGCCACCCGAGAACCTTTCTGCCCCAAGAGCCATCCGTTCTTCGAACTATTATAGGGATGCGGGGACTCGCTCGATGCGGATCGCCTCTATCCGGCCCATGTGGAAATCTGTTGAGGAGGCCTGTGTTCAGCAGTGGCAGCTATGGATGAAATGATGATGATGATGATGATGTTACTCTGGTTTTCTTATGGATTTGGTCATATCTGGTTCGATCTCGTAGAAAAACTCCAAACATAGGGTATCCCTTATGCTATGTATATACTTTTATAAAATTATACAATCCTACTTCCTTATAAGCTGATGATTTCAAATACGATCTACAAATGGATTAAAAAGTATTAGCATTGCTAACACCACCATCCCTAATATTTTCTTCTGTTTCCGCGATTATCATTCATTTAAATGAAACAATTTTAACGGATCATATCGCGTATATTATTTCATTTGAGTTCCCGACGTTTTGGAAGCTTTTCAGCTTTCCGTATTCACGGGTTGACTGAGAAAAGATATATTTTCCCTGTCAAACCTACAATTTGTGCAAACCCACTTTGAGAATAAAGGTTTACATATATGCCAGATGGGCCTGTGCCAGAGCACCATCACTCGTTGGATATCTTCGCGGCCTCATCATGTCAAAACGGGTGGATATATCTAAACCATTTTTGATACAAGGATACCTAAATATCCTAGGTTATCCTTGGATGCTTAGCGATGGTTGTAGATACTTTTTATCCCACTATACTGAAGAAAAGAGAGGATTAAGTGTGTGTTCTTCCTCCACCGCTAACGTAGTTCCTCTGGAACTCATCAGTGCAAGAATATTTGAACACCACAGAAGCATTAAAGTTAAGAACCACATTTCCTTTATCCACAAAGAAATGAAAAACATGAGGCGTAATTTTAAGATTGCAAAACGCAAGCTTTTTCTGTACGCCCAACCTTTCCCAAAAGATTACAGCAGTCCTATTAATTTTACTGACATAAGACCTTTTACCCAAGAAAACTCCCATTAGCTGTGGTAAAATAAGCTTGTGGCGTTATTCTTGGTGGAATGAAATAATTAAAACGTATTGCAAACAACAAAGTACCCCACAATGATACAGCTAGAGGAAAGCCTCAAAGGAATTTATACTACGTGGTCTCTAGAGAGCGGTTCGGTATTTATGAAATACAAGTAGGTTCGTGCACTGTGGGAAACTCAGTTGCAAATATTGAGGTTGTCAAGGTAGAAATGATTGTGAAATTAAATTGGCGTGGGATATAACTGGTATTTCAGCAGATTTATGATGCTTTTCTCATAGAACAAGCTGGGCATCTTTTGGACTCTCCGTATGTTGCTATGTATTTCTATGTACATATATGTTTTTGTGCTCACATCGCGCCAAAACGGCTGTATGAATTTCAACCATTTTTGGGTAAAATACGGTAATGGTTACAGAATATTTGATACCCGACTGCAGAAAAGCAAATTTTGAGCTATGATTTTTTTCTTCTCCGCGAACGAAGTTATTATATAATCTATTATTTCATATTTTTACCATTAGTTCATAATTAAACAGCTAATAATAAACATGTACCGCTACGGCACCATAAATGATCTCTCCATACCTTCCATTCTTGAGCCGTCTGGTATGGTCAGAGACGATGGTAAGCGGCCTGATGGCGTAACTTTGGTGCCGTGGAAACTCGGGCGGGCCCTGGTTTGGGACGCTACGTGTGAGACACGTTCGCTCTGTCCCACATACAGGCCACCCGAGCCTAAGCCGGCGCCGCGGCTGATCAGGCCCAGACCCTCAAGTGCCGCTAATACTCCACATTACTACAAAATTACGAGTTTGCGGCCCTTGCAGTGGAGACCTTAGGGCCATGGTCAGCCGACGAGCAGTTAAGCCGCACCTCCGGCGATCCCAGAGCTGGAGCTTACCTCTCCCAGAGGATTTCCTTAGCCATTCAGAGAGGTAACGCCACCAGCATAATGGGAACCATGCCGCAGGCAGAACTGCTGGACGGGGTGTTCTTTTTATAACTCCTTTTAATTTAAGGGTGTTTAGTAGTTTTAATTTGCCTTATAGTTTAGTTTAGAATTTTATATATTGTTAGAATGTTAATTAATTCATTATTACTTGATTTAAATAAATTCAGTAAAAAAAAAAAAAAAACATCGTTATATTAAAATTTTGTGTCATGCTTGGAAAGTCGAATAGTTTCCGCCAGTTTCCTGGGTAAAAGAAATAGTATTCAAATTAGTCCGCCAGTATCAAAAAATATTGGAAAATGAAAAAATATTGGAAAAAAGATAAAGAGCGTCAAGATTTGGAAAAAGGGGCGCATGACGTCACGCAGTGTGAAAAGCGGTCGCACGGCGTGACGTCATGGGGAACTTTGATCTTCATCATTTTTTGTTTAAAGGAAACTATCTATCTAGATACATAGGCCCTCCTATAATTCGCCACAAGGTGCGATCCTGCGCAGACCGCATCCACCGACTTGCCGCGACCCTTACGAGGTCATTCGTCCACCTAATTGGGAGCCCGACGCTGTGTTTTCCTATGCGTGGTCGCCACTCCAGGACTTTACTGTCCCAAACTGCCATTCGCATCCGCGTATAAAACTACCAATAATAAATAAAGCAATAACTCCTTAAAATCGTGTATGTACCTTTTTACTGAAGTTATTCCACATTTACTTTTATTGAAATCCAAAACATTTTAATACGGTTTTAAATATGTTGACAGTCCATACAATATGTAGCATTCCAGGAAATTTCTCATAAGGTATGAAATTGTATGTTGACGGAATCATAAATAAGATTGAGGAAAATGCACGCGAATGCATTAAGCGAGCTTTCGTGTTCATGTCACTAACACATTTCTCCGTGACAGTGTATTTTTACACCGGAAAAGCACTTGTGCAGAAAACCAGGAAAACAACTCCCGCGCGGGCGAAAATAAATTCTATGTCAATTTGTATAGGGGCTCTGATACATGGTGTATATTTTTTGGTTTTTATTGCTTACATTGGCCCTCGCTTATTTGTGAGTTGTTAAAAGTTTGATTTATGAATCGGAATTTTTAGTGAAAATATTTTGTGACGGTACATTTTCATACAATTTTTCTCTTAACTAGAAAGATTCAGACATTTTTGAAAGGCAAAGTGCGAGAATTGCAGCGTCGGGGTCCACTCGTATCTTATGACTTCTAAGTCATAAGATACGAGTACTAGGACCTATCCTCGGATTGGACCGAAACATGTCGAGATAAGTACTCGGCTTTAACGATGCGAGTAACCGTTAACATAATCTAAATATGTAATGTCTCTCTTATGAAAACGAATTAAATCCAGCCTCGTACAGAAAACCGCAACGTATGTTTCTTTCCCTCTTTTCATCAGTTATCTATCCATACTAATTAATCCATACTAATATTATAAATGCGAAATTGTGTCTGTTTGTCTGTCGGTCTGTCGGTCTGTTACCTTTTCATGCTTAAACCGCTGAACCGATTTGGATGAAATTTGGTATGGAGATAGTTTGAGTCCTGGGGAAAAAGTACTGAACTTTTTATCCCGGAAAAATACCCTTATCCGCGATAAACAAATTTAAGACGGACGAAGTCGCGGGCAGAAGCTAGTACTTTTATAAAGTTGTAAAAAGAAAATGTCTGTACATTGAAGATCTCGATAAAACTGAATTATTTTTTATATTTTCTGAGGTCATGGTATAGACTGAGAAAAACATAATAATCCTTTTGTCAAAGTGTCGAATTAAAATTATGAACTTTCATTATGATACAGATGCGTGATTTATATTTTCTGTCAATTTGAAAAAAATAAAATAATCCAAAATAATTTATCTGGAACTATAAATAAAAAATCTATATATAACCAGAACGATATGCGACTACATCGAGGATTCCAGACGACTGGTTTGGCTCAGCGGGAGTAACGTTCCCTGCGAATCTGAAGGTCCTGGATTCCAATACCGATACGGGAAAATATTTGCGTGATCAGCATAGATTTTTGTGTCTGAGTCTTGGAGGTTTTCTATGTACTCGTATACAAGTAAATATATCGAGGGCTTCATGCTAAATAGACGTATAAACACCAACTTTTCAGGAGAGGCAAAAAACTTACTAACTTTTCTTCCCTTTGACAGATCTTTCTGTTTGCATGTCACATTCAAATTACTATACTATTTATATAACGTGCTTAGTTTTACGTCAAGTGTTCTAGAAATTAGTATTTTTGCGCTTACGTCTCTTTGCCTCAGCGATATTATCCGATATCGATGCGATTAATTACAAGATAAATACTTGAGATTTTTCGACGTATTATCGAAATCTATCCCTATATAAGTTTTAAACGACTACTGTTTAAAATTCGGTTCCCACATCGAAATGCTTTCTTTCTTCGGTCATTTGTACATTGTTACGAAGTTCTTTCTATTTTTTCCGATTTTTACGCTTCTATAGCCGGACATAAAAAGGGGGCTAGTTGCCTTTTTGTGGTCGTACCAAATTAATTTTGACCAATTAGTAATGACAGTGATTTTGGAGGATCACACTATAGCACTAGCTTTTTTGAGCTTACCATGGGGCTAGTTCAATTTCTGTAAAAATGGTCCCATAATATTTATTTAAGAAGTGTTAACTATATAATGTTAGCTATCATTAATAATAGTAGGAAAATTATGATTTGCATATCATGGATAAAACACATTGCATCCTGCCATTTACATCACATTAAATCTGAAAGCAGCCAATCATATTATTCCGACAGTACATATTCCAACAAAACTTACCAAAAGCCAAACACATTCACGTTCCGTCTAAAACATTCCTTTACGCCATTCACTTGGATCATAATTGTTATTATTTTACATCCAGCATAACATGACACCTCCCGTTCTATTCATATCAGCGCATTCCAAAGAATGAACTGAGGAATGAACAGGTCTTGGGAAACTGGCGGGTTGTATGGACTTGTAGCTATATTTGGCATGATGCCAGCAAAACAGTGCGTTTGCCACAACACAATTTATTGTACGGATCCGTAAAGTACCGTCATTTATCCAGTAATTTGATATGATTGTTGGTGAGAAGTTGACGATGTTACCCGCTATTAGTTGGGTAGATATTAAATAGGCTCTAGAGAACAAAGGGGATGTATCATCATCATCATCATCACCATAATCAACGTGCACAAGACCTCTCCTTAGCATCTCCACGATAATCGGTCCACCAGATGTCATAGGGGGTAAGCGAGCAGATGGATCGCCTGATGGTAAGCGATCACCGTTGCTTATAGATACCTGCAACACCAGAGGAGTCACAAGTGCGTTGCCGGCCTTTCAGTACGCTCTTTTCTTGTAGGCTTGAAGGTCGCATCGGCAGCTTCCTGCTTACCTCACGAGATCGCAGCTACACCTTACAGGAAGCAAAGAAGTTTTATTACCATCATTTATATGTATTCCAGCATTTATGTATTTATATTTGGACACTGGGCTCCCCAAAGGATCTCCACAATAACTGACCTAGGCGCCTTCTCGCAAATCTCACGAGATCGTCAGTCAACCTAGTTAGGGAACCTTCCCACGCTGCATCTTCCGTTTTGTGCTTGGAACTCGAATTTTTTTTCGGCCCTGCGAGCTTTGGTTTATCATTAGAAAGAAGAGGATTTATCTAATGATAAATCCTCTTACTAATGTACACTGAGATTGTTGAAATCCTGTTGAACTGACTATTCAAGACAGTAGACTTTTTCAGAAAAACAAAGTCGAGACTTACCAGTTTAAATCCGTCTTAATAACCCGTGGGACGACATAGTTCGCATTTACTGGTCTATTGTAGTAAATTAATTTGAATTGTCTGAGTGTCTCGACTTTTCAGCAATATTATAATGTTAAACCTATATGTATATGTATTTAGGACGTAGATAACTACTTTAAAATAATAAATCACCTTGAAACCATTTTTGACACGACCGATGTACGAGAACGTTAAAAAAATCATAACTAACTATTATGGCTCAGTGAACCAAAATGGTTCTTGGCCTCCGAAACGAGAGCACGCCGATCCTGCGCAGCTTCCTGCCAATTATCTGCTTGAAGCTGACACAGATCTGCCTTCACACTATCCCCCCAGCGATACCTGGGCCGACCCACCGGACGGCTCCCAGACGGTCGTCCCATGTATGCTCTCTTGGCAGCTCGATCTTCATCCATTCTTAGCAGGTGGCCAAACCAGCGAAGTCTGTGGGATTTTGTTTCGCCGATGATATTAGGTACAGCCACGAACTCCTCAAAAAAAATTCATAGTAATACAATATTGTACAACTAATTTTCCATAGAGTCGAGAGGGTGTTGCTTTTTAGATTCTGCCATATTTGAATGAGTGTTTTTACAATTTTTACGCATTATGTTTGCAAACTGCCGACCTAATTTGCTTTATTGCGATTAAATAAATATTCAATTAAATAAAACCGTAGATTCATCGTTTGCAAAATAATTTGACTTAATGAACTCAGTACCTAACGCTACTGACATCACAGAATAATTAACACTCGTACGTAGACAGACCATTTTTCATACCAAATTAATGTTTTCACTGCCGATCCAAGTCAATGACCAATAATCTCATACGTCATAACAACTGGATGTATTTGGGCAATTGAGGGTTATTGATCATCCCTATCTTCCTTCCGGCAGTTCCAAACTCGACTACCCACTGAATTTATTATTTGCTAACACCCTATTCCACTCCATATCACCATCATTTCAGTCGTCTGACTTGCTTACACTGTGGGCAGGAAACAAGGATAGGTGATTTTGGGGTGTGTTCGCCGGAATTAGAAGGGAACACTCACAATTCACGCCACATACTGTTATGAGTTGACGCAAGTGCCTCTGTAAGATATGTTTCCGGTGCATGCAAAGATATTAAAGGAGGATTTTTGTAATAATAGTAAGTTTAGGTGTGTTGGAAGAACGAAGTTTTCGAAGTTAGTTCATACTTTCTTGTTTACTTCAAAAATACAATCATGTAAGACAGCAAACGGGCTGAAACGATGTGCCTCTAACAAAAGATTATTTGTGTCACATTTAAGACTCTTTCTCGATTAAATCTACTTTTGACTAATATGAGTTTTTGACTGAAGCGTTTGGTTAAAAGTAGTTCCGACTTGAAAAATTTGGTTATTATAGATTTTGACTGGAAAATATCGGTCGAAATTACTTTTGTCCAAGACTGATAGTTAAAATCATTATTGACCAACAATGGTAGTTAAAACTACTTTTGAGCAAAAATATGGTTAGGTTAGGTTAGTGACTTCTTGCAATCGCTGTGGAAATCGCTGTGGGCGTCAGCTTAATGCCTTTATGTTAATTAAATGTATACGATACGTCAGTATGAATAAGCTG
Organism: Hedya salicella; assembly: GCA_905404275.2. Taxonomy (NCBI): domain Eukaryota; kingdom Metazoa; phylum Arthropoda; class Insecta; order Lepidoptera; family Tortricidae; genus Hedya; species Hedya salicella. The sequence continues at coordinate 6,474,908 of FR990100.1, forward strand.
AAGCTGGCGGAGACCTTTACTCATGATTATAAAGAAGTCCATCCATAGACTTACAGTCGGTATATTCTAAAATTTTTTCGTTTTTTCCGTTTT